>CM019179.2:27605514-27946483 GCA_009739505.2 Apolygus lucorum
ATTGATAGAAACAGTTACACAGTTTCCAAATGGTAGGTTTTTATCTCAACGACCTGATTCATCAATAAGGAGACACAAATCATGGCCTTCCATTTGAAGAATTCGGTCTCATCTAAGGGCCTATAAATAACCCACCAAAACACGGTGAATGTAGACTGAGGAGGGTCCATTAGGCAGAAGATGGATTCGAATTTACGTATTTTTAATTGGAAATTCAAAGAAGATCCAAGGTAGATTCAAGATATTTTCTTGAAATTTCTAGTCATCATTAGTTACCACTCTTTTTACTAATTGAATACTTCCGGCCCGAGGGTGGTGGTTTTCCACCTTGTGTCAACGGCATATTGGAAACGTGGATGTTGCCCAGTATGGGTATAGTCCGGGAGCCACCAGGGTGGGTGGGTCCGCCCGGCTTGGTATCTCATTCAGTAGAGAAATCAATGTTCTTGTTGGTGGTCGAAACGACTCTGGTTCCTTTTTGTGAATAAAAAGGGAAACGTTGATTTTCTGTTGTTTATTCTTTTTCTAGCTACTGTTTCGCTGGGGCAACTTGACAGCATCTTCAGGCTAAAACATTTGAGAACAGCAGATCTCTTAATTAGTGTCTTATCAGTTTTATGTAGAATGTACACTTCTTGCTTGTTTCATTATCCAATCTTTCTAAATTATTCAAAAACGATCGCTTCAATAGATCCAAACTTGTTTGATGGTATAATTGTTTGTTAATAGGTCCTTTAAAATTGATTAAGAAGGAGTTTAGAAAAAGCATTATTTTATTAAAAACTGCGGAAAAAATTTTTTCCAAATAATTTAGAAAGATTGGATAATGAAACAAGCAAGAAGATTCTACATAAAACTGATAAGACACTAATTAAGAGATCTGCTGTTCTCAAATGTTTTAGCCTGAAGATGCTGGCAAGTTGCCCCAGCGAAACAGTAGCTAGAAAAAGAATAAACAACAGAAAATCAACGTTTCCCTTTTTATTCACAAAAAAGACCCAGAGTCGTTTAGACCCTCCTGAAAAAAAAAAGTTGCTGATGAAGATGTTTAGCCGCTAGTTGTATTTTTGTTCACGATGGTACATCTAGTGTAGATTGAAATGTTGGGGACACCCCTGGATCGTTAATGCCTGGATCAAGGATCAAACCAATGAACACATAATGATTTTTTGATCTGCCATATTTTGTAAATGTAGTGGGTACTTTCGTATCACTCCATTGGATAAATTATTCTCATCACCAAGTGACCTTAGGGCACTCTTACGTGACTGAAATTTTCAGCCCCGATAATCACCGTAAGAACCACTTCTATGTTAAAAGTAGCTACTTTCTGTGTCCAACAAATTTGAAAAAAAAAATTAAATAAATAAAACTTTACTGAATAAAATTCCAAAATTATCAGCGATTAAGAAAGTTTTTATTCATAAGAGGGCATCTTTCATTCCAAACTTCAATTAATTGTGAATTGAAAAATTTTGAATTTTGATTTGTTAGTTTAAATTTTCATGAGGCACAAGAATGGTCCAATTCTAAATCCCAACATAACAAGGTGAACCGTTCTATAAAATAAGGAAACAAAAAATGGTTCCCTCGGATTACACGGCGCAGGTCTACCTCACCTTCAAGACCTTCGAGTCGTGCAGGTTTTTGCATACTCAGTCCCTTCGTTAGAGACGATTTAACGACTAACTTGCCCGGCTTGGGTCTATTGGCCTTGATAGTAGTACGTTAGTTTTTTAAAGAACAACTCACAAAAACTCGGTAAGTTGGTAATTTCTTTAATGGTTTTTTGCTATGCCGACGATGGTATACATAGAAAGGGTAAATTTCCGACGAGCGGAACCAACTGGAATCGGGTAAAGCAATTTTTACCTAATTGACGTCACACGTCTACTTGTACCCATTTGGCTAATTGCTTTCCATAAAAAAAAACATTAGAATCGAGCTAAAAGGAAAATTACCTTAACACCCCATCAAAATAATTATGATATTTTCCATTTCAAAGTAAAGGGATCAAAGTAAAAAGTAGATTTCATTGTGAACACCAAAATATGGGTGTGGTATTTAGCAACCTACCACTATCCTTCAAATTTCATTATCATATGCCGCCGCAGGGAATGTGTTTGGGCCTAGACCTAGACTGACTCTGACAACGCACAGCCCGATCTTCATTCTACATATATGTTACGAAATTGTTTGTTCCAGAAGTTCACTAAACCAAAATACAAAACGCATGTTGAGTTGGCTAGTTACAGAAGGGGGATTTAGATGCGAGAGGATATTAAACAGCATAATTATTTGATAATCTATAATCCTATACATATAATATGTATAGGATCATAGATTATCAAATAGCGTCCATTCTTCAGTCCAATCATGTATTGTTTAGTAATTTACTTATTACTGTAATGTAAAGGAGATAATATCTCTTTATATTATCTTATTACTGTAATGTAAAGGAGATAATATCTCTTGATATTATCAATTTATTTACCGAGATGGAGCGATTTTGCAAAGATCCTACCCTACCCTACAACACTAGCCAAGCCTGACGTCGGGTAGGAAACCTGAGCAAATCGCATCGCATCATGAATTTGTGTACAAAATGGAGCCAAATAAACATATCTATCCTATCTATCAAATCCCATCGAAATTCAACGGAATATTGTAGAAATTGTATTTATAGAGAATTTCACGTCGCCACATTCGCTGTGGCTACCAAACAATTTCTCAAAATATCATCCAATTGAATGGAATTTGTAGAAGTTAAGTTACTAGGATTCCACGTTGTGCTTGAACTGATCCTGATGGATTTCATAGAGGATCATCTAGTTTTAATTCGCACATTCTCCGAAAATGTCATCGAATTTGGGTAGAAAATGTACAAGTTATCACAGCAAGTTTAAGGTAAACTGTGTAATCTGACATTTCATTCTAAGGTAAAATGCACTAACTGACAGGTCATCCTATGGTGAAACGTCCTATCTGACAGTTCATCGTAAGGTAAAAGGTACTATCTGTCAGTTCATCGTAAGGTAAAAGGTACTATCTGTCAGTTCATCGTAAGGTAAAAGGTACTATCTGTCAGTTCATCCTATGGTGAAACGTCCTATCTGGCAGGTCATCCTATGGTGAAACGTCCTATCTGGCAGAACATCCTATGGTGAAACGTCCTATCTGACAGATCATCCTATGGTGAAACGTCCTATCTGACAGTTCATCCTTTGGCGAAACGTCCTATCTGGCAGTCGATCCTTTGGTGAAACGTCCTATCTGGCAGTTCATTTTACGGTAAAACGTCCTATCTGACAGTTCATCTTAAGGTAAAAGATACTATCTGACAGTTCATCCTATGGTGAAACGTCCTATCTGGCAGTTCATCCTATGGTGAAACAACCTATCTCACAGTTCATCCTTTGGCAAAACGTCCTATCTGACAGTTGATCCTATGGTGAAACGTCCTATCTGACAGTTCATCCTTTGGCGAAACGTCCTATCTGGCAGTCGATCCTTTGGTGAAACGTCCTATCTGGCAGTTCATTTTACGGTAAAACGTCCTATCTGACAGTTCATCTTAAGGTAAAAGGTACTATCTGACAGTTCATCCTATGGTGAAACGTCCTATCTGGCAGTTCATCCTATGGTGAAACAACCTATCTCACAGTTCATCCTTTGGCAAAACGTCCTATCTGGCAGTTGATCCTATGGTGAAACGTCCTATCTGACAGTTCATCCTTTGGCGAAACGTCCTATCTGGCAGTCGATCCTTTGGTGAAACGTCCTATCTGGCAGTTCATTTTACGGTAAAACGTCCTATCTGACAGTTCATCTTAAGGTAAAAGGTACTATCTGACAGTTCATCCTATGGTGAAACGTCCTATCTGGCAGTTCATCCTATGGTGAAACAACCTATCTGACAGTTCATCCTTTGGCAAAACGTCCTATCTGGCAGTTGATCCAATGGTGAAACGTCCTATCTGGCAGGTCATCCTATGGTGAAACGTCCTATCTGGCAGTTGATCCTATGGTGAAACGTCCTATCTAACAGTTCATTTTACGGTAAAACGTCCTATCTGACAGTTCATCTTAAGGTAAGAGGTACTATCTGACAGTTCATCCTATGGTGAAACGTCATATCTGACAGTTCATCCTATGGTGAAACGTCCTATCTGGCAGTTCATCCTATGGTGAAACGTCCTATCTGACAGTTCATCCTATGGTGAAACGTCCTATCTTTCAGTTCATTTTACGGTAAAACGTCCTATCTGGCAGTTCATCTTAAGGTAAAAGGTACTATCTGACAGTTCATCCTATGGTGAAACGTCCTATCTGGCAGTTGATCCTATGGTGAAACGGTCCTATCTGACAGTTCATCCTACGGTGAAACGTCCTATCTGGCAGTTCATCGTATGGTGAAACAACCTATCTGACAGTTCATCCTTTGGCAAAACGTCCTATCTGGCAGTTGATCCAATGGTGAAACGTCCTATCTGGCAGGTCATCCTATGGTGAAACGTCCTATCTGGCAGTTGATCCTATGGTGAAACGTCCTATCTAACAGTTCATTTTACGGTAAAACGTCCTATCTGACAGTTCATCTTAAGGTAAAAGGTACTATCTGACAGTTCATCCTATGGTGAAACGTCCTATCTGGCAGTTCATCCTATGGTGAAACAACCTATCTGACAGTTCATCCTTTGGCAAAACGTCCTATCTGGCAGTTGATCCAATGGTGAAACGTCCTATCTGGCAGGTCATCCTATGGTGAAACGTCCTATCTGGCAGTTGATCCTATGGTGAAACGTCCTATCTAACAGTTCATTTTACGGTAAAACGTCCTATCTGACAGTTCATCTTAAGGTAAGAGGTACTATCTGACAGTTCATCCTATGGTGAAACGTCATATCTGACAGTTCATCCTATGGTGAAACGTCCTATCTGGCAGTTCATCCTATGGTGAAACGTCCTATCTGACAGTTCATCCTATGGTGAAACGTCCTATCTTTCAGTTCATTTTACGGTATAACGTCCTATCTGGCAGTTCATCTTAAGGTAAAAGGTACTATCTGACAGTTCATCCTATGGTGAAACGTCCTATCTGGCAGTTGATCCTATGGTGAAACGGTCCTATCTGACAGTTCATCCTACGGTGAAACGTCCTATCTGGCAGTTCATCGTATGGTGAAACGTCCTATCTGACAGTTCATCCTATGGTGAAACGTCCTATCTGGCAGAACATCCTATGGTGAAACGTCCTATCTGACAGATCATCCTATGGTGAAACGTCCTATCTGACAGTTCATCCTTTGGCGAAACGTCCTATCTGGCAGTCGATCCTTTGGTGAAACGTCCTATCTGGCAGTTCATTTTACGGTAAAACGTCCTATCTGACAGTTCATCTTAAGGTAAAAGATACTATCTGACAGTTCATCCTATGGTGAAACGTCCTATCTGGCAGTTCATCCTATGGTGAAACAACCTATCTCACAGTTCATCCTTTGGCAAAACGTCCTATCTGACAGTTGATCCTATGGTGAAACGTCCTATCTGACAGTTCATCCTTTGGCGAAACGTCCTATATGGCAGTCGATCCTTTGGTGAAACGTCCTATCTGGCAGTTCATTTTACGGTAAAACGTCCTATCTGACAGTTCATCTTAAGGTAAAAGGTACTATCTGACAGTTCATCCTATGGTGAAACGTCCTATCTGGCAGTTCATCCTATGGTGAAACAACCTATCTCACAGTTCATCCTTTGGCAAAACGTCCTATCTGGCAGTTGATCCTATGGTGAAACGTCCTATCTGACAGTTCATCCTTTGGCGAAACGTCCTATCTGGCAGTCGATCCTTTGGTGAAACGTCCTATCTGGCAGTTCATTTTACGGTAAAACGTCCTATCTGACAGTTCATCTTAAGGTAAAAGGTACTATCTGACAGTTCATCCTATGGTGAAACGTCCTATCTGGCAGTTCATCCTATGGTGAAACAACCTATCTGACAGTTCATCCTTTGGCAAAACGTCCTATCTGGCAGTTGATCCAATGGTGAAACGTCCTATCTGGCAGGTCATCCTATGGTGAAACGTCCTATCTGGCAGTTGATCCTATGGTGAAACGTCCTATCTAACAGTTCATTTTACGGTAAAACGTCCTATCTGACAGTTCATCTTAAGGTAAGAGGTACTATCTGACAGTTCATCCTATGGTGAAACGTCATATCTGACAGTTCATCCTATGGTGAAACGTCCTATCTGGCAGTTCATCCTATGGTGAAACGTCCTATCTGACAGTTCATCCTATGGTGAAACGTCCTATCTGGCAGTTGATCCTATGGTGAAACGGTCCTATCTGACAGTTCATCCTACGGTGAAACGTCCTATCTGGCAGTTCATCGTATGGTGAAACAACCTATCTGACAGTTCATCCTTTGGCAAAACGTCCTATCTGGCAGTTGATCCAATGGTGAAACGTCCTATCTGGCAGGTCATCCTATGGTGAAACGTCCTATCTGGCAGTTGATCCTATGGTGAAACGTCCTATCTAACAGTTCATTTTACGGTAAAACGTCCTATCTGACAGTTCATCTTAAGGTAAAAGGTACTATCTGACAGTTCATCCTATGGTGAAACGTCCTATCTGGCAGTTCATCCTATGGTGAAACAACCTATCTGACAGTTCATCCTTTGGCAAAACGTCCTATCTGGCAGTTGATCCAATGGTGAAACGTCCTATCTGGCAGGTCATCCTATGGTGAAACGTCCTATCTGGCAGTTGATCCTATGGTGAAACGTCCTATCTAACAGTTCATTTTACGGTAAAACGTCCTATCTGACAGTTCATCTTAAGGTAAGAGGTACTATCTGACAGTTCATCCTATGGTGAAACGTCATATCTGACAGTTCATCCTATGGTGAAACGTCCTATCTGGCAGTTCATCCTATGGTGAAACGTCCTATCTGACAGTTCATCCTATGGTGAAACGTCCTATCTTTCAGTTCATTTTACGGTATAACGTCCTATCTGGCAGTTCATCTTAAGGTAAAAGGTACTATCTGACAGTTCATCCTATGGTGAAACGTCCTATCTGGCAGTTGATCCTATGGTGAAACGGTCCTATCTGACAGTTCATCCTACGGTGAAACGTCCTATCTGGCAGTTCATCGTATGGTGAAACGTCCTATCTGACAGTTCATCCTATGGTGAAACGTCCTATCTGACAGTTCATTTTACGGTAAAACTCCTATCTGACAGTTCATCTTAAGGTAAAAGGTACTATCTGACAGTTCATCCTATGATGAAACGTCCTATCTGGCAGGTCATCCTATGGTGAAACGTCCTATCTGGCAGGTCATCCTAAGGCAAATCGTCCTATCTGGCAGTTCATCTTAAGGTAAAAGGTACTATCTGACAGTTCATCCTATGATGAAACGTCCTATCTGGCAGGTCATCCTATGGTGAAACGTCCGATCTGGCAGGTCATCCTAAGGCAAATCGTCCTATCTGACAGTTCATCTTAAGGTAAAAGGTACTATCTGACAGTTCATCCTATGATGAAACGTCCTATCTGGCAGGTCATCCTATGGTGAAACGTCCTATCTGGCAGGTCATCCTAAGGCAAATCGTCCTATCTGACAGTTCATCTTAAGGTAAAAGGTACTATCTGACAGTTCATCCTATGATGAAACGTCCTATCTGGCAGTTGATCCTATGGTGAAACGTCCTATCTAACAGTTCATTTTACGGTAAAACGTCCTATCTGACAGTTCATCTTAAGGTAAGAGGTACTATCTGACAGTTCATCCTATGGTGAAACGTCATATCTGACAGTTCATCCTATGGTGAAACGTCCTATCTGGCAGTTCATCCTATGGTGAAACGTCCTATCTGACAGTTCATCCTATGGTGAAACGTCCTATCTTTCAGTTCATTTTACGGTATAACGTCCTATCTGGCAGTTCATCTTAAGGTAAAAGGTACTATCTGACAGTTCATCCTATGGTGAAACGTCCTATCTGGCAGTTGATCCTATGGTGAAACGGTCCTATCTGACAGTTCATCCTACGGTGAAACGTCCTATCTGGCAGTTCATCGTATGGTGAAACGTCCTATCTGACAGTTCATCCTATGGTGAAACGTCCTATCTGACAGTTCATTTTACGGTAAAACTCCTATCTGACAGTTCATCTTAAGGTAAAAGGTACTATCTGACAGTTCATCCTATGATGAAACGTCCTATCTGGCAGGTCATCCTATGGTGAAACGTCCTATCTGGCAGGTCATCCTAAGGCAAATCGTCCTATCTGGCAGTTCATCTTAAGGTAAAAGGTACTATCTGACAGTTCATCCTATGATGAAACGTCCTATCTGGCAGGTCATCCTATGGTGAAACGTCCGATCTGGCAGGTCATCCTAAGGCAAATCGTCCTATCTGACAGTTCATCTTAAGGTAAAAGGTACTATCTGACAGTTCATCCTATGATGAAACGTCCTATCTGGCAGGTCATCCTATGGTGAAACGTCCTATCTGGCAGGTCATCCTAAGGCAAATCGTCCTATCTGACAGTTCATCTTAAGGTAAAAGGTACTATCTGACAGTTCATCCTATGATGAAACGTCCTATCTGGCAGGTCATCCTATGGTGTAACGTCCTATCTGGCAGGTCATCCTATGGTGAAACGTCCGATCTGGCAGTTCATCCTAAGGCAAATCGTCCTATCTGGCAGGTCATCCTATGGTGAAACGTCCGATCTGGTAGGTCATCCTATGGCAAACCGTCCTATCTGGCAGTTCATACTATGGTGAAATGTCCTATCTTACCGTTCATTCATAAAATCAATATTGTTCAAGGAAGATTAAAACGTAAAATTCAAGTGAAAAGTTTGTTTTGGAGGGCATTTTTTCAATAAGTATGATAATATTTTTTTCCGCTAGCTAGGAGGAGCAAAATAGAGATGGTATTTCTTTCTATGTACTCAACATATATCTAGTACTTTTACTGAATATGAGGATTTTTAGAGTTTCTAAGCGTTTTTTGAGTCTTCCCAATCTCTGAGATACTCTTTGGATGCTGACGACCTTGTCCAGGAACACCATCTGAGACGAGTGCAGCCTCAGACAATGAAATGCGCGGATTCGCGACCGCAGAGCCGCCCCGTAATTGCAGGCGGGCGCTCCGCAGACGAGCGCCGATTTCAGCTTCCTCGCGAGGACGATGACAGGCGCGTCTTCTTTTTGCTCCCAGGAGAAGTCTTGTTCGTGTTGCGGCGCGGAGGGATATTCGGGCTCTCCAAGGCCAGGCCTCCGATCCCTCCTTCCTCCGTGTTGTGGTCCCGAAGCCCCCGCGGCTGCAGCTGATTTCGGTGCCTCAACTTCGGGGCTCCGCTGGGGGCTCATCCGGAGCCCCACCATTTCCACGTCGTTCTAAATATAGACTGGCGCAACGCTCGGGGGATCTTTGTCTGGTCTTGTCGTCACATCTCCCTTCTCTTCCTCCTGTAATCCGTCTTCCCTCTGTCTCTTCCTTCATTCCCTTTCCTTCGCCTCTTCCTTCCAAAACGTCCTGCGCTAACTGTGACTGTTGTAGGTCCTCCAAGGACGCTACCAAGGGGGGCCCTTGTCACCTTTTGGTCTTTAAGTACCACCTTTGGTACTAAAATAAGATACGAATAATCAAAAACGTTTTTTATTCGTGGAAAAAGGCGAACGAGGTAGGGTCCTCTACCTACCAAGAAAACGATAAAAGAAAAGAAAAATGTTTTCCAAAAGGTGGAAAAGACAAATTCAAAATAAATGGTGAGATGCAGCTCACCCGTTGACGTTGAAAAAGATACCACTACGGAATTCGTGAAGAAAAAAGGATCGCAATGAAACTTCGGCGACTACTGACCAGTACACGTGGATTCAGATGGGAAGTTATCAAGAGAGAAGTGAAGGAGTTTAAGAGGGGGCTTATCTGCCTTGGACTTTAGTATCGGCGGGATGATTTCAATCGTGACATCCTATGCTGCAAGGGATATTGGTGGATTTTCACGTGACATCACACACTATCGATGTCCGCCATCATTGACGACTCCTCTCAGCAGTTCTATGCCAAGTTAGCCTTAGTTCAGTGTTTCCTCCAATAACACTGAAATCAATTCGCACTTTTCAACCTCTTCTGTTCAACAGAGGATCTCAAGTTTATGTCAAAACCAAATTGGGACGGGAGACAGCAATAGATTAACGTAATTCTTGCAGACCGTGGGTGTTTCAAAGAAATAAACTTGAGCTCTGGTCCTTGAAGACAGCTTATGCCCAGAAATAGTCTGGAAGAAATGTACTCCAAGGAGCCATGACACCCAAACTTAGTGTCGGTTTATCAGTCACCAAAGTTAACGGAGGTTTACGTATCCCTCTGTTAAGGCTAAAGGGGACAGCCCTCTAGTTTGATTCTCTTTTAGGAGATGGCGCTAGCGTCGCACTCAAAAGTTTTCCCAAAGTTTTTCATCCTCCACGAAAGATTTTTTCCAATTATAATACGGGAATGTGACCAGAATAAGTAGATCTCTCTTTCCACCATTGAGTTTTTACCATACTATTATTATTTAAATCATGAAATCGCAGAATTCGGGCTATTAAAGGTGTTGAGTAAAAAATGAGATAGCTTGCATATTCATTGTCATTAATAATTGATGAATGATTGGTTAGAAATCCGATTCTTGGACAATTGGAGACGGAAAGGGTAAATGAAAAATAACGCACGCTCATTGGTTGCTAGCAAATGGAGTATGAGGTTGGTTGCCTAGCGACCCTTGTTACCCTCCCCTTCAATCCGACCCTCCTTGACCCCCACGGAATAGGTCAGTAACATTGCTTGCGATTTCACTTCCACATCTACCTACCAAGTTATACTGAATAAGCAATTTTATTGAGTGATATTCATCATATACTATGAAAATGAATTGATTGATAAATGAATTTTCATTACATAGTTACTCAAGTGGGATATTTATGTTATTCAATCATAATTAAAAAACCTTTTTTAATAATAATATTGAATAAAAAGACTATAAATAATCAACGTTTCTTTTTTTAATATGTTCATACTTGATATTTTTTAATACCTTTGTATATATCTATTCATTTTTCTAACGTTGCACAGAAGAATGAATGGTATCATGAAATATCAATGATGGTATCAAAAAATTCTAAAAATTCTATAGAATCTTAAATTGAAGGAAAAACAATACCTTTATAACAAAATTTTTTGAGTTAGGGCGTTTTCAAAATTTCAAAATTGATTTTGGAACCCTTACAAGTGACCTACATCAACCAAAATCTTCGGGGCACAACTAGACCCCAAATGGAGCCTACATACCAAATTTCATCAAAATCGGTCAATGCTAAGTTGCAAAAGTGCCGCGTACGGCGGACGGACGGCCAAATGTTTATTCGATTCTACGTACCTTGAAACGTAAACCATCAAATTTTGAGGGGGTGTTAAAATTTTTTTTTCTTGGTCGATTCCAAAGGTTCATTATTGAAAATAATAAACCAAAAGGGGGGTTTCGTTTTAAAAAAATGAAGTTAGTGTCAATTACGCGCAAATATTATGCGCGAAAGTACTTTTTTCTGAGTTGTGTGTGGTTGGGACTTAGGATGGTTCCCTATGAATGTCATCATCGTCTGACCTCAAATTTGGAGGGTTGTGACAGATAGTTGGAAATTGAAGTTTCTATTACTTACTGAGCATATAGGATTATCTCTATGCTGTCGTATTTTAGGTACGAAGATGGTATGTGGCACAACCTCATGCAAACATTTTGCTTCCGAGTCTGCCAAGGTAGCGGAAGCATTACTTTTACTTTTCAAGATTGAACAAAAAAAGTTCTACAAAATCAAAATTTCCACTCGCGTCCACGTTTTAGATACGACCTTCCTGAACAATTTTGGTTACGTGTCTGTCTAACATGAAATCCTTGCCATAGCCGTAACTTCTACATTTCTCATCCGATTTTGATGAAATTTTCAGGGATTATGGGGATTGGCGAGTAGATGGTCCCCTATGAGGGTAGTGGAAGGTACTAAGAGATTGATTTTTTGAGATCAACAACTATGCATCGGATCATCTATACAATTGGGTTATGGGTATTAGGAAGCTATGTGCCACACCTACTTGGCATACGATTTTATTATTAATTAGTGAATAATAGGGGTGATATTCTCAAAATCGGGTTTTTGATGATTTCTCAATTATAAGAGTATCAATACTTTTGAGTTGTGGATACGAGGAAGCTATGTGCCACACCTACTTGGCATACGATTTTATTATTAATTAGTGAATAATAGGGGTGATATTATCAAAATCGGGTTTTTGATGATTTCTCAATTATAAGAGTATCAATACTTTCGAAATATGGATACGAGGAAGCTATGTGCCACACCTACTTGGCATACGATTTTATTATTAATTAGTGAATAATAGGGGTGATATTCTCAAAATCGGGTTTTTGATGATTTCTCAATTATAAGAGTATCAATACTTTTGAGTTGTGGATACGAGGAAGCTATGTGCCACACCTACTTGGCATACGATTTTATTATTAATTAGTGAATAATAGGGGTGATACCTATTCTCAAAATCGGGTTTTTGATGATTTCTCAATTATAAGAGTATCAATACTTTTGAGTTGTGGATACGAGGATGCTATGTGCCACACCTACTTGGCATACGATTTTATTATTAATTAGTGAATAATAGGGGTGATATTCTCAAAATCGGGTTTTTGATGATTTCTCAATTATAAGAGTATCAATACTTTTGGGTTGTGGATACGAGGAAGCTATGTGCCACACCTACTTGGCATACGATTTTATTATTAATTAGTGAATAATAGGGGTGATATTCTCAAAATCGGGTTTTTGATGATTTCTCAATTATAAGAGTATCAATACTTTCGAAATATGGATACGAGGAAGCTATGTGCCACACCTACTTGGCCTACGATTTTATTATTAATTAGTGAATAATAGGGGTGATATTCTCAAAATCGGGTTTTTGATGATTTCTCAATTATAAGAGTATCAATACTTTTGAGTTGTGGATACGAGGAAGCTATGTGCCACACCTACTTGGCATACGATTTTATTATTAATTAGTGAATAATAGGGGTGATATTCTCAAAATCGGGTTTTTGATGATTTCTCAATTATAAGAGTATCAATACTTTCGAGTTGCGGATACGAGGAAGCTATGTGCCACACCTACTTGGCATACGATTTTATTATTATTTAGTGAATAATAGGGGTGATATTCTCAAAATCGGGTTTTTGATGATTTCTCAATTATAAGAGTATCAATACTTTCGAAATATGGATACGAGGAAGCTATGTGCCACACCTACTTGGCATACGATTTTATTATTATTTAGTGAATAATAGGGGTGATATTCTCAAAATCGGGTTTTTGATGATTTCTCAATTATAAGAGTATCAATACTTTCGAGTTGCGGATACGAGGAAGCTATGTGCCACACCTACTTGGCATACGATTTTATTATTATTTAGTGAATAATAGGGGTGATATTCTCAAAATCGGGTTTTTGATGATTTCTCAATTATAAGAGTATCAATACTTTCGAAATATGGATACGAGGAAGCTATGTGCCACACCTACTTGGCATACGATTTTATTATTAATTAGTGAATAATAGGGGTGATATTATCAAAATCGGGTTTTTGATGATTTCTCAATTATAAGAGTATCAATACTTTTGAGTTGTGGATACGAGGAAGCTATGTGCCACACCCACCTGGCAAGCGTTTTATAAAACTTCTGAGTACGGGAACTGTGTTGGGCGGGTGGCGGATGAGCTGAAGGGCGGGTTTGTTGTCTTCTGAATGGCGAGGGGGGTTGCCTGACTGAAGTTCACCCCTTTTGATTTTCGTTTTCTCTTTCGGTCGCTAATTCTCAATATTTTTGATTTCTGATGGATTCCATATGTTGGGGACATCTGCTAGAATATGCCTGGTATCTCGGTTTTGGGAAAATTTATTCTAGTGCCCGCATATTTGGTCAATGAGTGAATCACCAAAAGATTAATTATGGTGTTTCGTCAAAAAATATAGATTTTATGAGAAATTTGACATGGCACAAAGATGGAATACGAAGAAAGGAAACCAAATAATTTTACAGAATGAAAATCGGTCCACTGATAGCTGAGAACTTTTGGGAAAATGATTGAGCTCCTGACTCTCTCTTTTCCCGATATAGCTGTCTCTCTCGCACACTTGTCATCCCCTTTAGCCTTAACTTTAACGATGGGATAAATTATGGATACTATAAAGGTACTGTTTATCAGTGCGAAATTAACCCACTGGTAACTATTAAGTGACTGGTAAAATTACCTGCCTGTTAGGCCGAATAATCGATTATTAACCCAGCTTATTAAGATGGCAGTGGAAAGCTTACAAAAAAATTCAGCTTCCCCCAAATAAAAAAATCGTTTTCGCAGTGTGTTTTGCGTCAGAAAAAAGAAGAAATTAGAAGAGGAAGAAGTCCATAAAAGAAATAAAAGAGAAAGTTAAAAGAATCAGTGTATACAAATATTTTTTAGAAATCTACTTATTCTTTCTTATTTAAAGTACTGCAATAAAGTTGTATGATGTAAGCAATGTAAAAACCATGTGGCTATATGGGTTTAAAAAAACCCACTGTCAATAAATTTAAAAAAAAAGAGGAAGAGGCAATGTGCTTTGTTTTGGCGTTTTCTTTTCGCGATTTCGGTACCTATTTCCTTCTTGGCACGGCAGTACCTATTGTTTTTTGTTGAAAATTGTCTGGTCATGAAAAGATCCCATCCACCCAGCCACAATGTCCAGAATTTTCAAATTTGCAGACGAAATAGTTACTACGTTAATAGGGAAGTACCCTTTTCTATTTCGAAAATTTTCGGCGTGAGGCCCTCCTGGCGACTGAATTTTCACATGCTTGCAGTCCATAGCACCTATAGCTCCAGAAAACCTGGCTTTTTTCGTTTTTTCAATAATATTCCATCCGAGATAAACGGCTATCAGGGGACTGATAAACGCGTGCGATTGAGTTACCCGATGGCCGTAGGGTTATCTGCTTTACCGGGGGGTAAAATGTGACTGATAAACCGGCCCTTAGAGAGAAAATTCATTGTAAAGATCTAAACTGGATCCAATGGGATTTTGACAACCCAATTTCTAAGCGCTGAAATTTAGATCTTTCTAGCTTAGAAAAAGTTATGTAGGATAACCTAATGAGTTGGATAACCATAACACTTTGCTGATATATTATGCTCAGCAATCACACTTACTGTAAACGACTATAAGTTACCTCTTTGTGGACCTACAGACTAATCAACCGAAGGGCGAAAAACTCAATGTTTGATTGTTAGATTGTGACCAGAGAAAAAACGTACCTCCGTCGCCCAAGTTGAAGGATCTATTGACCAAAACGTAAAGCTTGGCATGAATGATCAAGAAGGATCTGTATTTAATTTCAAGACCAACCAAAGGTTGAATTGAGCCAAATCAAGAACTAACAAATGTTTCTGGGTTGCAGAACTAGATAAGAGACGAGAGACTGATCAATGATGGTAAACGGTGCATACTGGCGTACTAGCGCTTATCACTTCGGTATTACTTCTCAGATCGATTGGAGTAATAATAGATTATTTTACAATACAGGAGAACCACTAGGTACTCAATGCTATGTGGGTCCTAAGGAACAAGGAGGCTGCTCTAAACTACAAGGCATGGCCCTATAAGACAGAGGATGGCTCTATATCGCGGAGGAGTATACCTACTTATTGGATTATTACAATCGGTTTGTAAACTCGTAATGATTCTTAACAAATCGTTTATTAATTCTAAAAGAACTAAAGATTTAATCATATAAATGAAACGGTGATGTACTTCCTAAAGTTTAAAAAAATCAACCGATTTACGATAATTTTCCTGCAATGTAATCATTTTAGTAAATTACTCTTCCGAAATACCTACTCTAGGAAATAGATTCATGGTTGTGATTGTTTCAGCATTTTAAAACTCGAAGAATCGATCAGCAAATATACCTACGTGGCTCAGGTAACCTGCTGGGAATCGATTTAACATCGTTATTCAACAGAAGAAGCTCGTAGGAGCTGGAATTGAACCGCCGGATGAATCGGTCTTCGAAAGTGAGGGAAGAAAAATCGTGGTTGAGGTGAAAATACAAACGCAGCAAGGCGAGGGGGAGTTGCCAGCTGTAGAAGAGGGTTCGCCCTGGTGGGGGAAAGACCTTGAAACTAGGAAACAAAGGCGTCACAAGTTAGTGCTCGAATCTCGCGCTAGGTGGCACTGGTGGGTCGGAATCGACTACGACCACTTTCTGGGTCCTCCCGCGGCCGGTGGTCCCGGGAAGACTCGATCAACCGCGTGCAGCTGGCCGGCCTCCCAGGAGTTTATTTCCCCGCTTGCTCCAGTCCGATTCAAATCGAATGGAAGATTTCTGCAGGATGTTTTCAACGAGTCTACCATTAGCAGCATATTGCACCTAGAACTCAAAGGATTGATTCCACATTTCTAAAATCTATGGAAAAATGTTTTCATTCCAAGATTGGAGCTCTTACAGACAGTTTTCCAACTCCGAATTTGACTGAAAGCGCGGTTTGAAGGAGTTTGGCACTTGGTATCAGAACTGCTAGATAGCTTGCCACAAGATTTTTCAGTACACAACCGGAAAACTAAGTTGGAATCAAGTGAATTCAACAATAACAAGTTCACCATCCAATGATGGTAAACATCAGTGGAAGCATCAGTAGTGCATGAGCCATCCTCACTGTGTTTTCAAATGTGTGCAATATTGAAATGATACATGGAAAATGTTTTGTTCCAGGATTGGAGCTCGTCGTATTGACAGTTTTCCATCGCCTTTATTGAGCAAATATGTCAACTAAGAATATGACTGAAAATGCGGTTCGAAGAAACGTTTGGCATTTGGTAGTAGAACTGCTACATTGCTTGCATGAAGAATTTGCAATACACAACCGCAAACTTGGAATCTACTGCTTCACAGCTATAAGATCTGTGCTGTCAGTATCGTCAGTAGCAGTACTTTCAACAGTAACAGGAAGTACGGCAGTATTACATGAGTCACTCACACTTGTAGAACTCAAGGCAAGAGGTGACGAAAATGACCACAGCTGCTGCATCAGTATCGCTTTGAATTGCTACATGCAGCATCTTGTTCCTACAATTTGCTATATTTGCAAGGAACGAGATTAATCTTATTCCTATTCAAACAATTCGTTTGCCATTAAAAAAAAAAGAAGTTTCTCAGCTGCATCGTATCCTGTTGTACAACATACAGGTAGATAGCTCTTCTTCCAACGGTATAAAATTCATCCGTAAGAAGCCTAGTAGATTGGGACCTTTGTCAAGCACCATAAAGCCCGCTCCACACATTCGGCATTCGTCCAGCACCGAGCAGATGCTCGCCGCTTTCCTAGTAGTGTGGATGGGCGCTCGGTGCTCGCCGAATGCCGAATATTGGTGCTCGGGGATGCTCGGCCAGAGTCGGTTTTTTGCCCACTTCAAAGGAGACGAATATTCGCCAAGAGCGAGCATCTGCCCCGCTCCACACATGCGGGGTCGTACGGAGCTGCTCGTCGGAGCATTTTCTGTGAATTTCTGTGAATGTGAAAATACCAAGATTCGAGCTATCCTGAAGTGAACCCATACTAAATATACAAAGTACAGTAAGTAAAAAATGTACAAGTTACTGAAAACAGAGCCAAATATAATATTATATACGTAACCTAAACAGGCGAATACCGTTCCATTTGGCGATTTTTGTGGTAATGTATTGTATGGCATGTATTATTGTTCTTATTACAAGTCAAGAACATACCTACGGAAGTGGATACATAAGTTGAATTCTAATTGAGTGGTGCAAACAAGACCGAGTTTATATTGATGGTAGGTGGTTTTTCATTTAAACACAAAATTTCACCCCGAAGGCATTTAAAACTAAACAGCCATTCCTACCAAGTCAGAGCTGCGAGAGTTACTAAATTATTATTTCAATAATTACCTATAATAAATTATTATTATCAACATCAAGAAGGTATGGACCGCTTCAAAAACCACAGAGTTTGTAAATAGAAACGTAATGTTCTTAGCGATTTCAGCAGATAATTTGGCGGGGACACATCCAAAATCGTTGTTAAGAATAAGACAAAACTGGAAGGTGACCTTTTATCGCGCATAACTTGAGTGGACATTTCAGGATACGTGATTTTAAAAAAAACTTGTAAACCGTAATTTAGGTGAAATCAGTAGATCTTGAACCTGAAAGTTGATTCGGATTGACAGCTAACACGCTATAGGGGATCAGAAAAACACCGATTTGGACACAACAGCTACAAAAAATGTGGAAATTCTCAAACTACGGGTTCCCATGAAATCACCGCTAAGATAATGATATGGGTTGCGTTTCTGCTTTCAGGCGATGTTGATCTTATATAACGGATTCTACGGTTGTGCGACATTATACCTCCAGGCCACAAATTTCAGCTCAGCTGGTCGAGGGACGGGCGGTAAGCGGATATGTGGGACAAGGTCTGTCGAGGTGGAGTTGAATGAACTACCTACATTCGTTATTTTGTCCCCTCAGCTGAGAGGTTACCATTCGTGTTATCAACCCGGGGTCGAAGCAAAAACTTCTCTGCGGTGGTTTACAATGAGTAATGAGATGAGAATACGAGGGGTTCTCAGGTATGCTCCTCCTCTCGAGGGAATAATAGGCGATACAACTTCGAATCACGTATGAGACCCCTTCGGAAAGGATATCCACGTGACGTCCTACTATAGTTATATCGGAATCCACTTATTTTCTACTGCAGGAAGTAGTTAATATTATTCCTTAACAGGAAACAGGATATTTCAAAGCAGGATAATCAAAACCTACAATCATAATTGCATAAACTCTAATGGTGTAAACTGCTCACACAGGAGTAAATAACAAGAATTTCCTAGCTTCTGGCTGGTCAGGAGATAAATATCACTCAAACAGCTGATCTGCTTCTTCCCAATGTTCAGTGACTTTCAAGGGTGTGGCAAATTTCAGCGCTCTAGGATAAAATGGAGAGGAGTGAGATTCACCTTTCAAGCAATGACTTGTCTTTCTCTCGGTTACTTCTAGTTGTCTTCAAAAGGCTGAGAACCACATTCAAGCGCACTGGAGAACAGATGATTCAAACACTCCCAAAGAAACGTATTCCTGGTTGTTCAATGATGATCTTAGGGGAAAGGAAAACTATCTCTCACACTACTGATCCAACTTCCTTCCGACCACTCCAGAGAATCTTTGTCTGATTCTTTATGTAGATTTTGGTTTATTATTTTCAATAATAAGCCTTTGGAATCGAGCAAGAAAAAAAAAATTTTAACCCCCCCTCAAAATTTGATGTTTTACGTTTCAAGGTACGTAGGATACGAAAATCGAATAAAAAAATTTCCGTCCGTCCGCCGTACGCCGTACGCGGCACTTTTCTTAGCAACATTGGACCGATTTGGTTCAAATTTGGTATATGGGCTCCATTTGGGGTCTAGTTGTGCCGCGAAGCTTTTGGTTGATGTAGGTCACTTCTAAGGGGTGAAAATTAAGGGTTGAAATTTTCAAGAGTGCCCTAGCTCGAAAACTCTCGAAATAAAGGTATCGTTTTTTCACCAATTTTAAATAGTATTGAATTTTTAAAAATTTTTGAGACCACCCGGAGCTCTGTAGGACAAACCGTTCGGTCCCTACGAGTACTTGAAGGTTTTCCTTCGATAAAACAGAATCATGAGTGTGAATCGCAAAAGAGGTCTAATCTCCATTCAAATTTCATCGGACTAAAATGCGATCGCTGTTAATTTCTTCGATTTGTATACAGTTTTGCCTTCTGCGTAACCAGTAATCAAATTTCTATATGAAGCTTTCTATTTTTCCAATCGAGTGTGAAGCGTTTAGTTCTTTCTAATAAACTTGATTGTGAAGGTGTGAAGCCAGTATGGTGAGGTAGGTAGTAACTAGCTGGTAGGTAAAAAAAATTTGGTAGGTAAAAATAATGTTGGTGGGTAAAAAACGCTGCAAATCATTGCTCAAAGGCTTCTTCACTCTTCAGATCACTGATCAGCTGAGTGAGCTCCGAAGCCATTTTTACTCCTATTGAATAGAAGTGCTCTTCCAGGCGTCTCCAGCATTCGAGAAGATCTTCTTCACTCCTCAGATCACTGATCAGCTGAGTGAGTGCCAAAGCCATTTTCAATCCTATTGAATGGAAGTGCTCTTCCAGGCGTCTCCAGCATTCGAGGAAATCTTCTTCACTCCTCAGATCACTGATCAGCTGAGTGAGCTCCAAAGCCATTTTCAAACCTATTGAATGGAAGTGCTCTTCCAGGCGTCTCCAGCATTCGAGGAGATCTTCTTCACTCCTCAGATCACTGATCAGCTGAGTGAGCTCCAAAGCCATTTTCAATCCTATTGAATGGAAGTGCTCTTCCAGGCGTCTCCAGCATTCGAGGAGATCTTCTTCACTCCTCAGATCACTGATCAGCTGAGTGAGCTCCAAAGCCATTTTCAATCCTATTGAATGGAAGTGCTCTTCCAGGCGTCTCCAGCATTCGAGGAGATCTTCTTCACTCCTCAGATCACTGATCAGCTGAGTGAGCTCCAAAGCCATTTTCAATCCTATTGAATGGAAGTGCTCTTCCAGGCGTCTCCAGCATTCGAGGAAATCTTCTTCACTCCTCAGATCACTGATCAGCTGAGTGAGCTCCAAAGCCATTTTCAATCCTATTGAATGGAAGTGCTCTTCCAAGCGTCTCCAGCATTCGAGGAGATCTTCTTCACTCCTCAGATCACTGATCAGCTGAGTGAGCTCCGAAGCCATTTTCAATCCCATTGAACGCAAGAAGCTGAAATTTGAGAGGGAAGGTCAAGGAAGAATACAGATGGTGGTAGGTGCTATTGATGGAGAACCAGTGATCTACACAGAAGGGTGATCTACACAGAAAATAATAAACCTTTGAGCAATGATTTGCAGCGTTTTTGCATGAAGCTTTGTACTGAATTTCAGCACTACAGGGTTAACAAGGAGAGAAGTTACTTTCACTTTCAC
The DNA here is from genome assembly GCA_009739505.2 of Apolygus lucorum. NCBI lineage: Eukaryota > Metazoa > Arthropoda > Insecta > Hemiptera > Miridae > Apolygus > Apolygus lucorum. The sequence continues at coordinate 27,626,664 of CM019179.2, forward strand.
TTTTTTTTTTCACCCTTCCTCCCAATCACTTACAGTGGGGACTTTGGAAGATACAAGCTAAATTCTCAAAAATCATTGCTCAAAGGTTTATTATTTTCTGTATAGATCACTTTTCTGTATAGATCACTGGTTCTCCATCAATAGCACCTACCACCATCTGTATTCTCCCTTGACCCGCCCTCTCAAATTTCAGCTTCCTGCGTTCAACAGAAGATAAAATGGCCTTGGAGCTCACTCAGCTGATCAGTGACCACTCATGCGCCTTCAGCATTCTCCATTGACCCGCCCTCTCAAATTTCAGGTTCCTGCGTTCAACAGGAGAGGAAATGGCCTTGGAGCTCACTCAGCTGATCAGTTACCACTCAGGCGCCTTTAGCATTCTCCTTTGACCCTGCCTCTAAAATTTCAGCTTCCTGCGTTCAACAGGAGAGGAAATGGCCTTGGAGCTCACTCAACTGATCAGTGACCACTCAGGCGCCTTCAGCATTCTCCATTGACCCGCCCTCTCAAATTTCAGGTTCCTGCGTCCAACAGGAGAGGAAATGGCCTTGGAGCTCACTCAGCTGATCAGTTACCACTCAGGCGCCTTCAGCAATCTCCATTGACCCTGCCTCTCAAATTTCAGGTTCCTGCGTTCAACAGGAGAGAAAATGGCCTTGGAGCTCACTCAGCTGATCAGTGACCACTCAGGCACCTTCAACAATCTCCATTGACCCGCCCTCTAAAATTTCAGCTTCCTGCGTTCAACAGGAGAGGAAATGGCCTTGGAGCTCACTCAGCTGATCAGTGACCACTCAGGCGCCTTCAGCATTCTCAATTGACCCGCCCTCTCAAATTTCAGGTTCCTGCGTTCAACAGGAGAGGAAATGGCCTTGGAGCTCACTCAGCTGATCAGTGACCACTCAGGCGCCTTCAGTATTCTCCATTGACTTTTGATTATGGAAATTTGATTACTGGTTACGCAGAAGGCAAAACTGTATACAAATCGAAGAAATGAACAGCGATCGCATTTTAGTCAGAAAAAATTTCAACGGAGATTAGACCTCTTTTGCGATTCACACTCATGATTCTGTTTTATCGAAGGAAAACCTTCAAGTACTCGTAGGGACTGAACGGTTTGCCCTACAGAGCTCCGGGTGGTCTCAAAATTTTTTTTAAATTCAGTACTATTTAAAATTAGTGAAAAAACGATACCTTTATTTCGAGAGTTTTCGAGCTAGGGCACTCTTGAAAATTTCAACCCTTAATTTTCACCCCTTAGAAGTGACCTACATCAACCAAAAGCTTCGCAGCACAACTAGACCCCAAATGGAGCCCATATACCAAATTTCATCGAAATCAGTCCATGGTAACTAAGAAAAGTGCCGCGTACGGCGTACGGCGTACGGTGTACGGCGGACGGACGGAAATTTTTTTTATTCGATTTTCGGATTCTACGTACCTTGAAACGTAAAACATCAAATTTTGAGGGGGGGTTAAATTTTTTTTTTTCTTGCTCGATTCCAAAGGCTTATTATTGAAAATAATAAACCAAAATCTATGAAGTACACAAATCTCTTTCAAATAGGCTCAAATGAAGCCAATGCTCATCATGCTTCAAGTCAATGCCGAAGTGAAGCCAACGATGAAGAATGTGGGTAGCAAACTTAGGAATCATTTGGGTCATCATTTGCGTTTTGATTTGACGGGCTGTTGGTTATGAATAGAGACATACATGTATAATAATTTGTGCTCTCGCGTTTATTTTCTTTTCATTGCTTAGCTCCCTTGGTCGTTGAATTGTAGTTCAATACCTTTTTCTTTCTGTCGTTAAGGAGTGTTGTTGTCCACCGACCCCCAAAACCTGTTTTTGAATAATGAACAGGAAAAGGAAATGCAATGGATTGTCAACCCTTATTTCTCAATCCCCTGAATTAAACTTCAAGCCTTCCAAAAGTGGGCTTCTTCCTGCTACGGTTTTGATAACACACCTGCCAAAACCTGTATTCCTTGATCACACACACATCAACTGGTCATTGATGAGAAGAGGGAAACACATGAAGTTGAAACAAACCGCAGTTGTTTCCCCCATCTTCGTTATTTTTCTTATCAAAGATGCATTATCATTACACATAATAGCACGAGAACACTTCAAGCTTGGATCTTGTGCTGTTTATACATTGATTTCACATATTAAAGGAAGATGCTGGAAATGCATTTTCTCAAACACCTTTACTTCAAACTATAGAAATTTAGATGCGGCTAAATGATGAATGCTTCAGAAAATAATGACAATCACCATACACATAGTATACCTGCAAAACCGCGTACATTGAAAAATACCAAACTCTTTCTAAAATGGCGTTAAACCCCCAGTTTACAATAGATAGGGTATGAGGATGGGTCGGATAAACTGTTTATTTTTATTTTTTATCTAAACTAGACCTCATTCTGCGAACTCTACGACACTAACTGCGACCTTCTAGCGTGAGAAGACCCTTTTCTATGATTTTTCAAAGTTTCGAATTATTCTGACGTCAGAATAATTAAAAACTTTGAAAAATAATAGAAAAAGATCTACTCATCCAAAAAGAGAACGGCTGGTGCTGGTGTCAAAATTCTCAAGATGAGGTCTACTGTCGATTAAACATCTTTAAAAAAATCCCAAAGCACACCCAAAACTCTGGTAAAACCTTTAAAAATTCAAGGAGAATAGAAATTACACTTATTAGGCAACATGGGTTCGAATTGTTGTAAAAGTTGCAAGAATAAGACATACGAGGTTTTTTGTTTAGGTATTTTATCAATACTCATTGACAGAAGGTAGAAGTGAAGGTATTCCCAACGCTTATTCTGTATAATTAATCGGCATTCAACGCTACTGCGGATGAGAGAGAAGATACAGCTGTGGAGAAGAGAGTGACCCTCATACTGTTATTTTGACCTCGAGAATCAGCTGAACGCGTTTGTTTTGCTTTCCACCAGGAACCACAGCGCCCGCTATATTTACGCGGCGGTTCAGTTCCAAGTAGGCGGACTGGGAATCTGCATGAATTAATTGATGAGGTCGTCTGATTCGTTTTCGTATCACGCAGCATGTGGGAAGAAGAAGAGGAATGAGGAAGTAGGGGTTTTTTTTGAAGAGTAGAAGTTTGGACACCTTACATGTTAGAACCAACCAGCAAAATGCACGTCAATTTCATGCAAATCGGGTAAAGTACGGTGGAGAACTGAATTCAAGTAGGTTCTTTTGGATCAATCCCATCCAATTTACCACAGATCAGGAAGAAATAAAGGGCAACGAAGAAGCACCTTTCTCCAGGAGAAATATTTTCTTCAGTCAGAGATATTTTCTTCAAGTGTTTTTACAAAGTCTCGCTGGAAGTCAATCGATTACCAGTATCCTGGTTATGAGGGGTATCCAACATTGTAACATCCAAACAAGTTGACTTCTCCCAAGAGAGGAATTTGTCCGAATCAGGTTTTAACAGTAGATGTTGGATTAGTATCCCTCTAGGAGCCCTAGAATAGGCTTTCCAATTGATTTTGCCCAAACAAGCTTTCCTAACTTTTCATCGGATTTGGTGCTAAGGTCAAACATGCAAAATCTTATTAGCCACCGATACTCGAATATTTTCCGCTGATTCAGTCCCAGTTGATTTCGTTTGGATGTCCCAACAAAGTTCACATCCTCAACGGTAATCTTTTCCATTGATGAGCGATGAAAAGCATCAAGAATCCAACTATCCAATCCACCAAACTGCTGCCTCCATGAAACCTGATGAATCACCAGTAACCAGAAAGAAGGACTTCATAGCCAAGAGGCAGGAACGTCACACGCTCGAGCCATCTCATCTCCTCTGTATGTTCTGTTTCTTTGACTGAAAGTGCTTTAAATTGTCATACCTGTTACGATTATACAATGAGGAATTTTTACCGAATTCTGTTTGCATTTTTCCTGAATAGTTAATGGTGTGGGATAGATGAAAATCGAGTTGATTTCGGAAAATAAGTCTCCTGTTATTTTTGGAGACAATCACAATTTATGATTTCAAAAAATAACCGGACGTCTTCAACGTGAAGCGGAAACGCTCGCTGATTGGCTGTTCGGGTCGCCGTCTCCTCCCAGTGTTGCCCGATGGTACGACGAAATCGTGTTATCCAAGAGGAATGTTATCATACAAAATACCTAATTTTCCCCATCTTGCTTTTTCTATTTTTTTCTTCAGTTTTTCGATTTCGATCTTTACTGTTTTGTGAAATTTTGCATCTGAGATGTCACGATCTCAGCGCTTCAAGCGGCCGTAAATGAACTATTCCAGGTTGACATCCTCCCGGTTTTTTTAAACGTTCATATTTTCTATACTGTTTTGTTTATTCGTAAATTAGGAAGAACGGGCTGAAAGTTTGCCGTACGAGGTTTTTCGAAGTGCTGAATCCAATTTTGGGGTCAAAAATAGGAAATTCCGACATGGTGAAATTCCTCATGATTTGTGTCTGCTTGGGGATGAATCGCACGGGAAGTGAAACGTCGAAATTAAAAGAAAGACTGCATAAGCGTTTTAGTGGTGTCAACCGCAAACAGGAGAACAACATGAGGTGGATTCATCGAACTTCGACAAATTGGTTTCCAGGTACGCACGTATAAAATCAATTGAATGAATTCCGACTTCGCATAGAAAAACAATAATATTATGCAAAGTGACGAAGCGGTCCGGGATGTAGGTCGAGGTCCCCAGAAGGAGTTGAATGAACGTGTCCCTTCTCATTTGTGTCGCATGTGATCACGGAACACGCTAAGCTTGGCCGAACCAACGAGCAACAAACACACCTCCCCCAATTCAAGTTCCATTGTATTTATATACAGACACCGCATTGTTTTTCTGCCTCGGAGGGACAGTTCCCGAAATAAAGAGTATAGTTTTGCCCAACTGAACACTACTACGAGGGGAGAAATGTTCTTGCGAGCTTCCACTAAATTAGTGGCCGGTTAGGATCTAATGAATGGTTGGAGGGGAAGAGCATTGTTCCGGTGCTCGGTCCGCCTACTACTCCTTCGAACGAAAACATCGTGTAAATGTAGCTTATTGCGGGCTGGGAGAAAGCAAAACAACAACAAACACGACCAGGTGATTCCCAAGGTCAAAATTATTTACTACATCAATTGACAACCGCTTCTGCCAACAGAGGAGGTTGAAGGAAAGTGGACAACGAGCCATATCTAACATTATATCAACACTTTTTCAATAACTCCATCCACAATATTTTGTATGAACTTTCATCACCATAGTGATGAGCTGGCATCACTTCTGATCAGTGTCTAAGAAACCTCCATTCTGTCACCTCTGGAAGGACTCAGCTGATGGCTTACCATGGCGCATTCCTGCTGAGGTACATTTTTACATGAATACTTTCTACTGTTTTGCTCAGAATTTAGAAGATATTTGCTACCAAATCAAGCGATATAGGAACTAACTATACAACCATGGGAGCACCACCTACAATTTCTAGTTAGAATAGATTCTCGATGGATTCACCATTCTAATCTACAATTTTCATATAGAATACCTACTCTGTTTCTAACGTTGTTAATAGCCTGTAATTCTATCTCCATCGCTTCTACCTAGCCGGTTTTTACCTCAAACAACCTTGGTTGATGCCGTACTAAATTTTATGTGGACTTGTTTCGACGATTTCGGCAACTTCCCAAAAAAAAAAGGGGGGGGGGGGAACAAATGACGTACGGAGGAAACAAATAAGTTCGGACGGCCAAGGCGAGATAGGACGAGCAAACAACGCGTTGGGTGTGGAGGAAGGGTAGTTCGCCGGCTGCGCGGGAGAGATAGCGGAGATGAGGCCGTAACAGGTGGCTTTGGAGCAGACTCTTCCACCGAGATAAAGCACGGTTTCTGTTAGCCCCTTCACGATTTTGCCAGGCTTTCTGGTTCTATAAATGAGAGGCAGCGAATGCCACTCGTCATGTGAGAATGACCGCGATCTAGGTAGATACGAGGTTTCAGCGAAATTGCGTTGAAAATTATTGTTTTCAGTTTTTGAACGTTTTCTGGTGGCACAGGTAAGTCCCTTAAGCACAATCGAAGTTTGGTGCCCACTAAAATATAGCCGCTTGAGTTCTTTTTTGCACCCATCCGCTTCTATGTACGCTCAAGACTGGTTTCCTGATGATATAGGTCCAGCAGCACTCGACGTTAGGCACAGGCTGATCCGCGCTCCTCTTACAGTCGTATCTGTTACAATGCCCTTTCAGATTCGCAAACAGAAGGTGTACTTTCCTGATCGATTTCTATACCAAAAACGACAACAGTAAAGATGAATTTGCCATCATAGAAATGATGATGTAGACAACACATTTTGAGTTTAAATACAAAATAGGTACACTACAAAATGACAATACATCACCGTTCCAGATTCTGCATCCCAACTCACCTGTGAACAAAAACAATCAAGTCAGTTTCGAATATATTTGATTCCAAGTTCAATTAGAGATAGGACGAATCACGATGGGCAAGCATAATATAACCAACTTGAACAATAACAATCAAGTATCAATAACATCGCAAGTCTGTACCATTGAAATGGCTACCTAAACCAAGACGATTGTCACCACCATTTCGATGATTCCTCACTATCAAGTTTTTACAACTTTACTTGGAGTGCTTTGTAAATACTGTCATAAACTGAAGACGCCATCTTGTCAATATCAAGATAGCGGCGCACAGAGCCATTAGGACGTTCTTCAAGTCCTAAGCTAAGCAAATCAACTTACGAAGAAAATTTCGAGGAACGGCTGGCTTCGAAAGGAAGCGTCGTTTCCTGGCCTCTCAGTTATCTAAGCTTGTCTTATCGCTTGAAAAAAAGTCTTAGCGACTATCCGCTAATCAACTCAACACCTCATTTCCTCTGCTGTTCTCAACTCTCTCAGAAATCATTTGTAAAACAACTCGTTTTCATGATGGGGACTAATTGTGAGTTTGAATAAGATGGATCTGACCTCAAAATCGGATGCAGCAATCTTGAAAACCACATATCCAAATTTACAGCTTCAAGATCCTCAATGATTTGACTACCATCAAAAAGCTTCCAACACGACAGTAATTGTTGATGATACTGAAATTGTTTTTGATAATTTAACATTTTTTGTTGAATTATTAAGGAAGAACCGCCAAAAATCTACCATTGAATCTTGCTGGGACGCACTTCGATCGAGTTGTGGCAGGAATTGGAACTCCGATGGTAAGCTAGGAAGTGTCGACGTGCTGCGGAGCGAATTGGATTTTCCACAGCAGACACCGGGAATTATTTTTCGAGGAAAACATCTCGATTGCACCAGAACCCCGTTAGAACCGATAGATCGTCCAATACATTCATTATGACCGTATAATGTACCTAGATCTCGAAGTTCGTCTATTTGTTGGTTAACGAGGCAAAGATGACTATAATATTCATCAGAGACCCGAATCTCCATATAAAGGCACAAAAATATCTCCCTCCGGAAACCATACGAAATGACCGGGACGAAGTCTGATCATCCAGAAGCGATCCTGAGAAAATCGAAGCAACGAATCTATTCACTGTTCTTCGTGAATCACACAATTATTATCAGGTAACCCCACAAAGTGGCTGTGAGAGCGAAACATTCAACGAAGATAATCCTGCCATCAAAATATACTGTAAATCAATCTAAGTTGCAATTTGGCGCAAATTCCTAAGGAAGAGAACTTGTTCAGGGAATTCAGATAAGTAAGGAATCATTACATCAAAATTATCTTCTGTTCAATCTAAGCGTCACAACACTTAGTGGGCCTGCAACGTTCGCATAATCGGCTGGAATAATATTTTTACAATTATAATTTTTATACGTCATTTTCCGCTAATAGAGGCTGATTTCTAACTGCAATCAATTGGTATTTCTTCATAGCAGGAAGTTGAGTAAAACAAGTGTTGTGGTTACGCAGTCGCTTCGAGTATATTGCTCACGACATTCAGCTGTAGCCTCTTGACAAATTGCCGACTAGTCACGGTTCTCTAAGGTCACCCAAGGGATTTCAATCCAATCACAGGAAGCCCTTTGCATTCCTATCGCAAGCTCAATCACCGTCATTGTCCACCTTGCCACCGATCAGAAGTTTCTTCTTTGTATAGTTGTAGTTGTACCTTTCTGAGCAATTTTGGTTTTGGGTCTTCATGGCTGTCAATTTTCATAATGGGCAAAACTATAACTCATGTTTTGATTTCGGTGGTCTGATGAAGGTCATAAATTTCAACGCTCCCGTATCGTTGGTAGTTCCCTACGTCCAAAAACGCTCAGTTTTGATCAAATTTGGAGAGCTGACATTTTGATGATGACATGATATGAATACTTAAAAGCTATGAGCCACACCCACTTGTTGGGAGTCTTCTTTAGTTGAAGGTCTATTTGCATGGATGTGCGCTGATGCATATAGGAATAGCACGAGTTCCATCCTTGGGATATAAAAAATGTTATCGATTTATTGCTAATGATCACAGGGTAGTTGGCAGATAAGTACAAAAAAGCACCATCTCTGAAATTGACGGGTTATTCCCAACAGTTTGTTGTTGATTGCAGCGTGTAGGAGGGAGGTTCCAGAACGGTGTGAAAGGCTCGTCAGTAATGGACCAGGGAGAATGAAGGGTCTGGATTCATCCGAAACCTGTCGGAACTTCCGGTTCCACGTTTTTATTGTGTCCCATTTAAAAAGTTCCCATTCAAACGTCCTCTCCGACACTCGATGTTTGCAGAGGACCACGTGGTGTGGGTTCTTCAATTCGAGAGAGCCCATTCGTTTAACTCGACCCCTCTTTAAAAAAATAAAAATAAATAAATAAAAACCGGCTGTTGGTGTGTATGAATGAATTTCAAATGAGTCTTGAATTTATTTTCTCCTGTTTCACATAAATATTACGTATATGTTGTAAGTATCCATGATTCAATTTCTGGCTCTATCTCATTCATGTTCATACTCCATGAGAAAGAGTGTCAACAAGTCTGGGATAACGCAAGTTCCGTGCTACTTAATAGAGAATATTCCATGAATTTCCAGAGCTAATTTTATGTATTAGTATATACCAATTATTCAGAGTTAGGGTGATAATGATTTAGAGGGTAAAACCTCAGCACTTGCACTTAAAAAAAAAAATTGGAAAATTGCTTGACAAGAGTAAATCAACGGATAATTGTTGACCGCACTAAAAATCAGAGAAATGGAAGCCCAATATGCACCAACTATACAGCTGATGGTTTCCATAATAATGGTAAAGAGAATTTAGAAAAAATTGTGAAATGATCCCACTAGACCCTTCGGTGCTTGAAGCTAAGTTGATCAACCAGAAAATTCGCATCATACCTTGTTGTGACTTTTTTTTCTCACAGATTAACTGTTGCAACTCTACATTTTTGTTTTTTATGTTACAGCATATTTGAAGATGCATGAAGCAGAAATCCTTTAGAATTCTCCAATAACCGGATGGAATTGAATATAAATGTCAGCGTGAAAGGGGTACAAGTAACTTTTCATAGGACTCATCGACCGGTTGGTCGTGGTAATAATCGTGAGATAGGTCAGTAATGTTATGCACTCTCGAAGAATCTAGAGATTTCTCAAGGTGATAACTGCGAGTATCTACCTAACCTTAGTCAACAGCCCAAGAGCTAATATTACACGAAGGAATTGGCCTAATTAATTTGGCGCGCCTCCTTGACCTACTAGTCATGAGGATTATCGATGCCACATATGTCATGCTTAGGATACATGTCATGCTTACTCTGTCTCGGTTTAATGGGACTAATCAACATCTAAGACGTGTACCTAGCTGAAACTTACAATTCTATTTGTGTTTAAATACAGTGAATAGAGCGGATGACTCAAACCCACAAGATCGTGGACGTTACATATGTGAGATACGTAAATAAAATAGTAACATGTAAATTCAAGTCCTGAATGATGGTATTGAGTATAATATAATAGTCTAAGCTAATAGTTTAGGAACCTCAACAACCAAGCAATGCGGGCTACAGTATTTCGAATTCAAATCATTCCATTCTATGTAAATATCGAGAAGGCTTCACCGCTGTGATGGAGGAAGCCTGGAGTTTTTGCGGACAGGCGACCTTGAAGGTAACTTACCCCCACCACCGCCAGAGCTGCTGCCTCCGCTGGGTTGAGAGCACAGAGAAGGAATGCGAGCCAAGAATAGAAACCAGCCCCTCCTCCCGCGGCATTCCTTCTTTCCTCTCTTCTCAAACAACTTCCAACTTCTTCAACAAGCCGTTTTACGCTTCGACCGCTTCGTTCAAGCCGCAACAAAGTGAGGATTTCCATCATAAATCTGCCCGGTTTAGTTCTTCACTTTAATATAGAAATAATAATAATTTATTCGTAACTTGAGATGATGAGCCAATCAATTTGTGATTTCATACAGATTATGGTTTGAAGACAAGATATTGCACAAGAAGTTGTGGAAGTAAGCACTCGTGGTTCCTACAGACGAAGTGAAAAGGGCTAATGCTTCGTTTATACGGTGAAAGTCGACGCCCTTGATGAAACGATGTTTGGTTGGTCTTGGTCTACTGAGCTCAGGACTCCCCTCCAAAGGGGCACAAGCCTCGTTTTAGATCAGACGAGAGGCAGAGGGATAGGGGAAGGACGATTCTGTCGCTAGATAGAAAAAGGTCTCAGGTATCACAGCTGACGTTGTCAGCTGGCCTAACACAGCTGGCTTCGTCTATAAATAGGACCGTAGGATGCCCTCCCTCAATAATATTCAACATCACGCCTCGTCCCTGCCATTTACCGCTTGCTCATTCTGTAATTTCCGCTTCAGGCCGACGAGTCATGACTTGCTCTTGCAGCCCTGAACCCACCAATTATTCAGCTCCAGCCATTATGGTTGGGCTTCAATTGTGCCAACATCTTTTTTTGGATCGACGATTATGTCTGTTCAACTAAAATATTAACGATTGATCCTTGGTTGTTGTGGTTTATTCATAGACACTAGCAGGAAAGGGAGTACAATCGACCGACAGACAAAAAAAAGGAGCCAGTGCCGGTCCAATTGGCATTCTAGACAAATGAGCCATATAAGAGACACTGACACAGATCATTACTTTCGACCACTTTCTATTCATTGCAGCTTTGGACCACAATCCTGGGAAGCTGGTTCAATCACGATGATGTTGATCCAACGATGTATCCATCACACGAACATACTATCAGTGATCGAATGGACTGGAATAGAAAGAACGGTGACCGCATGGGGGGACGTAACGGGTCAGCTGGGTGGCCTCTGGGCTGACTCATGGTGAAAAGGTTTCTCAGAACTCAAGGGAATGCAGCGCCAAGCGAATTTCACAACCAGATGTCGAGAGGAGACTGAATACCGACCTCCACCACCAAATAAACCGATAAGACTGGAGAGATAAAATAGGAGATTTGGCCCACAAATCTATTAGTATACCTTATTAACTTTGTGTGGGATACAGTTACTATAAAGTTCTTTCGTCTATTCCAATTATATTGAAGAATATGAGAGGAAGTTACCTATGTAATTTGATTCATTGATTACTTCAATTAGATTAGACACCTACTTGGTCTGCAAAATGTGAACAATTTCAGCTGTAGTATTTACTTTATATTCATTTCGACAGACGAGACGACAAGCGAGCGATAAAAACCCAGTACAGCAAGTGATGACTTCTCGTGCCTCCTTGGCTCATAATACGAGTAAATCACGCGAAATATCATCCGGCCTGAGGTCAACCTATAAGAAATTTCGAGCTGGACGTTAGTGGTTAAGAGTTTTCAATGGCGCAAAATCCAAATTTGAGATTGAAAATGCGAAATTCCAGCACACAAAAACATTGATGGAAATATTCAAGTGTATCTTCACCATAAAGAAGAGCGCGGTTCTCTTTGCAACAAGTAATATATTCAAGGAAGAAATAATATTACTTATGACTCATGGTTTCTGGTCATCAGTTTATACAGGAGAAATTGGCGTTAAGGACTGATGTCACCCTGCATTATCTTAGAATGTGTTGACGGGTTGAGAACCGATAGAGTAACAAATGGCCCAACTCATGAATAGATAGAACACGGCACCAAGCTAATGGATGGAGTCACCGTCAGACTTGAAGGAAAAATCCCACGAACACAACCTTATATATATATATATATTTCCTCTTGCATTGGAAACTTGAGTTAATCACACTCTTTCAGTTACCAAATAATTCCCAACTTGAGAGACCTTGAAAAATCCTGTGTTGAAGAGATCGATTCAATGAAAACAAAGAATGAATGTGCTTAACTTCTGATTTTGAACAGTAGGAATTTCAGCGCACAATACCAACATATTCGACGAAGGAAATGAAAAAAAGGTGCGATGAAGTTAACTAGTTAATTCAAGAACCCTGTTCTTGAAAACCCTCCAAGGAATGAATTCACAAGATTTCGTGTTGGAGAGGTATAAACAATGGCTAGGCCATGTTCTGCAAAGCACGCAACAAATCGTGTGGTTTTCACACAGACCGTGAAATCAGACATTGAAAAACGCAATGAACAGTTATGGCAATAACAAAAAAACAGGTACTAAAATAAATCACGGCTTTGTACGAGTGATAGCGGTGAAGGAACGGTTCCGCATCTAATGATCTATAAATAGTTGTTTCGGACGGTTTTAGTACCTACGATGTCCTTAACGAACGTTTTATGTGATGTTTTATCGGTAGGTAGTTCTTGAGGTAAGAACGAGAGAATGTGGGAGAAGTGAATGTGTGTTGATGGGAGGTTCTCCCATTAAAACTAGAACGTCTTGATGTGTTGAGGATGTACTTGGAAATCGAAAGCCCCCGAGGGCAGGTCCGCTTGGCGGAAATGGTCCCATTTCCCCCTCCTTTTCCGTGAAGGTAGTTCTGAGGCTAACTGCGCAGTTGAGAGCTTGTAAATGTTGAAACCAGACGGTGTGGATGTTGTCATGAGATACAGCTCTTTTCGATTTACCATCAACTGGAACCAACTTGCTACTTCTACTCTGGAGTTCTAAATGAAATTAAGAGTATTTTTGAGAGTAGGGGAAAGTGCCCCAATATGGGAGGTTAAAGTGGCGGTGGTTATATCAATGGGGGGTGCGCCTTGATTTTTTTAGATTTTTAATCGAAAGTAGACTACATCCTGAGAATTTTGGCACCAACCGCGACCTTCTAGCGTGAGTAGATCTGTTTCTATGATTTTTCAAAGTTTCGACCGTTTATGACGTCACGCGCCCCTCTCGCCTGGGCGGGACCACCCAGCCAACTCTGACGTCATAAACGGTCGAAACTAAAAATTAAACAGATTAGATTTTAGATATTAGATATTAAAATTAAAAACAATAAACAGTTTTTCCTACCCACCTGTCAATTGCGTTTTTCCTACCCACTGCGTCACCTGTAAATTGCCAACGACACGGGGGCTCTTCACAGATAATTACAGGGATCTTCAATTCTCGATGTTGGATTCTATATACTTTGAAACGTAAACCATCAAATTTTGAGGGGGTTAAAGTTTTTTCTTGCTCAATTCCAATGGTTCATTATTGCTAATAAGAAACCAAAACCGTTGTGCAATAATTTCCAGCGTTTTTCTACTTAGTTGTTTCACGAGTGTGAACAATATCGACGCCAACGTAAATGTAATCCTTCAGGTAAAATGATGATAAATTCGTTATCGAGCAACACGTTACATGATTATTCATCAACCTTTCTAAGCAGCTAATTACTCGATTCCTCGCCCAATAATTATTCCGCAGTCAATCTATGTTGTTACACGCGCCGAGCAGACGGGGTTTTGTTGTTTCCCCCTTTTGTTTTTCCAACCCTTTGGTAATCTCCTGATCAGTCAATTAGTTTCATCGCAATGGTCGTTGGACACGATCTGATAGCTAGCCGTAGGTAACGCCGCCTGTCAGGCGCTCATGGTGCGTCTGAACGTTTACAACCTCTCAACTGAGCACTTTGCCGTGTTTATCGGGACATAGAACGACACGGTCTGAATGAAGGGCGATGTGGCGCTTTTTTTTGGGGTATTTCGGGGTAATATGAAATTCATAACGTACCCTTCTGAACAAGTTTGTCGTACAAATACGTTCAAAATGAACATAAATTCAGTTTTAGTTCGCTGCATTGATTGAAAAAGCGTCACAACATGAAATCTGGAAGAGCGAACAGTGCAGTTTAAAACCACCTTGTTGGATTAAAGAAATCTTACGGATCGAAAAACCGTAATGATCCTTTTACCCTCACGCCCCCCCCCCCCTCCCCGCCACACCTCCAATCAAAGCAGTCGAGGCGCCCTATTGAATTTCCATGTCATGAATGGAATGTACTTATCGAAATTCGAACTCCCGTTACAATAGGCACGACGTTTGAAATCGAACACCAACCCGTTACATCCATCAATGGATATCTCATTAAGGATCGAGCAACAGAAACGACTTACAAAAATTCCACGAGGCCCCACCGCGCAGTAGCTTGAAGAATAATGTGAACCGAGAGAACATTTACTCAACTACAAAACTGAGTGTTCAGTTATGATTTTTTCTAGGTAAGAAGAGCAACGATTCGATTTCCCTCGAATTTGAAGGATAGTTGGAGGCTGGACACCAAAAGATGTGCAATGAATTCTATCATGATTAGATTACAGCCACTGCGAACGCGTTAGCTTGTAGATCCTTGTCACAAGCTACGGTAGGTAATTACCCTCCTGATTTCTCAGAAGTGGCTGTGTACTCGCACCTAGTACGCAGAGTACTTTTTTGAAATGATTAGCACCAGTTAATCTAGCACATAATATTGCATCTTTACATATCTGGTAATACAGAGTAGTAAAGTATTTGTATCTAGTAGGTCTCTGGATGCATAGTGCATAGTAGTCTCTGTTTCGGTTACCAATTGATTAACTTTAGTGTTGATTAACATAATCATTATGAGCTCAAGGATATCTGTATCTAGTAGTACTCTGTATCTAGTATAGTGCCAGTAACAGAATATAAATGTCTATGAGTAGTGAAGAGTGGTAGTACCGAATAGATTCCCTATACTCTACGTAGAGGCAGCAGCCGAGGCTCTATTAGAGAGTTCGGCCGCATCCGATCCGGCGCCGGATTTTATCGTATTGATAAGGCACTGGGAGGCAATCCGGCCCGACGTATCGAGAATACGCCGAATTGGATACGTCAGTCTTATATTAAACCGAACCGAATCTAACAGGAACTCTACTGTCTCATCTTGAATGCAGCAGTAAGATTCGCGCAGTAGGCTTCCTCCAGCCGCTAACCTGAGGGACTCGTCGACGTTTCGTCGCAGGCAACCCCCTCCCTCATCCCGCCTATCAAACACCTGCTGACTCGTTGCATTTGCACCGCTGGAAGTCCCAGGACTGAGAGGGGAGAGAAGGTGACCAAGGTCACATCCTTGCTACCTCCCGCAGGCCGCATGGCAACTGACGCCGCGGAGACGCTTCCTTTTTCCCACCTTTTACTACTCCAGCCTTCCTTTACTACGTTGTAGCTCTCAACTCTTTCATTGTGAGCTGACCTTCTATTTTATTGATTATTCCTCTCCCGACTACTTCTCCTAACAACTCAATTCCACCAGAGGCGATGGGATGAAGTAAACACTGCCGCAACAACTGAGTTGGTACGCCCCACGGAGTAGGTGATACCACCCTCCTAAACTCAATCTGAATCGATAGAGCATCGATAGTCACATAATAAAGTCATTATTCAAGTAACTTTTGCACCCTAATCACTAATATAATCGACAATCTAGTAGTATAAAACCTCTCATCTGAAAGCTTACGGAGAGCTGTTCAACTTGAATTACCAAGAAAATAACAAAATTTACTATTTTCAAGAGGTCAAAAAACCATTTTTCTCGTCGAATGTTCAGCCCACTCTGTACTTTGTTTGACAGTGAATTAATTTGCCTCATGAGTTTTCAAAGATGACGCCTAATAAGATTTTATGGAGGTCAAAATGAATTTTATTTGTATTTTTAAACTTTGATTCTGAGTGAAACGGATGATTAGCTGTCAGATTATTTTTTGTTGAAGCGATTAAGAATTGCTTGATGTTTATAAGTTGAGGTGGAAAGCTTAGCGAAAAAAAAGTAAAATAGACCATAGGTGTTGAATCCAACTCTTTCAATATAAGTAGTTCAAGCAAAAGAAGTAAAATAATTTTGTGTCCATTCCCATTATTTACAATAATGTATTATCATAATGATGCAGAAAGATCTCTAAAATTAGTTATGGCGGGATAGATAATGAAAGATGGACTATAACAAAGAAGTAAAAATTTGTTCGGGCGACAATATTGATACATATTTACAAGACTAATGTTGAAATGGGACGTCAGAGAGGAAAATGGAGTACAAACAGTTCAGACTGTTGTAATGAATAGGAAATTATGATAATGAAACCAATTATGCGAAACGGTGGAAAATGGTGAATGATGAAAAGCCATGGCGAGTGGAGAGGTATCATGGCTAAAGAAATATAATTGTCACGATAATTGGCGGTGAATGAAATGCGAACCAACCTTGCATCCATTCAGAATTATTTCGCAAGGTACGTTTCATTCACAAGTTCATTAATAATTCTACCAGTTAAGAGAGAACTTCAACAGTTTTCAGAACGTAAGTCATCTCTATCTATCAATCGAAAATTAAGCCTAAATTTGCAGAATTATACTTACTTCAAAACTGTATCTTTGTTGGCCAAGGTTTAAACAGATCGGAAGAGAAACGGGGTTGAAGAATGGGTTATTCGGGCCTTATTATAAGCTTAGCCTCGTGTTTAATTGAAATACATTTGTGCTACGTACGAAAAAATGCAGTAAATACGATATGTCCGATTCGGCCAGAGGTGTAATATAATGATCTAATTTTCCCAGGAAGTTAATTTTAGTTCGAGTCGAAATTTATCGGTAATGTCAAAAAGTTACAGGAAAAACTCGGCGCTTTGCGCCTCGGTGGGGGGCTCCGCCCCCCTGCACCCCCCGGTTTATTTCTTTTTCCATACTCTGTATGAAATCATAGGAACACAGAATGTGGTTTTGCGATGCTAGTCATCCGTTAAATAAAAAACAACAATAATAAATGTGGAGTCTTTGGCAATAATAAAATAAATAATTGTTAGACATTTAATTTGGTCTAAAACCCTATAAATGTTATATAAATAAATATGTAACTACAAGAAAAATACTATATAAATTGAGAGCTTTCCAACGAATGGTGAACAATTTCTGTGCAATGAACACTGCGGGAGTTTTATTTCCTTACCAACGGCTTGGTTGCACGTGAAAATCATTATAAAAGGCGCGTAACGGTTTTTTCTGTCGCTTTTTCGTGACGATTTTTTTTCGGTAGGTCATCGCAAAAACACATTCTGTGTTAATATACTCAACATCTAGGAACAAACGTTTCCTACCATTCAAAGTTTCCCCCTTAATTTTTACACTGAAATTTTTAAAAAATAGTACATCTTGAACGCTGTTTTCCTGTCACCGGCTAGTACGATGTAAGTTTGACGATTTTTCTGAATATCCCAGAAAGTTAACAAGCATAATTTTTTTGGAGATGAAACGACTATAAATTATTCAAATTATCATATTCTGAAAGGAACTTTAACAAGCATACTAAGGGGTATTTTGTACGGCAAAAAAGATGAATAGCCAATTTCATGCGAAAAACCATAAAATAAAAATGCATTTAGAAAAAAGAGCAGTTTAAATGAAAACTCCAAGGAGGAACTTTACATTGAAAATTACCCGAAAAAATCTCGAACACCCTGTACACAACGTCATATTTGTACTGCCCACCCAACTTGCTAGTCGGTCTTTTAAATTTAGTCGTCCCTTTAAATTCATTATTACTACTTTAAGTCATATTGTCAAGAAGTACAATGTTTTCCGTTTCCATAATTTATTAGTTATTACAACAAATCACTGCTCGCGGGTTCCATGAATGAATCGCGTGGCGTTTCAATAGAATCAAACACACGTGGGAAGAGGAAATGGCCACGATAACCATTCTCTTTGAATGAAATCGCTTGAATCCGCTCAAGGTATATTAATTCGAACGGAAAATTGCTTTCTCTCTCTCTCTCTCTTTCGAGACAAAACCTACACAATTTCTTGCGAATACGTGGGCTTCTCATTCTCTCCGCAAGACACCAAGGAGGTATTTAACCAGGATCGATCGTAAAACGGCTATCTAGAGCAGCCCACGCTCTCCCGAGTTCGCCAGAACAATATTACTACCCCCGCAAGTTTCATTGAAAATCCTACCGAGACAAGGCCCTACGAGGCGGAAAGCAAATTGCACCTGGAAGGCAATAACAAAGGAGAGTATATTTATGTCTTTTCGTATAAAGATTAATTGAACAATTTGTATAAAGCGACACGTGTGTAGGATCAAGATTTCAAAATTTACTCCGATTAATTGATTTAAGGGGTAAGATGATTACAGAAATAATTAAACACGTGATTTCCAAATTTTAGAACACATCAATGTTATGAGCTGAGCACTAAGCGTTGTGACATACAGACGTGATTAGTAGTCTTTCCGCATCTGTCGTTTAATTCACAGGTTGAATGGTGACTAGAGAACTCAAAAGCTACTCATTATGTACACTGAGAAAAAAAAAGGGCCTTTTCTCGGTTAAAACACGATTTTTTGCTAGGTCCTATCCTGCCAACCTAGAATTTAATGTATTTTCAGTCACGGGTGGATCTTTTTAATGTCACGGTTGTATATCATCTAACCGAGACTGAAAACACCTGTGAATTTACCGACCACAAAATGCAAACAACCGTGATTTTAAAGGACTTAAAGTCACGGTCGAAGCTACAACCGTGAAATTAAATGTGCCGCCCCCGGATTTAATCACTAGGTTAGACTCAACTTGTATTTAACAGTGAATTAAAATGTGCCGCCCCCGGATTTTTAGGTCACGGTTGCTAACGATGAATTAAGAGTCACGGTTAATTGCATAACTTCTTAATAATGTCTCGGTTATTATCATCCTATTTTATAATCGGGTTTTACTTTCGTGGACGGTGAAGCAACCTAGAAGCAAAAAGTTCTAACCGCCAATTTAATGCACTAATAATTTACAACCAGGGTGATTCAACCTAGTATTCAATAATTGGAGTATTTTCCACTGGGTTGCCTCCAATTTTTTTCTAGGTTGTGTCCCTTTATTATCAAGGTTGCCTGCCTTATTTTGCTAGGGTACATTCCTTTCTTTAACGGTTCTCCCCATCAAATCTCTCGGTTCTTGCACTTTTATCTAGGTTGGCTCCAGTAAAAGTATAGGTTGTTCCTATTAAATCTCTAGGTTCTTGCACTTTCTATCTAGGTTGGCTCCAGTAAAAGTATAGGTTGTTCCTATTAAATCTCTCGGTTCTTGCACTTTGTATCTAGGTTGGCTCCAGTAAAAGTATAGGTTGTTCCTATTAAATCTCTCGGTTCTTGCACTTTCTATCTAGGTTGGCTCCAGTAAAAGTATAGGTTGTTCCTATTAAATCTCTCGGTTCTTGCACTTTCTATCTAGGTTGGCTCCAGTAAAAGTATAGGTTGTTCCTATTAAATCTCTCGGTTCTTGCACTTTCTATCTAGGTTGGCTCCAGTAAAAGTATAGGTTGTTCCTATTAAATCTCTCGGTTCTTGCACTTTCTATCTAGGTTGGCTCCAGTAAAAGTATAGGTTGTTCCTATTAAATCTCTCGGTTCTTGCACTTTCTATCTAGGTTGGCTCCAGTAAAAGTATAGGTTGTTCCTATTAAATCTCTCGGTTCTTGCACTTTCTATCTAGGTTGGCTCCAGTAAAAGTATAGGTTGTTCCTATTAAATCTCTCGGTTCTTGCACTTTGTATCTAGGTTGGCTCCAGTAAAAGTATAGGTTGTTCCTATTAAATCTCTCGGTTCTTGCACTTTCTATCTAGGTTGGCTCCAGTAAAAGTATAGGTTGTTCCTATTAAATCTCTCGGTTCTTGCACTTTCTATCTAGGTTGGCTCCAGTAAAAGTATAGGTTGTTCCTATTAAATCTCTCGGTTCTTGCACTTTCTATCTAGGTTGGCTCCAGTAAAAGTATAGGTTGTTCCTATTAAATCTCTCGGTTCTTGCACTTTCTATCTAGGTTGGCTCCAGTAAAAGTATAGGTTGTTCCTATTAAATCTCTCGGTTCTTGCACTTTCTATCTAGGTTGGCTCCAGTAAAAGTATAGGTTGTTCCTATTAAATCTCTCGGTTCTTGCACTTTCTATCTAGGTTGGCTCCAGTAAAAGTATAGGTTGTTCCTATTAAATCTCTCGGTTCTTGCACTTTCTATCTAGGTTGGCTCCAGTAAAAGTATAGGTTGTTCCTATTAAATCTCTCGGTTCTTGCACTTTCTATCTAGGTTGGCTCCAGTAAAAGTATAGGTTGTTCCTATTAAATGTCTAGGTCGTTCTGTTTTCTGTCTAGGTTGTCTCAAGTAAAAGTATCGGTCTTTCCTATTAAATGTCTAGGTCTTTCCGTTTTCTGGCTAGGTTGCCTCGAGTATAAGTCTCGGTCTTTCCTATCAAATGTCTAGGTCGTTCCGTTTTCTGTCTAGGTAAACTCGAGTAAAAGTATAGGTTGTTTCTATTGAATGTCCAGGTCGTTCCGTGTTCTGTCTAGGTTGTCCTTATAGTAGGTTGTCAATTAGTACAATTTCTAATTCAAATGCGTACAAATAAGCAAATTGACAGAACTGATTAAAACAAGAACAATACAACATTAAAAACGAAGAAATCTTGAAAATCTGAAAAAGACAGTAGGTACTGTTATCCGCCAGAAAGCCAACCCTTTTTGATTTTTTTCTTGTAGGAAAAGCTAAATTGTCACAAGCGAATAAAACAAGAAATACAGAAGTACCCTATATGAAGAAATCTTGAAAATACTACAAAACAAATTCTGTTACTAGCTAAAAAGCCAACCTTTTAAGTACTTGTTTTCTTTTTATACCCAAATACAACTTTTGTAAATTGATGTCATTAATAGGTTCCATAGATAACAACAGGGTATGTTATTAATGAGTAATTTTATTTTAATGCCTTGTCTTTACATGGTAAGGTATTGTTTGTAAATAAATGAATAAATTTTAACTTAAACATTTTAATATCATAAAGTAAAGCTTTAGGTACAATTTACAAATTAAGTATTAGTAATAATGATAACATTTCAAAATTGCACCCCTTAATAAGTGTTTCTCATTGTTACATAGACAGTTCCATCATTAGCCTTAGTTAAAGTGATCGGAAAGGGAAATCCAGCAACTGGTAGCGAGCTGAAGGCTTCAATTTGACTTTAACAACTTCGTATGCACGGAAGTGCTCGACAAAACCTAACGTAATGAGATTGTAGCCTCTAACGTACACATCGTTAGTGTTTTCGTTACAATACAAATGTGTGATAAGTATGAAGTTAGGATTTCCGTTTTCGTCTATATTTGTGCATAGCACGTAACCAGAGGTGAAATACACGTTGGAAGCGGTTGTAACAAACTCGACCAATTTCAAATCATCACACAGTGAAACATTGAGAGAGTGGCAGATTTGGATAAGTTCGTTAGGAGGTATAAACATAGTTTTACCATATACATTCACAGCAGGCGGGAGTTCATTTTTGAAAAAAAGACTTCAGTTGATAATGGTGTTTATCAGCAGTTGATTTTGGAGTGTTCGCACTGAGGTGCGAATTGAGGTAACTGCTGCTTTAATAACTGTGTGCTTCGACTCAAAACGCATGGTAGAGAGTGCGTTAAGTGGGCCGTGCCTCATCATCATAGTAGGGTTGTGCGTTAAAAAGTGAAATTTGGGTTGCAACGTAGCAGTTTTGTCACCAATTTCATTGCAAAGGGGCAAATACAAATCCAAAAACTCGTAAATCACAGTAGCTAAGTAAGCGGCTCTTTTGGGAGTTACTGTAGATCTAGGAATATTGTAAAAGAGCTTTTGAATAGAAATCCAAATGTGTTCATACTCCAACGTGTATTTCAAATTGAAAGTGTAAAACACTTTGAAGCAGAGCTCCACTCCTGTCAATAAATTATCGGTTATGTATTCGAAATCGAAAACTCTGACAAATACTTGTTATATGTTATAAACATTACCCAAAACAGCAATATAAGGCTGGACAAAGCCACTATTGGCCAATATCAGCTCCTGATGGTGAGCCCCCTTCTGCTCAGGAGTTTCGAAGAAGGCGATGAAGGATCGCGCTTTGATACAACCTGGCGTTTGCGGAGCGTTCGTGTTCGTCCGCTGAAACACAGGAAGTAGCTTTAGGTTCAACGTATTTACACAGCTTGCATCATTGGTGGTGAGAGGGGGTGGGGGGGAGGGGGGAACTAACTGTTCTTTTCGCATTTTTGGTTTATTATTTTCAATAATGAACTTTTGGAATTGAGCAAGAAAACCGTTAAAACTCCGTAAAAACACATTGTGTTGAAAAAAAATTGTACGCCGTCCGCGGCACAATTAACTCCATTTGGGGTCTAATTGTGCCGCGAAGATTTTGGTTATTATCAGTCACTTCTAAGGGGTGAAAACAAGAAAATGACATTTTTAAAACGGTCTATCTCGAAAACTTTGAATATAATGGTTTTTTTCAAAAAACGCTGCAAATCGTAGCCCAAAGGTTTATTATTTTCTGTATAGATCACCCTTCTGTATAGATCAGTGGTTCTCCGTCAATAGCACCTACCACCATCTGTATTCCCCCTTGACTTTCCCTCTCAAATTTCAGCTTCCTGCGTTCAAAAGGATTGAAAATGGCTTCGGAGCTCACTCAGCTGATCAGTGATCTGAAGGGTGAAGAAGATCTTCTCGAATGCTGGAGACGCCTGGAAGAGCACTGATCAGCTGAGTGAGCTCCGAAGCCATTTTCAATCCTATTGAACGCAGGAAGCTGAAATTTGAGAGGGAGAATGCAGATGCAAGGGAGAATGCAGATGGTGGTAGGTGCTATTGATGGACAACCAGTGATCTATACAGAAGGGTGATCTATACAGGAATAATAAACCTTTGGGCAATGATTTGAAGCGTTTTTTACCTACCAACATTTTTTTTACCTGCCAACTTTTTTTACCTACCAACTATTGTTAGACACTACCTACCACACCATACTGGCTTCACACCTTCACAATCAAGTTTATCAGAAAGAACTAAACGCTTCACACTCGATTCGAAAAATAGAAAGCTTCATATGGAAATTTGATTACTGGTTACGCAGTAGGCAAAACTGTCTACAAATTGAAGAAATGAACAGCGATCGCATTTTAGTCAGATAAAATCTGAACGGAGATTAGACCTCATTTGCGATTCACACTCATGATTCTGTTTTATCGAAGGAAAACCTTCAAGTACTCGTAGGGACCGAACGGTTTGTCCTACAGAGCTCCGGGTGGTCTCAAAAATTTTTTTAAATTCAATACTATTTAAAATTGGTGAAAAAACGATACCTTTATTCCGAGAGTTTTCGAGCTAGGGCACTCTTGAAAATTTCAACCCTTAATTTTCACCCCTTAGAAGTGACTGACATTAACCAAAAGCTTCGCGGCACAACTAGACCCCAAATGGAGCCCATATATATATCAAATTTGAACCAAATCGGTCCAGTGTTGCTAAGAAAAGTGCCGTGTACGGCGTACGGTATACGGCGTACGGTGTACGGCGTACGGCGGACGGACGGGAATTTTTTAATTCGATTTTCGGATTCTACGTACCTTGGAATGTAAAACATCAAATTTTGAGGGGGGGGGGGGGGTTAAATTTTTTTTTCTTTCTCGATTCCAAAGGCTTATTATTGAAAATAATAAACCAAAAGTGGAATTTTTAGAATCGAATGAGAATACAAGGAGCTCCGTAGGACCAACAGCTAGCTCCCTCAGTGGTCCTTGGCGGTTAGGACTAATGATAATCAGAAATATGAGTGTGAATCGCAAGTTAACGTCCATTGTATAGAAACCATTTTCTCTCCTATTCAACGCAGATAGCTAAAATTCGAGAGGGAGGGTCAAGAGAGAATGCTGAAGATGTCTGAGAGATCACAGATCAGCTGAGTGAGCTCCAAAGCCATTTTTACTCCTACTCATCCCAAGAAACTGAAATTTGAGAGAGAGGGTTAATGGAAAATAATGACCCCTCCCTGTTAAAATGTGATGGTTTACGTTTCAAGGTACGTAGAATTCAAAAACGCTGCAAATTATTACACAATGGTTCATTATTTTCTGTATAGATCACCCTTCTTCTGTATAGATCGCTGGTACCATCAATAGTAACTACAAACCTCATTATTCTCCATTAACCTTCTTCTCAAATTTCAGCTTCCTGCGTTGAATAGGATTGAAAATGGCTTCGGAGCTCGAATGCTGAAGACGCCTGAGGGATCACTGATCAGCTGAGTGATCTTCGAAGCCATTTTCAATCCTATTCAACGCAGGAAGCTGAAATTTGAGAAAGAGGGATAATGGAGAATAATGATGTTGGTAGGTACTGTTGATGGAAAACCAGTGATCCAAATAGAAGGGTGGTCGTATTTGTTACTGCATGCACTGGGGGTGTCATTATGCTTCGAAAATTCCCTAAACTGGGAGAAATGTTGGTTAGAAACATAAAAAAAGACAGGATGAAAAACAACATCGATGTGCTCACTTTGTTTGTTGCGGTAGCAGGAGAGAGCTGCGTTGAGGATGGGTATATCCGTATGATACCTCGATCTCTGGCAGTTTTCGGCGGATTTGACGATCACAGGGACGCATTTACGAAGGCCATCATCAGTCCAAACTTCAAATCTTCATAAGGAGCTACAGAGCTCTGGTTGATCTCATTCGATTCTAAAAATTCAGTTCTATTTTAAAATGATGAAAAAACAATACCGTTACATTTGAGTTTTTTGAGCTAGGGCGTTTTGAAAATTTCATCCCCTATTTTTCACCCCTTAGAAGTGACTGACAATTAAAAACGCTGCAAATTATTACACAATGGTTTATTATTTTTTATTTTCCTATATAGATTACTCGTCTGCAAAGCCACCAACCATCCAACATGAAGAAAAACATCGATCGCATTTCGGTCAGCTTTAATTTGAACGCTCTTTTGCCTTTGGCCTCTTTTGCGATTCACACTCGTGTTTCTGAATTATCGTACGTCCAAAATTTAAATTCTTGTAGTGAGCGAACGGTTTGTCCTACAGAGCTCCGGATAGTCTCAAAAATTCTATAAAATCTTAAATTGAAGGAAAAACAATACCTTTATATCAAAATTTTTTGAGTTAGGGCGTTATCAAAATTTCAAAATTGATTTTGGAACCCTTACAAGTGACCTAAATCAACCAAAATCTTCGGGGCACAACTAGACCCCAAATGGAGCCTACATACCAAATTTCATCAAAATCGGTCCGTGGTAACTAAAAAAGTGCCACGTGCGGCGGACGGCGGACGGACGGAACATTTTTTATTCGATTTTGGTTTATTATTTTCAATAATGAACCTTTGGAATCGACCAAGAAAAACAATTTTTAACACCCCCTCAAAATTTGATGGTTTACGTTTCAAGGTACTACGTAGAATCCAAAAATCGAATAAAAATTTGGCCGTACGCCGTAAGCGGCACTTTTGCCACTTAGCGTAGACCGATTTTGATGAAATTTGGTATGTAGGCTCCATTTGGGGTCTAGTTGTGTCCCGAAGATTTTGGTTGATGTAGGTCACTTCTAAGGGTTCCAAAATCAATTTTGAAATTTTGAAAACGCCCTAACTCAAAAAATTTTGATATAAAGGTATTGTTTTCCCTTCAATTTGAGATTCTATAGAATTTTCAAAATTTTTTGAGACCACTCGGAGCTCTGTAGGACAAACCGTTCGCTCACTACGAGAATTTAAAGTTTGGACGTACGATAAATCAGAAACACGAGTGTGACTCGCAAAAGAGGCCTAATCTCCGTTCAAATTAAAGCTGACCGAAAGGCGATCGATGTTTTTCTTCATGTTGGATGGTTGGTGGCTTTGCAGACGAGTGATCTATATAGAAAAAAATAAACCATTGTGTAATAATTTGCAGCGTTTTGGATTCTACGTACCTTGAAACGTACCTTGAACCTTTTTTAAAAACAAGTTTTTATTATTTGTTGATAAAGTGAACTAAAAAGTTTATAAAAAAATAACTCTAATAAGAAATATTATCCACCTTAATTATTAAACCTTTCCGATTTTATCACAGCCCCAATTTTATAAACACAAGCGTGTTACATTGTGATAGCAAGAGGCAAAAGATGGTGCTAAATGTTTTTATTTGTACCATCAAAATGTAACACACTTTTATTTATAAAATTGGGACTTTGATAAAAACGGTAAGATTTAATAATTAAAGTTTAATTTTCTTATTTGAGTTAATTTTTCTAACTTTTAAGTTCACTTTACTGATTAACGAATAATAAAATTTTTTTTCTTCTTTACCTAATTTTATTATACATTTATATAATTTTAACGGATAGATGCGGAAAATATTAGATTACACGAAAAAAAAAACTGAGAAAATGGACAAATTTTACGTCGATATTTCGACGGGTAACCCTCTTCTCACCCCCACCCCCCCTTAATATGCACCCCCTTATGTGGTAATATTGCATTGTGATCCGATTTATACATACCTGAAAAATTTTAGCTCAATAGAAAACCGGGAAGTGGATCAAATTTAACTTGAAATATTTTACTGCAAACAAACTGGCAACGGGACAGGTGAAACTAAATAAAAGCTTGTAAAAATACAAAAGTCCTGCACACTAGGACTTTTTTTTAATCACTTTTTTTTAATCACTATTTCGAGATCACTGTACTCATGTTTTGACGGGGGGATACTCTGCGAACTCGACCGGGGGGATTCTGATACACCTCTCTCAACACGTGGGGGTTTTGACGGTCGCCCGAGTTCATAATGAATAGGTGTGCTTAATTTACATAAAATAAATGAGCAAAATGTAATAGTTGTGTGCCTAATTTACTTAATATTAATGAGCAATAGGTAATAATATTGTAGGAAGTAGCTCACCTCGGAAAATTTCGATAGTCGCAGCTGAGAGGCCCCATTCAGCCAACATGCCTGTCACATCTTCCATATCGGGAGAGGGAGAACCAATATACTCAATCAAGAAAATATTATAACACAAGTCACAACCAAGATGAAGATGATAATGAGTTGAGTATAATAAAAAAAGAGAGCGTTATAGGACGTGACACGTGAGAAGTTGTAAACTGGAAGTGGGTATCGGGGTAGGTTGCACGCGCGTTTATATACGGATTGCCCCACCACTGCCACCAAATAATTTCGGTCTCGGTTGAATCAACCAAGTGAATATTTTACCAACATTTTCAAATGGTTATATCATCAATAAATTAACAATTTTACCTTGTTTTCACGATTGAATTCAACAAAGCAAACGTCACTACATCAAAGGAGACATACTTTCAAAGCAACTTTTCTTGAATAAACGCTTGGAGGATGATTGGGATCGCTTACAATTTCGTTCTCGGTTGTATCTTATTTCATGGACGGTTGTTCCAACCGCAAGGGATAAACAAATTGCATTAAATTGACTTTATCGCCATGAAATCCGTATGTTTCCATCTTTCTCGCAACAAAATCAGATAGAACGGGTTTCAGTCCCTTCGTGACATATGGAGGACGGGCTTAAACAAATTTATTTTTCGAAATGCAGTATATGAACCGTTTGGAGGTTATGTACCACGTGCTTAATAGTTGGGATTTTTGGCTAGCAATTTCGTTCTCGGTTATGACGATTTTATGGACGGTTGTTTCAACCGCAAGGGATAAACAAATTGCATTAAATTGACTTTATCGCCATGAAATCCGTATGTTTCCATCTTTCTCGCAACAAAATCAGATAGAACGGGTTTCAGTCCCTTCGTGACATATGGAGGACGGACTTAAACAAATTTATTTTTCGAACTGCAGTATATGAACCGTTTGGAGGTTATGTTCCACGTGCATAATGTTTGGGATGTTTGGCTACCAATTTCGTTCTCGGTTATAACTGATTTTGTGGACGGTTGTGTGACCCGAGATGGATAAAAAAATTGCATTAAATTGACTTTATCAACATGACATCTGTATTTTTCCATGTTTATAACAACGAAATCAGATAGAACGGGTTCTTCGTGACATACGGAGGACAGACTAAATACAAATTTACCATCTCGAAATGCAGTATCATGAAACGCTTGAAGGTTAAGTAGGATAATAATGCAAAAAACGTTGTATTTTTCTAGAGTTTTTGTGGAAAACATTATCTCCCACGACCTAATGATTTCGGAATCGAATTTTACGCAATTTTTCATGCTAAATCGAATGATGAAATGCAGACCTCCAAGGGCTGGGAGCGACCTTCGTTACTCACTAGAAAGAGGTTGAAAATCTTATATGTACTTGACAGTCGGGGAGGTCTGAAACTGTCACCAGTATGCAAAATATTTCCGGTATATGTAGGTACCTACACTTCTTGCAATTTTGTGCCGTTCTTCAGGAATATTTTTCCCCCTGTGCGCCTTCAAGTGGATTTGGCTCATGCATCCCCTAACAAATTTTCAATTTGGCAGATATATTTTCTGCGAAGATTACGATTTCAAATATTAGGTACTGTCTACGTGAACCAAAAGCTGGTAAAGATCTCTGTAGCAAATGAAATCCAAAGCCATTATACCGACCTACCAATTTTGATAAAATTCTATCCTTGATTGGCCCACTTTAATTGATGGGTTCATGGAAAACGGCTGAAACCCATGACAGTGATTTGTGGACGACAGACGGAACAACACCTGGAATTGATAAAGCCTTGGTACTGCTTCCGAATTTCATTGCTTGCTCTGAGATTTGACAATGAAACTATATAAAACATTTAATACTCCAGAAGAGAGACGAGTGCTTGATAACGTGATGGCTTCAATTGAAGAAATCTGTGACAATTTTGTCTCAACATGAGCCAAGAGAGTTTCGCGGTGGAAATGAAATTGAAATTTGAAATGAAGAAAATCCATTTTGCTTTATCAAGCCCATCAAAGAAATGCCGTATTGTGGAATCTAGTCAAAGCCAAAGAGTTACTTCTGAATCAGTTTGAATCTGCCGCCATTTTATTGGATGGATAATTTATTATCACCGTTCTATCAACCTAAAAAATTATTGCCGATATACCTAACCTAGAACAAAATTATCCAATCGAGAAAAAATTGAAGTACTCGGTTGAATCAGCCAACATTTTATTGTATGAATTAAATATCACCGTTGTTTCAACCTAGAAAAATATTGCTGATATAATGTAGAACGAAATAAGGTGGGAGGGTGTTTATTGTCTATGATGATCCAACCGCGACCTGATTGGTCAGTAAAGTTCTTCGTTGTAGGTATCAACCGAGTTGTAAATTAGGGGGCAGGGTGGAATAATGTTCGCTCGTGAAGTAACCGTGATCTGATTGATCAGTTTATAAATTTTACGTTGTTTCAACCGAGAGGTAAAGTTGGAGGCAGGGTGGATTAATATTCGCTGGTGAAGTTACCGTGATCTAATTTTTCATCTATAAATTCCACGTTGTTTCGACCGAGAAGTAAAGTTGGGAGCAGGGTTGATTGATGTTCCCTGTTGAAGTAACCGTTATTCAATTTCACAGCCTATAATGCTAGATTGTTTTAACCGCGACAATAAACCTGCTATAACCGTGACCAGATTGGGGGCAGTTTCAAATTTCCATCACTGTTGTTTCATCCTGGAAGTCTTTGAAACAACCGTGACACTAAAGTGGTTTTAACAGAGACTGAAAGTCACCTTTTTTGTTCTAGGGTATATGTTTGAAGTAACGGTTGCTTCTTTTAAATTTCTCGGTTAATTTTCGTGATACAACAGTGACTTTAATGAGGGAGAATTATATGGAAGGTCAAATCATTTCGATCTCGGTTCACCCCACTTACAAGCCACGGTTAAATCATTAATGTCACGGCTTGCAACTTTTCTTTTCTAGGTCAAAACATTTGGTCCAGGTTGAATTTTTTTCACTCCAGGTTGTGATCAGCGAGTGAACTGTATTGGTCTCGGTTGTTTCACTATTGGTCCCGGTTATTTCTATTTTTTTCACTGCTGTATCAACCGGGATTCTTTTTTTTCACGGTTGAATCAATGGATTCACGGTTGTTTTTCTTTTTTTTTCACGGGTATATCTGCTTTAACCGATCCCCTAAAAAAAACTTTTTTCTCAGTGTAAATATGATCGCAGTTTTGGAGTACGGGTGGTAAATTCGTGAGATTCAGTCTCCAAGTAAAACATTGAAACCATCTACGACAAACGGCTTTCTAGAGTCAGGCCGAGGAAGGTAGTGTTTCTAGAATCATTATGCGGGCGGAGAAGACCTATCCTATCCGTGAGTAGGGATAGTGCAGACTTTTCTGTTTAGCAGACTGTCTGGTCCTGTTTTCCAGATGGCAGACTTTTGTGTTGATGTCGTCTTTTATTTTGGTCTTTGGTTTTGGTTCCGAATCACGGCTGAGTAAACAGGTAATTATTCCAGACGTTTCAGGGATATCGTGGGGATGAGCTACGTATAGAAGTGGCCCCAAGACTCACCCTTGTGGTACGCCGGCTTTTTAAACCCATGGTAACACTAGTGTCACCGAAAACTTCTCAGAAACTCCAGAGGTATCCCAAAGTGTCACCGGAGTAACCAAAGTTGAATTGCAATTTTAAATTTAATGGACAGCATAATTTTTTGTGGGCCATTGGAAGTCTCAAAATATAGTTATGACAACAGAAAATGTTGGTGAGAAAAAATATTTCAAAATTTACAAAACATGGTTCAGAAAATTCAGCTTAGTTCATTAATTTTCAAATTGCAATTTAAATCTAGTTAACCTGGGGACACCTTTGGACAACTGTGGAATTTCCAAGATGTTTTCGGTAACACTAGAGAGACCATGGCCCAATTAGGGTAAATCGACTTCAAAATAAAAACATTTGGCTCAGTTTGGGGTGTAAAAGGAACAAGTATTACAGGCCTCATCTCCGACGACGAAGAAGTTTCTCTCAGTCAAGGATTGGAAAGACTAGAAGAACAAATCTGAGTGGTTTTTAACCTCTTGAAGCTTTTTAACTGATTTTTTCCAGTATGGACTATTCTTTTTGACCTGAAATGGGATGTAATCCTATGCTATCAATCAAGTTATATTGTTATTGCAACAATAACCAACGATTTTTTCATTCTCATATTATTACAATGTCAAGATGAGATCTAGGGTGGAACGGTATCAGCCGGTGGGAGCTTTAGAATCAAGTATGCGTATTTGAAGTGCGAGAACGAATCCCTAACTCGAGTGTGAAGGAGCATTCAACAACAGCCACAATTTTAGTGACAACCGAGTCCATTTCCAATTGAAGCAGAACGCCAAAAAACCAGAACCTCGACGGAATGTTGGGAAGTACAACTTCAGCTCAGAACACGGCTGATCCCCCAACGGTATCCTTCGCTCCTCCACATTAGCATAGAAATGGGAAATCAGGTGAAGCGAGAGCTTTTTCGGGATGGCAGAGCGAAAGGGAGCTTTGGGGGGGCCGGCAAATTGAATTCTCTCTCTGCACCAGACCATTTATAAACCTAACGAGCTGCAGAGATCCCGTAATTTATGCTACACCTGAGAACATAAATATGCTTTTCGCCTCTTTTTCTGTTTATTATCCGGGGGATATCGCCGTTTGCCAGAAAATTCCTCCAATTTGTCGCCACAAGTGGGGTTTAATCTACAATTAGGAATTTTCCAAGGTATTTTTTGTGACGATTCCCGAAGAACCAAGAATGGAAGATTTAAGTATATTAGTCACTGAGTATGTTGATAGTACTATGGATAAGCTTAAACTAACACTACTCTCCTTGAAGAGAACTTCAAGGAACTAGAAAAGTAAAGAACTAGAATGAAACTTCAGAACTTCCATCTTAAATTGCTGGCGAAGCATTTGCACTTCACCATCATGAACTCCAGAAGACATCATCACTCGGGACTCTACTCAGATATAATGTACAAAGACCAGCGAAGAAGTGGCAAACCTAGGAAGTCGCTAAAAATGAATGCGGAGAACAAACGATTAGCAAACCGAGGTGGAGGTCACGTCCGACGATTTACGATCGTTTAACGAAGCGTACTGATTTGGCAGAAAATTAGAATTTCCCTTTTCCCAACAAATTTTCGAGGTTATAGTTATCTGCTAGTGACTAATCACTTCAAGGATAAGCTGTGAGTGGGTATATTAGTATGCACGTTCGATGCACACGAACAGCTTTCTAAGGTTTTCAAGAGAGTGACAGTGAGTTTTCAGGAAAGGTAGTCGGTAGGCCTCAGTTCTTTGTATATTTCCCGTCCAGTTTGATCATTTGGTACAAGTCCAGGAGAAAAATGACAAAAATCGGCGGCAAAATCGGATGAAAAAGTAGTGCAGTATATTTCGGTGGCAAAGTGACGTTTTGGACCACTGTTTCCTTTCAAGCTCATTTGACATACTCGATGAACCATGTGACAAAACTTGTCTAAAATTGATGTCAACTCAGATTTGACAAGTTTTTGAACTTGATTCCTTGTGTTTATTTGATCAAATAAGCCTAGAGTAGAAAGTGTCCATAAAATTTAATTGGACGTATCTTAGCGTTGGAGAACTGATCTAAAAAAATACTTTTAAAAGGCCTTACCAGCCACTTGTTATAGGTAATCCCCTATCAATGGAAATACACATCAAATCCGAGTATCCCCCACTTTAGGACTTGAATTTTATCTTCAACGGCAGCTTCCATGACGCCTAACTCTTGATTCATGTGGAAAGGAAGGAACTTGGTAACAGGAAACACGGGTCTGTCACTGTTTGGCAGAGCAAACTTGTTGGGTACAGCAATAAGCTAATAATGAAGCGAAGCCGAAAGAGAAGGGAACAACCGTTACGAGCAACTTGCGATCGTTTTGGCAACAGACCAGCGAAACAAGGAAAGTGACGCGCTGATTGGTGAAAAAAGGGAGGCAGTAAATTTGGAACACCCTTGACCGGTTTGACAAAAGAAATCAGCCTTTGCCAGGTGGTTTAAATGGGTTGGGAAAAATAGGGAGTTTCATTCGAAGCGTGCCAATTGCCACAAATCACGATAACGAACTGGGATTTAGCACAGGGGGAGGTGATAACACCCTGTGTTGAATGATGAACAGCGATGTTCTCAAATTTTCGCCAAATCAATCTGAATATAGGTTCCACAGAAAGTTGAGGACTCGCACATTAAGGAAAGTTGAAAACTGAACGATGAGTTGAAAACACAATAAAAAACCATCCATGGCTTCATCAACCACGTGACATTTGAAATTTCGAATTGAACGACGGTCATAAAATTCCATAAGCTGCCACCACCATTGTCACCACCAACTAGATCAGTCAAATTTGAGCTTACAGCTTATCAGTTACCTTCAAGGATAGAGGATCGAAGGAAGATTGCGAAGTACAGACAAGGAAAAATATAAGTATACCAAAATATACATTGAGGAGCTGAAGCAACCCAGTAAATGAATCTCAGAAAAAGGAGTATTGACGAGGTGGAAATAGGACAGTTTGAGGAAACCGTAGCTCAAATGGGGACATCACATGTCAAAACTACGCTTTTGATTCACTTACTATGTTCATACGTGCAACGATTTACAAAGTTTACCAATAACTTATAAGTATAAAGAGAGACATCACAAGTGCTCTGTACGGTAAGACATGGGGGATGGATGAATCCTACACTCGTTCAGATACGCACCAGAATATGTCAAGAAGAGTTGAGAAACTGGATCAAGGATCACACAGCAGCTCGAAGAAGAGAACAGATCTCACAACCTTTACGAGGAATTCAGAACAGATGTGCACCTAATGACCTGATACCAACAAACGGAATAGCAGGAAGAAAGGAGAACAAATGAAGAAATAAACGGAAAGTGCAAAGACAACGAGACATCACAAGTGCTCTGTAGAAGAGAAGAAGAGGCAATATACGGGGCTGGGGAAACCTTTTGTTTGAAGATGTCGCCTCAGACGGAAGGTGTTGAAGATGGCGTAAAAATGGCGGGGTGGCAAAGTTGTTTCAAAGTCAAGGAGCCCCCGGTGGGAGGTCGTTGAGAAGACTGAACTTGAGACCCACGAGGCTTTATCAAGATAAAAGTGCGACAATTAAGCCAAAGGCTCAGAAGGAAGGGGTTGATAGTGATAATGTAAGTACAGCCGTGAAGGGTGAAAGCTGGAGTGAAGGAAAAGGGGCGTAGTAAAGGGGTAGTATCGAGCGGCAAGCTGAGCTATGACGTCATTGCATGACTACGTCAAAGGCTCCATGCTTGACCACGCCCAAGAACGGATCAATACAGGCTTTCTGGGGAGAGCCCTACTCCTCATCCGACACGAATATAATACAGACGGGACGGCGAGACGGCTAGACGTGCTTCCACTACCTTTCCACACCCTAATCACACCACCACTAACAGTAGTTTTCCTGAGGAAGGAGTAACCTCGGGGTGCCTTGCAACGTCTGGGGCATGGAGCGGCCCCAGACGCCCTTTTCAGCGACGTCTGGAAGCATGGGGAGACGTTTTCCAACCAGAAGACAGAGGTATTGACCCCATGACCCTTGAACCTCAGTTATGATCGGAACAAACGGAACGATCATTTCTTCAAACGGATAATTGCCAATGATTCCAAAATATATACCCGGTGCTCCCATGACCTACGCAACACCCTATTTAGAGATGTCTAAGAGACTCAGATTTTACTAGTGGAGCCCTGACCTCGTGACCCTCAAATGCAGTTGGGGAGTCTTAACAAGATGGGATACCTACTACATTCTTTGGCTATTAACATCCATTGATGAAGAATGTACTCTTCCAGAGCTGAATTTGAAGGTCATGAGGTCAAGAATTCACTAATAGTCTGGAGAACAAAACATTCATAAAACACATTGAACTGAGTGACCTTTGGTGGCAGACAGATTAAGAACCCTTTATTAGTATGATGTAAGATAATACATCGTTATTTATTGCTGAAAGGATGGAAACTGATATTGTTAAATAAAGATGATAATTTTTCTCTTGTTTAAACTTTCGCACTGAGCATCTTTCAGAGTCTAGAAGTGACTAAAAGGAAGTCATATCAACAGTGCAATAAATAAAAACACATTCGGAGAACCTACAGTGTACTGAAATCAATGTTCTAATATTGACAAAAATACTCTTTGCTCGGATCAAAGGTTGTCTTTTTGATGCCAATCACTTTATAAAACAACATAATTATTTGTTACTCCGTGAAGTTCATATCCAGTGAGGCCACACACTTGCAGTCAGACACTAAGCTGAAGAACTTCTTGGAATAGATTCTGCGAGTCTGTAGTTATCATCGGCGAATCCACATTTTCGAATTGGAAACACCCCTAGGGCAGAAAGCGGCAGGAAACACCCCCACAGCTGCAGCAGCCAGTCAGCTGTAGACTGGGACACCCCTTCCCCTCACAACCCACGGCTGCCTGTTTATCGACCACCCTCGAGTCTCCTTCAACACCACTCGTCTCTCATCTCGTGTCCCAGCAGGGGCGGTGCCCCACGTTTGCTATTTTTCTTCCAAGCCTTCATCGAAAACCATTACCAATCGCCGCATTTCTCCAAGAATCATAGACAATCATTCTGGTAAAGATAGAAAAAGTTATTCTACTTTTTAGAGTCTATGCCAACACAGCTCATGAGTGAAATCATCCAAGTAATTTCTCCCCTAAGCCTCCAGGAAGCCAAATTCAGTCAGTCCACTCCTAAAATGCACTTCCAAGGGCTCATCAAAATTCCCCAATGAACTGAAAAGGGTCTATGCAACGATGAATCTTCCAATTGGCTTGGAATTGGCTTGGTTTGTATTTCCAGAAGGCCCAAAGGGAAAAGGGCTCTTGATTGGAAGATCAGAAGAGAGAAATCGATTGGAGGGTAGGTAACACAGAAAATGAACACATAAGTGCTGGAACATAAAACGTAGAGACGAGATTTGAAATATTATCAATATTGAGTTTTAAGTGTGTGAATGTCCATAGGAATCCGTTTTGAGGTGTTTCCAACGATTTAAACGCAATTTAATTTCACAAATTTTTGCATACCTATTTGAGACCAAAAAGTAAATTTGAATATTTGGATAGATATTCTTCGAATACTCGGATGGTTTCAAGGAAAAACGTCCTGGAACATATCGACAGTAGCAATGTAAAACCGCGTAAGTGGAAAAAACGAAATTTTTCAGGAGGCGTAAAAAACTTCTAAATGACTTAAAAATAGAAGTTTTTTACGTCTCCTGGAATATTTCGTTTTTTCAACTTACTTATTGTTACTGTGGATACATAACGTAGTGAAGAGATTTAAAATATTTTGAGTATTTAGTTGTCAGGCTCTGAATGCTCATAGGAATCCGATTTGAGGAGCTTTGAGCTGTTTCCAACGATTTCAACTCAATTCAACTCCATAAATTTTTGCATATTGAGATCAAAAAGCAAAATCGAATATTTGGATGGTTATTTTTCAAATATTCGGATAGTTTCAAGGAAAAATTTCATCAAAATCGGCCAATGCTAAGTGGGGAAAGTGCCGCGTACGGCGGACGGACGGTCAAATTTTTATTCGATTTTTGGATTCTACGTACCTTGAAACGTAAACCATCAAATTTTGAGGGGGTGTTAAAAAGTTTTTTTCTTAGTCGATTCCAAAGGTTCATTATTGAAAATAATAAACCAAAAAATGCATAGCAATACTTCCTTAGTTCCTGAGAAAAAGGTACCCTGTTAATGGCGGGAGGGGGTTGTAGGTTCCGGGTTTTATATTCGACTTTCGGATTCTAGGTACCTTGAAATGTAAACAATCAGATTGAGATGTTAAAAATGTTTTTTCTTGCACGATTCCAAAAATTAATTATTGCGTATAATAAACAGAAATACGTTTTCCTGCCCCTGTGGTCCTCACTAGACAACAAAACAATCCTTCGTAAAAACGTACTTTAATTTTCATTTTGATAAAAGATAATATTTTCACCTATAAAATAAAAGATAATATCTCAGAAGAATATAGAAAAAA
This sequence comes from Apolygus lucorum, assembly GCA_009739505.2. Classification (NCBI taxonomy): domain Eukaryota; kingdom Metazoa; phylum Arthropoda; class Insecta; order Hemiptera; family Miridae; genus Apolygus; species Apolygus lucorum. Next base: position 27,663,889 of record CM019179.2, read on the forward strand.
CGGGGTTGAATTTTAGCATATCGATCTCATTTCTACGATCATAAATTATTATAGCTATTATAGCTGACGGCCCGAACTGTTTTGAATTCAACCACGCATAGTGTCAAGTTGAAAACTGAAACAACTTCTCAATATTATACAAATTTCAAAGAACACCAAGCAGGGATTTTCGATGGCACTGGATCAAATGTTGAAGTACAAAAACTCCTGGTCGGCATGAGAGAAGGTCATTATTTGTAGTTAAAAACGAAACTGATCTTAATACCCCTTCCTCTCTTCAAATAAATGATAAAAAATCTTTCGAAATTCTTGATTCGCCGGAAGCCTTTTTCGACCCGAACATCGACGTAATTCTGGATTCCATGTCACGGCTGAGGTTCAAGGGTCACGGGGTCAGAACCTCCTCGTCTTGGGGGATTTTGACCCCCCCCCCCCAAACCACCGGCTAAAATATAGCGTGTTCGAAAAGTAGCACCGAATTTCAAACTACAATTAAAAAAACTCTATTTACGCTCGGTTTGACAACTTTTTATTGAAAACGTCCGCTCATGCAGCACGAATTAATGAGCGAATTTTCAAAGAAATTTTTATAGCTACGGTTAAGAAAATCGAAATCTTAGCTGTATGGTGAAAAATGGAAATATAAAACCTCGAAGTATACTCTCCTTGTCACTCCAAACTCATAAAGTAACCACACGTATTGCTATTTCTTTCCTTTATTCTGTATACCTCACCAACATACTGTATACACAGGGTATGTTTTGAAGACGCGTTTTTTTAATTGAAAATTCGGATTTTACGTAAAATTCATGATAATTTTTCGTAAAACTCAAATTTGCAATTAAAAAAGGGGGTTAATATTAAATATTAAATAAATAAATAAATAAATAATAACAAATATTATAAATAAATGAATATTAAATTTTTATTCAAATTTTGAAAAAAACCAAGTTGCTGAGCAATGCGCAACGTGATTGAGACCTTAGAGGAAGAAGAAGAAGAAGAAGAAAACATGTTTATTGGACAAAAAGTGTGATAACTTTAGAGATAACCTTAGAGGAAATACCTTAGAGGAAATATGCAAATTATCACAAAAAGGCTTATTATTTTACTGTATAGATCACTCGCCTGCAAAGAACACAGATTTGCCATTGTCACTACCTACCAACTATTTTTCGCATCAATATCAAGTTTATTTTGAAGACATAATCGCTTCACTCAATTCGGAAAAAATGGGAGTTTTTGGTGCCTTCATTAAGAAACATTATTACTGGTTGCTAAGGACGCTCAATTGAGTACAACTAGAAGAAACGAACGACGGTCGCATTTTGATCAGCTAAAATTTTAACGGAGATTAGGCCTCTTTCGCGATTCACACTCGTGTCTCTGATTTATCGTAATCCCAACTCTCAAGTTTTCGTAGGGAGCGAATGATTGGTCCTACAGATCTCAGGGTGGTCTCATTCGATTCTAAAAATTCAATACTATTTTAAATTGGTGAAAAAACAATAGGTACCTTAACAACAAACATCTTAGACGTTTCGAAAGTTACAACCTCTATTTTAAACCCCTTACAAGTGACATCAACCAATACCAGCGGAGTCCATATACCAAATTTCATCAAAATCGGTCCATGGGAGTTAAGGAAAGTGCCGCGGACGGTGGACGGACGGCAACATTTTTATACGATTTTTGGATTCTACGTATCTTGAAACGAAACCAACAAATTTTGAAAGGGCGGAGGGGGGTTATGTTTTTTTCATGGTTGACTTCGACAATTTATCATTGAAAATGATAAACCAAAAACATGCAGATTTAAAGAAAATAACGAAAATTTACCAAGGAATGACCTACGGTTCAAGAGGTTTTTTTTTTTGGTTTTTTTGGTATATTATTTTCAGTACTAATGAACCTTTGGAACTGACCAAGAAAAAAATTTTTTAACCCCCCCCTCAAAATTTTTTAGTTTACGTTTCAAGATACGTAGAATCCGAAAATCGAATAATAAACATTTGGATCGCCGTCCGCCGTCAGCGTTGACCTATTTTGATGAAATTTGGTATGTAGGCTCCATTTGGGGTCTAGTTGTGCCCCGAAGCTTTTGGTTGATGTAGGTCAATTCTAAGGGTTGAAAAATGAATTTTGAAATTTTGAAAACACCCTAACTCAAAAAATTTTGATAAAAAGGTATTGTTTTTATATCATTTTAAGATAGTATTATTAAATTTTTAGAATTTTAGAGACCACGCAGAGCCCGTACAAACCGTACGCTCCCTACGAGAACTTAAGGGTTGGACTTAGGTTGTGGACGATAAATCGGAAACACGAGTGTGAATCGCCAAAGAGGCCTAATCTCCGTTCAAATGTTAGCTGACCGAAATGCGATCGATGTTTTTCTCCATGTTGGTTGGTGGTAACAATGCCAAAGTCGTGTTCTTTGCAGACGAGTGATCTATATAGAAAAATACTAAATCTTTGTGTAATATTTTGCAGCGTTTTTGTCTGTAGGAAACGCTGCGTACTTTGGAACAGTTGAGAATATTCAATTATTTTCGGAAATATATAAGCAAACTTCAACCGAATGAATGAACTGACGCTCAAATTAGTACAAATGTAATTTGATTATCATCAAAAATCACTCAAGTGCTGGTTTGATTGCTTCAATTTGCAAAGGCTCAGAAAATAGATGGCATAAATATGCAAAATCGACAGAACAAGCGATGATGGAGGCGACGGGGCTCCTCTGCTATTATTTATAGCGATTGAGATTCGGAAAATCGCTTCTCGCGAGCGGCCGCGAAGGACAGGCGAGAGGAGGAATGCAGTTAATTGCAGGTGCTGCTCCGGAGTTTGTTGTATAAGTTGGCGCCATGTTGTTGATGCCGCCCCTCCACCGCCGCTCATCCATCGGCCGGCGATCACCCCGTTACTGTCGACATCTGCGCGCGCAGTTCGGGCCAGCTGGCGTGACGTCACGAGCCCCATTCGCTAGCATCCGCGCTAAAAACTATAAATAAAACTCGACTCGCGGGGAGTCTTCATGACTCGACGTACTACAACGAGCAGAAGAGGACGCCTATCGGAGTTACGGTAGGATGATGGTGCGTCCAGATTTCCCCGGACATGTCCAGATTTTGGGAGCGAAACAAGCTTTTTAGGGAAGAGCGTCGTTTGGATAGTCACCGTCGAATAAACTATCGATGTCAACCATCGATTGTTGAAAACTATCGGTACTAAGCTATCGAAGGTTTTGGATAGTATCGATACATGTGTCTTTGATGTCTCAAAGATGTATCTTTGATCAAATGTTGTAATCAAAATATTGCCTAGGATAGATCAAGTATCTATAGTAATCGTTGCAATTTGCAAGTTGCAGTTCAGGTCAACCTAAATCAACCAAACATAAAAAATGCAATGATGATTTTTTTCATTAACTTGAAAATAATACGACAAAAATGGGATTCAACAAAATGTTGAAGTATCATACACTTTTGTCGTATTCTCCCCTCCTGAATTATTTGAAAGGTTGAAGATTTCTCCCAACACAGCTCAGTGGACGGTTAAACAGAACAGATTGCCTTCCTACCTTCTTAACGAATAGAGAACGACAACCAAACAACTGAATATTTGAATTTGATACTGATACGATAATTATTTGAAAATTATAACGGAAAGATTCGACACTATCAAAATTTGATATTTTCATAGATGTTTTCACCATCGATGTTTTAGAACAGATATTTGATATTTTCATAGATGTTTTCACCATCGATGTTTTAGAACAGATGTTTTCACCATCGATGGTTTCAACCAATGTTTCGCAACAATTTCGTCAATGTGATTGCATTTAATGCAATCACATTGACGAAATTGTTGCGAAACATTGGTTGAAACCATCGATGGTGAAAACATCTGTTCTAAAACATCGATGGTGAAAACATCGACTATCGGATGCAAAACATCGATAGTTCGATAGTGTCGACCATCGATGCTTATTTCTGTTCTATAACAGGCAACCCACTTCAATCAGGGCATAATAAAAACGCTACAAATCGTCAACGTTTTATTATTTTGTTCATAAGATCACCCATGTACATAGAAAGATGTGTCTTTTTGAACGGTGTTCAATACATCCATTATAAACACATCTTTAAATAAGCCTAGGTAACCCCTTCAAATTTGGATCCCCAGTATCTCAGCAGTCGGTTCATCAAGTTTCAAATTGATTTGCGTTTATCTCGACCAAAAAGACATAACCGTAATTCTCGATTCTGTCAAAAAAGAAGAGATGAAGAAGTTTCATTTCGTTTTGGGCAAACGGGGTTTCCAGTGATTCCCCGGAAAATAATTCCCTGAGTTTTCCAGGTTTTACATTCGTCTTTTCCCAGGGTTAAAACGCTGCAAATTATTACACAATGGTTTATTATTTTTCTATATAGATCACTCGTCTACAAAATCACCAACCATCCAATATGAAGGAAAAAAAAAAAAAAAAATCAAAAAAAAATTTAAAAAAAAATCAAAATCACCAATTATCGATTACATTTTGATCAGCTCTAATTTGAACGGAGATTAGGCCTCTTTTGCGATTCACACTCGTGTTTTGATTTATATATATATATATTTCAAAATAAACACTTAAATTTTCGTAGGAAGCGAACGGTTTGTGCTACAGAGCTCCGCGTGGTCTCAAAAAATTCTAAAAATTCTATAGAATCTTAAATTGAAGGAAAAACAATACCTTTATATCGAAATTTTTTGAGTTAGGGCGTTTTCAAAATTTCAAAATTGATTTTGGAACCCTTAGAATTGACCTACCTCAACCAAAAGCTTCGGGGCACAACTAGACCCCAAAAGGAGCCTACATACCAAATTTCATCAAAATCGGTCAATGCTAAGTGGCAAAAGTGCCGCGTACGGCGGACGGCGTACGGCGGACGGACGGCCAAATTTTTATTCGATTTTTGGATTCTACGTACCTTGAAACGTAAACCATCAAATTTTGAGGGGGTGTTAAAATTTTTTTTTTCTTGGTCGATTCCAAAGGTTCATTATTGAAAATAATAAACCAAAATGAACTAAAAAACAAATAAAAATAAAAATAAATGTGATCATTCTTAAAATGCGGGTTTTTAAGGACATTTTGAAATGAACAAGCACTAGAAAACGTCTCTCAAATATGTGTGGCACATAGCTAATCTCGAAACCACAATGAGGAATTTCACCGATTTCTGTTCGCATATTTCGAAAAGTTATCAAACAAAAACAGAGGAAACCTAATTTTCCCCATCTTGCTGTTTCTATTTTTTTCTTCAGTTTTTCGATTTCGAACTTTACTGTTTCATGAAATTTTGCATCTGGGGACTATGGATTTCTCGATCTCAGCGCTTCGAGCGGCCATAAATGAACTATTCCAGCATGACGTCATTTTCCTGGTTTTTTTAAACATTCGTATTTTTTACACTGTTTTGTTCATTCGTAAATTAGGAAGTTTTGGCTGAAAGTTTGCCTTAGGGGATTTTTCGAGGTGCTGAATCCGATTTTGGGGTCAAAAATAGGAAATTCCGACATGGTGAAATTCCTCATTACTAACTACCTAGCACTACCCTCATAGGGAACCACCGCCTTCACTCCAACCCACACCGTTCCTGAAAATGTCATCAAATTCGGATGAAAAATGAAGAAATTGTGGTTGTTACATGGATTTCGCGTAAAAGCTACGGTCAATACAGGGGCGACAATTTTCATATGGAACCATCTACACTCAAACCCTCCCAATTCCTAGAAATTTCATCAAATTCAGATAAAAAAAATGAAGAAATTATGGTTGTTACATGGATTGTATGATTGTGTTTGGGCAGAGGCTACTGTACACGAAACCCAAATTGTGCAGGAAGGCCTGAAACGTAAAACGTAAAACGCCTCATAATTCTTTTCACAAAAAAGAGTGTTACTCCTGATGAAGTACGACGTTTCTTGACTTTACTCGGAGAAGAAGCAACAAATTGTGCTAATATCACATGTTGGTGATGATTTTTGTTATTTCATTTTCAGCTTCCTTTGCCCATCAAGAAAGGGTTACAAAACTAAGTATTCACGATGAATCAATAGAAGTGGGAGATTTTACAGATTACCTATGCAATCAATAACAATCAATTCCCATTTCCAACCATTTCAATCGATAAATATATTACATTTCCTCCCAATTTGTGGAAACTTTCGAAATGAGCGATGGAGGTGATTTCCAGGTGGAACTTATCTGTCAGATTCACTTGTAAGCCTCACTTCGAGACGCAGTAAGAAAATTGAGGTCAGGTAGGATATTGAACCCGCAACAGACTCGTACCGAATTGAGGCCTCGTCAACCTTGGAGGTTTCCTGACTTCCATTTCAGATGGAAGTATTAGGAGTAAATGGGAGTAGGTATGTAGAACCTCTTCCATCAAGGTAAATCAAGAAGATAACCTACCTCGGACGAAATGAACGATTTCAGGGTCCGACCTTTCCGTAATAATAGGTACGTTTCGGAGCAAAGAACAGTAATTCACGAAGCTCGGTAAAAGTTCAAGTCGAATAATGTAACAATATCGACCTACAGCGCAGTATAGAGATCCGAATATTAACGATTTTATTCGAAGTGGAATGAAATCGATTTCCGTGCAAAAATTTAGTGAACTACCAAAGTATCCAATGATGTAAAACCTATACTTTTCTGTGAGTTAACGAGTCAAAAATCCGAAACAAAATCACATTTTTGACTATTGAAAATACCTGAAAACTGTGATTTCGTAAAAGTTCTGGACCTAATACGACAAAAATTCACAGTGGGGATAGGCAATCGATTTCCAATTTTTTCTTGAATCAATTCTTTCTAGTAAAAACATATTTCTCTTTTAATAATTTATTTACTTAATAGGATAAAATTGAGAATCGATGCTTTTATTCAGATTTTACTAAAAATTCAGGATTTAAAACAATCGGTTATTAACCAATTGAAAACATTATTTTTACCTGCGCCAATCATGCATTAAAACTATTATTTTTGCAGGGCGCGGAAGACGAAATGTGGTTCGCTTAATATTTTGTATACGTTCAAGACAATCGCCTACTTGTTGATTGGTTTGTTTATTATGATCCAGTTTGATTCAAACAAGAAAAATCAGTTAAGCCCAATTTTTTCAAAAAATTAATAGGTTATTAATTAATACTAAATTTATTCAAAAAATTCGACATTTTTTTAAACCGACTGCTCACAGTCACGGTGCCCATTTCATTTCATGTTGTAAATTGATAAAGATCGTGGCTGCTGATTTGGGGTGCTGGCGAAGGTTTCATTCAGAAATCAACTCAATTTTTTCTTGAGTAAAAATTTTAAAGGAGCTAATTAGCTCTTTACTTAGGAACATAAGGTATATTCGTGATCAACGCAAAATCTCCGATACAAATAGACATCAGCAGGCTCAAAAGGAAAACATTTTTTTTTGTCGAAACGATCTCAATAATTAGGTATCGTCTTAAATTGTGTGTACGTTACCGAATATTAGAAAGGTGAGTTTCTAAATTGACTTCAGATATCATTGCAATCTCACCTGTGAACAAAAGATACAATTGCATCAGTCCATTGAGGCATAATCGTGTAATTATGGAATATGTCTATCATATAAATTATTTATGTTTATGTGCCAATTAAATCGTATACCTAATTTGAAAAAATATGGAGATGACGAAAAAATATCGTTAATCATTTAACTTTGTAATCTATAAAATCTCAATTAATGTCTGGAGGGATCACTAAGTTTGATAAGTTGGATTGTTTGTGAATGTTAAGTTTATTCGTTCATGAACATGCGGGTAAACGAATTTAAAAGGTAACATTCCAGGTGAATGAGGGGTGCAACTTAGCAGTCCTCGTTTGCTCGGATGACAGAGAGATAGGCAAGGTCGAATTCAAAGCGTGAATGGAAAGCGTGATTCACGCTCTGCCAACACATCCATTCATTGCTTCGGGGCTAGGCTAGCCTACCTTGGGACACTTCCAACGGTATCTCATCATAAATAATACTAAAGAGATACCAACTGGACTTTGGATGCAAAATAATCGGTCACGTGTGAGGTGCTAACGATTAATATAAGATGAGCAAATACGGACCCGGAAGGCATTACGTACGATACCAGCTTCCTTATTAAGTAGTTTATCAACTGGTTATCATTCAAAAACTGAATGAGATAAAAACGCAATTAGCAAATGCAACATTGACAATAAATAATTAAGAAGTAAAATTATAAAATAACAAATAAAATATTTTTAAAAAATAAATAAAAAGTCCTACGACACACGAAATTGAGGAAAAGGTTTGGAAGTCGGCCAAAAACAGTTGTAAATTGGGATTTTTTTCTGTAAGAAAGTTAGGAAATATACGGCATGGAGTAGTAGCTAAATTAAAGCAACCCAAAGCTGCACCATAGATGGTTTCTAGCACTCCTGCAGGGATACTACATAATCTTGTGGAAATTATTGCCCATTTATCACGGTAATTTCTCCTCGAATTTTACGTTTTAGATCTCTCTGAACATGGGTGTCTGTCATACTTCTTGTCGTAACTTCTGAAGCTTCCATTTTATTTCAACAAAATTATTAGTTTCTATTATTTAAAAAAATTTAAAAAAAGTAAAAAAAAAATTAAAATTTGAAAAGTCATTGTTTTGATTGGTGGGACTATGAATAGTCACATAAATAAAAATGAGTCAAAAAATAATAAAATTAAAAAATAATAAAATAAATAAACAGAATTATTTTTCTATAAATAAACAGAATTATTTTTTCTAAAAAAAAAAAAAAAATTAAAAAAAAAAACTCCGATTGCACGTAATAATATTACGTGCGATCGGAGTTTTTTTTTAATTTTTTTTTTTTTTTAGAATATATTATATTGCAGTATTCTAGATAACCTTCCTTCATTGCTACCGATATGTAGCTATGATTTTGTTTACAGGTATTACGTTGCATTTTTTGTGGCAAAAAAAGTGTCGCGAAAAATTCCTTGATCCCCAGCGAAAAGACAAATCTATGAAAATGATAAAATACAAAATTTCTCCCTTAGAGGGAAACACAATAGATCATGGAAATGTCCATTGTGTAATTTTTAAATTAAAATGATGAAATAAAATACACACAAAATATGTACTTACCATTATTCATTTTTCAATGAATAAACAGAATTTTGAAGAAACAATGTCGAAATAATATGTTTGAACTCCCCCGCCGCTTCACGAATGGTGATTTCAAATCAACCGCCTAGCCCTGGTTCATGGCTGACAGAGGTCAGCGCTACCACCCTGTTCCGCTCCACTCTGTTTTCAACCCGATTAAAACCCATATCCCGATAATCTGTAAACTGGATTACAAGAACCAGTACGAGTATAATTTTGCACAATAGAAGAACGTTAAACATAACAGATTATCACCGATTAAGTTTATCCACCGAAAGTACTAATTCAGAGCGACACCGCTACACCCTGGTTCCAAATCGCCCCGCCATCTTTTCCTCAGTCCAGGCTAAACTGTACCCCCATTCAACAGCCGTTACATTTTGCGCTGCTTAATTACCGTTTATTACAGTTTATTATACCGTATTTATACCGATAAGTGCCGTTCTCATTTACTCGTATCCCGTGGTAAAAACATAATAGGTACTTTATTCGAATAATATGTATTCTAGAGAACCTTGCTTCATAGCTACCGATATGTAGCTATGATTTTGTTTACTAGTTGCAGCGTTGCATTTTTTGTGGCAAAAAAATTTTTCGCTAAAAATTCCTTGACCCCCAGCCAAAAGACATATTTATGTCAATAAAATAACTTGAAACAGGAAACGTTTTGATGGGTGGGACCATGAAGGGTGTCCCCTGAATTCCATTGAGATCGAGTTATTACTCATTCGCAAACGTGAAGTCCTTGAAACAAACAAAACTAATGTTTCAAATATACAAACGAGTTGCTGATGCGGGGAAGCTACGTGCCACATCCACTTGACAGACTTTTTTCAAAGCATGACAGACAACCTCCTTTAGGAAAATACGGTGATCCGATCCCTCCTCGTACACATGTTGTTCTTTCTGACCATTCGTCATCCACAAAATGATTTAAAACCTACTGCGCAACGCGAAGTTCTCATCAACATATTGGCTCATCTTTTCTTTAATGCGCAACACCCCGTCATCTAATCATCGTCAATCAAAACGGATTACAGGTCGGCTGTCACGGAACGACTAAAAAAAAAACACAATGTAACTACTTCGTCCTCCGACATCATCAAGCCTCCAAGAAATCACTTCAATTATGAATATTGAATAACAGATGATTTCAAACTCGTCGGAAGTAGAGAGGGGAGGAATCATTATGGTAAATGGCGGGGAAAATGCATTCATCATCCTTCAAAATCACGTCTCATTTCAACCGATTTGTCGAATGTCGTATTGTTTTGACCTCATTCTCCACTCTAACGGTGATCATCATCAAGCGATAATGTATTTCTATTGTTAGGTTTTTATCGGTCCTTTCTACTCATGTAATCAGGATACTTAAATACTTTGTGATTGTCCCATCAAAATTTTTTCATATTCAGGCGCCAGCTACAAATGAAATTTCAATCCAACTGTATTGACTTTGGGAAACTCATGGATTACAATGAATGCATATTTGTTCTTGAATATAGAAATGTCAAGGAATTGTTAATTTTAGTGGAAAAAACGCTGCAAATCATTGCTCAAAGGTTTATTATTTTCTGTATAGATCACCCTTCTGTATAGATCACTGGTTCTCCATCAATAGCACCTACCACCATCTGTATTCTCCCTTGACCTTCCCTCTCAAATTTCAGCTTCCTGCGTTCAATAGGATTGAAAATGACTTCGGAGCTCACTCAGCTGATCAGTGATCTGAAGAGTGAAGAAGATCTCCTCGAATGCTGAAGACGTCTGGAAGAGCACTTCCATTCAATAGGATTGAAAATGGCTTTGGAGCTCACTCAGCTGATCAGTGATCTGAGGAGTGAAGAAGATTTCCTCGAATGCTGGAGACGCCTGGAAGAGCACTTCCATTCAATAGGATTGAAAATGGCTTCGGAGCTCACTCAGCTGATTGATTGATTGATTGAACGTGTTTATTTAAACAACCAGGGAGGGATTAGGGCCAAGTGGCCCTCTCTTCCATCCCCCCTGGCAAACATAAGTTTTCACATCCTCGATTTTGTTGTTTTGTACATATAAAAATAATCATATAGTAAAATAATATAACTCATAAAATAATCTAATAATCTATTCTTAAATTAACATAATTTTCTTATAATTTTTAAAAATCTAACTTTCATATGTTTTGAGTAACATTTCTTTGTACTCGTCTCGAAATGCTGTTACTGTTTTGTTCAAGTCAAATTTATGAGGTTGTAGATTATAGATAGCTATTGCTTGTAACATGAAAGATTTACTGTAAGATATGGTGTTGTGATTAGGGATCTGTAAGGTAGTAGTTGCTCTGCGGGTTGGAAGTGAATGCACGGATGAAAGAAAATGAAAATTATTTAATAGATAGAGTGGCTTTTTGAATTTTAATATTTTGAATAGCATTACTGCTATTCCCAGGTTTCTTCGCTCCTCTATTTTGAGCCACCCCAGTTCAAGATAAGATGGAGTGACATGGTCATCCAGTCTCAACCTGAGCGTTGAGCGTTTTTTGGAGCTTACCTGACTGCTCCCTGTTCAGGTCGCAGAAGGCTAGTGCGGAGTATTCAAAAAAGGGTATGAGGAGTCCTTGAGCCAGTTGCTTCCTCACGTGCTTAGGAAAATCGTAGGCAATTCTGCGCAACTGGTACAGGCTCCCATACACCTTTTTACACGTCTCCGCTAAGTGCCGATTCCAGTCTAGTGAGTTAGTAACAAGGACCCCAAGGTTTTTGAACTCATTCACAATTTCAAGTGTGTTATTACTAATTATGATCGGAAGTACTTCACTTTTGTTAATTTTGGAAGTAATCTTTGGATTTCCCAAAATCATACCTTTACTTTTAAGGGTATTGATGGACATACCGTGATCACAACACCATGTGGACAAGCGTGCTAAGTCAGAGTTGACTTTCAAAATATAGTCATTTATGTTTTTCGGCTCGGTTTTTCAGCTGATCAATGATCTGAGGAGTGAAGAAGATCTCCTCGAATGCTGGAGACGCCTGAAAGAGCACTTCCATTCAATAGGATTGAAAATGGCTTTGGAGCTCACTCAGCTGATCAGTGATCTGAGGAGTGAAGAAGATTTCCTCGAATGCTGGAGACGCCTGGAAGAGCACTTCCATTCGATGGGATTGAAAATGGCTTTGGAGCTCACTCAGCTGATCAGTGATCTGAGGAGTGAAGAAGATCTCCTCGAATGCTGGAGACGCCTGGAAGAGCACTTCCATTCAATAGGATTGAAAATGGTTCCGGAGCTCACTCAGCTGATCAGTGATCAGAAGAGTGAAGAAGCCTTTGAGCAATGATTTGCAGCGTTTTTTACCCACCAACATTTTTTTTACCTACCAACTTTTTTTTACCTACCAGCTAGGAGCTACCTACCACACCATACTGGCTTCACACCTTCACAATCAAGTTTATTAGAAAGAACTAAACGCTTCACACTCGATTGGAAAAATAGAAAGCTTCATATGGAAATTTGATTACTGGTTACGCAGAGGCAAAACTGTATACAAATCGAAGAAATGAACAGCGATCGCATTTTAGTCCAATAAAATTTGAATGGAGAGTAGACCTCTTTTGCGATTCACACTCATGATTCTGTTTTATCGAAGGAAAACCTTTAAGTACTCGTAGGGACCGAACGGTTTGTCCTACAGAGCTCCGGGTGGTCTCAAAAATTTTAAAAAATTCAATACTATTTAAAATTGGTGAAAAAACGATACCTTTATTTCGAGAGTTTTCGAGCTAGGGCACTCTTGAAAATTTCAACCCTTAAGGCTAAAGGGGACGGGGGTCTAGTATGATTCTGAAATGAGAGATGGCACTAGTGTCGCCCCATACTTTCATCCGGTCTATCTAAGCTTGAAAAATCGTTATTTTCAAATCTAACCATATGAATGTTATCAGAACAAGAAAATCTTACAAGCCATCATCTAACATATTACCAACAAAAAAAAAATTTTTAAATATTTTTTCAAAGTTTTATTTGATAATTGAAGTATGTTTTTAATTCAAAAATTTGAATACATCCGGTGTTTGGAAACTATCTTACTATATGTTGGAATTATCACAAAACAATTTGTGTGAAAATTAGAGGCCGAAAGCGAAAAATTGGACTAAAAAACGTGGCCCGGCAAGACTAGATGGAATTTGTAGGGCAACCCCACATTTTCTAGGAGCTAATCCCGCCCGCCCGTCCAACCACCGCGCAGACACAAGTGAACTTCGAGCGACCATTCATCTCAGCTTCTCTATTACGTTGCTCACTCTTCAATGATACCTATACCCGTAGATAGGCTACATATATTTTGAATGACAATATAACAGGAGGTTGTATTGTGCCTTCCCTAGTTTTTAGTATTTTGATAAATTTTTCACCAGGAACACAAGCTAGATCAATACTTTCGTTTTGATATTTTCTGAATTGGCAAACATGAATACGATTGTGAATTCGCTCCTATTTATGTAGATTTCACGCTTCCCTAGTAGGTATCTACCGAATATAAAACTCGAATTATTCATTATCATTACTTTACTGAAAAACAAAAATTCATCCACTTTTTTAGTTTCTTGTAAACTGCCAACCCGATTCTTGGACTTATGCTTCAGAGTCTACCAAGATAGACTTGCACGTCTGTTAGTCCGGGTGTCTGTCATGAAATCCTTGCCACAGCTATAACTTCTAGGCATTTCTCATCCGATTTCGATGAAATTTTCAAGGCTTGTGCGGGTTGGCGTGAAGATGGTCTCCTATGAGAGTAGTGCAAGTTACTTATAGATTGATGTTTTGAGAATAACTACTATGCATCGGATCATCTATACAATCGGGAAACGGATACGGGGAAGCTATGTGCCACACTCACTTGGCAGAAATTTTTTTACACTTTTCAAGGCTGAAAAAATGTTCTCCAAAATGTAAATTTTCATTTAGCATTGTAACCAATACAATGAAACCCCCACCTCATGTTTTCGGGGAAGGCCTTGTGCCTTTTTAGGTAAAACGGATGTAAACAGAGAGAGAAAATCGGATTAGTAGTGCTCAATGCCCATCACTGCAGCCGGATTTACAAATATTAGGGAAATAGTAAGTAGTAATCTAGATAGATACTAAACATTCGAAAACTCGGTACTTATCCCATATAACTACACTTCACTTCACAAATAAGATTCAACAATTACAAGCACAAAAAAAAGAAAAAGTCTGCCAAGTGGGTGTGGCACATAGCTTCCTCGTATCCTTAACCCGATTGTATAGATGATCCGATGCATAGTAGTTAATCTCAAAACATCAATCTCTAAGTACCTTTCACTACCCTCATCGGGGACCATCTACAACCTGATCCGCATAATCCCTGAAAATTTCATCGAAATCGGGTAGAAAAGGTGGAGAAAACGTTTGCGCATGCGCAGCGACTGCTATCAGTCCGAAGGTGGTGATTTTCATAGGGGACCATCTAAATAGACCTACTAATCTGTAACATCCCTGAAAATTCCATTGAAATCGAATGGAAAATGTGGAAGTTATGACTGTAACAAGGAAATATACGATTGCGCATGCGCAGTGGCTACCACAGTCAGGGGATGATGATTTTCGTAGGGGACCATCTACACGCCAACCCGCACAATTCCTGAAAATTGCATCGAAATCGGGTGAAAATTGTTGAAGTTATGGCTGTGACAAGGATTTCATGACAGACAGACAGACACGGAACCAAAATCGTTCAGAAAGGTCTGAAAAGCGAGTGGAAATTTAAATTAAATTAACAAAACTGTTTTTCCAACCTTCAAAAGTGAAAACAAAGCTTCCGCTACCTTGGTAGACTAGGAAGCAATTAGTAAACAGACCTAGGTACCTAAAATATTGTTTGTGCTAAGACAATTTTACATATTCGTATGTAAAACTCGACCTACAAGATCCTTCATGTTTCCCAAATTCTACGTACAGTAAACATTTTCACTCAGATTGTCGGACTACAAAAATAAGATTTACGGTTGCATCAACGAATATCATGACCATAAATGGAATCTGTCGGTGCGAAAATTATTGAGTCCTTCTGAACACTAATAAAAACTAGGTAGGTAGGTACTAATCTACTCAAAGCCTACATTTTATTTCATGTGAATTTAAAAAAGAAAGAGTTGCAGATCTTCAAAAACAATTTAGGTACCTACCTAATTATGGAATGGAAATACGTGAGTTACCTACATTCTTTATTGAGTCACAAACTCTGACAAATTTTTTTGAGCCTTTTTTATGCTCCTGCATAAGCAATAACTAAACAGGAATTAATGACCTACCTAACATATTCTTTGTGCTTTGATAATTTTTTACATATTCTTATGTACAACTCGACCTGCAAGATCCTTCATATTTCCCAAATTCGGACCGCTACAAAGTACCTATAATAAAAATTTTCATTCAGAAAGACGGGCTACAAAAATAAAGTTTTACGGTTGCATCACAAAGAATATCATGAACACGAATGGAATCTGTCGGTGCGAAAATTATTGAGTCCTTCTGAACACTAATAAAAACTAGGAAGGTAGGTACTAATCTACTAAAAACCTATTTTATTTCATGTGAATTTTCAAAAAAAAAAAAAAGAGTTGCAAATCTTCATGAACGATTCAGGTACCTAATTATGGAATGGAAATACATGAGGTAGAAATACCTACATAGGTAGGAAATACCTTCATTCTTTATTGAGTTACAAACTCCCTAACAAATTTTTGTTCAGCCTTTTTTATGCTCCTGCTGGGAATCAAGTCGGGAAGTCAATCAAACGGAGTCCGTGGAAATGTCTCGGGCAGTGAATGGGAGACGTGGTGGGAGACGCGTTTCAGTAACCATGGAAACACCTCTTGGTAGCCGACCCCCCCGGACGAGCAGACCTCCCCTCGCCGTAGCGTGGTCACCCGCCGACCCTTTTCTCTCTCTCTCCTCAACCTCAAATTTGCGCTACGTAGTTACTGTAAATTTTTCTGTTTCGGACGGATTGTTACCATATTTATTTATGAGGGATATTTTGAGAGCTACTTGACATCTTTGAGAATGGCGGCTGTAATCGTTTTTGCGGGAAAAATCGCTCAAAAGTATATTAAATATACTTTATTTAATAAAAATTTATTAATATTTAATATTTAATAAAAATTTATTATTTTAATTTTATTATTAATATTTAATATTTAATAAAAATTTATTATTAATATTTAATAAAAATTTATTAAATATTTATTAAATATAAATTTATTATTTATTTATTAAATAATATTTATTAAATAAATATTAAATAAATAAATAAATAAATAAATAAATATTAAATAAATATTAAATAAATAAATAAATATTAAATAAAATTTATTAAATAAATATTTATTAAATATTTATTAAATATAAATTTATTAATATTTAATAAAAATTTATTATTAATATTTAATAAAAATTTATTAAATATAAATTTTATAGGCAAAATAAGAAGACAACTTTTTTTTGGTGGATTTTTTTGAAATTTTTGCATGACAGCTGGTTTAGTTTTGTTGAGACAAATCCAAAATGTATTGAAAAATGAAAATCGGTTGACCGGTTGTAGAGATTAGCTAGATATAAGTTTGGTATTCACCCTCTCACTCGCACAACTGTCGTCCCCTTTAGCCTTAATTTTCACCGGTTAGAAGTGACCTACATCAACCAAAAGCTTCGCGGCACAACTAGACCCCAAATGGAGCCCATATACCAAATTTGAACCAAATCGGTCCAGTGTTGCTAAGAAAAGTGCCGCGTACGGCGGACGGACGGAAATTTTTTTATTCGATTTTCGTATTCTACGTACCTTGAAACGTAAAACATCAAATTTTGAGGGGGGGTTAAATTTTTTTTTTTCTTGCTCGATTCCAAAGGCTTATTAATGAAAATAATAAACCAAAATATGAATTCTACCAATTTGTTTGCTAAAATTGAGGAAATTTTTTTTTTTGAGGAAATTTGATTGTGTGGAGTGGAACTCCAAAATCCATCAAAAAGTATTCCTCCATCCACAAATTAGTCACGTTTTGAGTTTCACAGATTTCTGAAACATTTTGGTTTCATATCGGTCTCGTAAAAGCAGCCCGTGACGGTCACAATAGATCAAACCTATGGTCTCAGTGACTAAGGGCTTGCCCCGTCCCAGTAATAAAAAAAAAAAAAAAGTAGCCCGTGTCTTTGGATGCCTATTTCAACTACCTAATGATATAAGAACTTTCCGGAAAATCCGTTCAGCTTTATAGTTTCCCGGAAATACGCGGTTCTCTCAGTTTTCCTCCGCCTCTTTTCTTCTCGCTTCGGAATACGAAATGAGTCGCTCGAGTATTCCCTCGACTATCGAGTATACTTGAGTATTCTTGGAATAACCGAATACGCCTCCGCTGGAAACGGTCGAGAAAGAAGAAAAACTCCCCTTCACCTGACTTAGTTGGAAAGAAAGACGATTTAAAAAATGAAAAATGATCCTCAACTATAAAAGAAGTCGGTGTATCGTGGAGGGATAAAACTTCTTGAGAAAGGGAGGTCTTTCACGATGGAAAAATGTTCCCTTCCCTCGGGTTATGGTCCGAGATTTTAATATGGCGTGATGTAATATTGACTAACCAGCCGATCTTGAAATACCTCGGGCGTTTGATTATAAAAACAAAGACAGAAATAATACCCTTGATTTTAAAAAACCTCAACGGAGTTACAGAGGAAATTGGATTTGTTGAGAAGTGGATGGGGTGAAAAAGTTTACCATGCGTTCAGTTGGAAAGTTAAGTTTCTGTTCCTAATAGGTAGGTAGTTTTGCTTTTTTTCCCTCACAATTCCTCCTGCAGTCGACAGAAAGACGGAAAGAAAAAGTTTACGAGCAGGTGAAAAAACAAAAAACCATTAAAACTGATTTGAACAATAACTTGTGCGCTACTGAGATGGTAATCAAAGACCCGACAAGTATTCAAGAACCCACACCAGCATGTCAGATCCTCCTCACTTCTCTTCAGCATTAATGGTTTTGTCAGATCGAGATGAGAACACAGTGGCAACGTTCAAAGACGACACAGTGCTTGCAGTTGGTGAAAACGAGCATTTGAAGACGCAAGGTAAGCAACTTCAAGATCATCAAAATGAAGGATGAAGACGAATGAGACAAAATCAGTTCATGTCGACTTCACCAATCGCAAGCTCGACTATGTTCCAGTTTACCTCATTAGGAAATCTATACCACATGAAGCGCAATACGCTGGCACAATACCTGGATGCTAATAGTACTGGTTCATGAGCATGTCGATGGAGAACAAAACACAGTACAATCAAGTCCTCAAGCCAGTTCGGATTTATGGAGCAGCTGTGAAGAAGGCTCAAAACTAAGTACTGAGAAGTACAGTACTCAGTAACTCCTCTAACTTTAGACACTTACAGGAGTATCCGTCAACGTACATAAGTTCACGTCAACGAAGAAGCTGACCATTTGCTCAGCGGTGACGACCTACTTAGACGTCTAAAGCTAAAAAAAGACTCATGACCTATAGTGAGAGGGACCTTCACACATGTACCAAATAAATAGGACCAAGTCTACAGTATTCAATACCCACAAAACTGTGATATTCAAAAACAATAATACAATAATTCAAAAAAATAGACTCGCGAATACTAATGCTCCGACCATTCACACTAGTGTTTCTGATTTATCGTAAGTCCAACCCTTAAATTCTCGTAGGGAGCGAACGGTTTGTCATACAGAGCTCCGCGTGGTCTCAAAAAATTCTAAAACTTCCATTGAATCTTAAATTGATGGAAAAACTACCTTTATATCAACATTTTTTTGAGTTAGGGCGTTTTCAAAATTTCAAAATTCATTTTTTGACCCTTAGAAGTGACCTACATCAACCAAAATCTTCGTGGCACAACTAGAATTTTTCAAAATTTCATCAAAATCGGCCAATGCTAAGTGGGGAAAGTGCCGCTACGGAGTACGGCGTACGGACAGCCTTGAAACGTAAACCAACAAATTTTGAGGGGGTGTTGAAAAATTTTTTTTTCTTGGTCCATTCCAAGGGTTCATTATTGAAAATAATAAACCAAAATACGTAAGTAAATACAACATCTTCAGGTGATATTTCTGGAATTTTTAGGACCTTCAATGAGAGTTGGTGTCAAAAATTCGAAAATAAGGTGTACCTTTTTGTACATAATTTATCAGGAAAGTGGCTATTAAATTGAAATTACACAAGTAGTATAACTTAAGGTAATATTTCTAGAGTATTGAGGACATTTGCTGAGAGTTGGTGTTGAAATTTCAAAAATACGGTTAACTTTCATG
Source organism: Apolygus lucorum (assembly GCA_009739505.2). Lineage (NCBI taxonomy): Eukaryota > Metazoa > Arthropoda > Insecta > Hemiptera > Miridae > Apolygus > Apolygus lucorum. Next base: position 27,683,445 of record CM019179.2, read on the forward strand.
TATCAAAATATTGAACAAACGGGTACGCATCTTTCATCTGTTATTAAGAAACAATTTTAGAAATTCGTCAAAGATTCTCCCTTTTTTTCCTGCTCCTTTCATCCTTCGGAGTCTTTTCAATTCTTCAAGTTGGTGAGCAAACAACCTCCTTGTTTTAAACTCCTTCGCCCTTGGACGAGTTTGCTTTCTCAATTTTCCCATTGAAACCAACCTTCCCCTTCATTTCAGCTTTATCGAGGTCTCTAGGTGAATAATTGATCTCCCCTGAAACAGGCTTTTTTTTCTCCTTAATTTTAATTTAGTACGAGAAACAATGAAACATTCAAAGCTAGAAAGAGCACTCTTAATATGAATAATTAATATTATTAATTGCGATGCCCTTTTGGCCTTTAAAGTTTTACACAAAATATTATATTGTATGAAAAATCGTGAAAATTGTAATAAAATGTGCCGGTAAAATTTGATATAGTATCGGAGTTATTCAAGGGTTTATGCCTCGTCGTTAGGACCTTTTAATAACAGAAATTATCAAGGCGAGGCTTTTTTGAACGCTCAATATCAAGAAGCGCCAGAACGTCCGGCTCGTTTTTTTTTCATTCATTTTTTTATGCTTTTATACACCCTTAACCCGGTTTCATCTTTCCTAACAGTAGACATTTCATGTTATTGGGCCGCTTTATTTTGTTCATGAAAAGTAGTACTTAAAACTTTAATAATACTTGTAATTTAATAAAATTGTGAGAATATCATTACGATAATTAGGTACTAGAGGTCTTTAAAATCGTGATATTATTATCAATCCATGATATCGTGTGAAAAATGCAAGGGGTGGGGTGGGGGCTCTTGCCCGGGCTCCCTTCACCCACTTGTGATCGGCACTGCCCTAATGGGGGGTGCGCCTTGATTTTTTTTTAGATTTTTAATCGAAAGTAGACTATATCCTGAGAATTTTGGCACCAACCGCGACCTTCTAGCGTGAGTAGATCTGTTTCTATGATTTTTTCAGTTTATGACGTCACGCGCCCCTCTCGCCTGGGCGGGACCCCCCAGCCAACTGTGACGTCATAAACGGTCGAAACTTTGAAAATTCATAGGAAGAGATTTACACACGCTAGAAGGTCGCGGTTGGTACCAAAATTCTCAGAATGAGGTATACCTTAGGTTAAAAATAACAATAAACAGTTTTTCCTACCCAGGCGCACACCCTATTAAACTTGAAATTTTGTAATTGTATTGACGTTTGCACTGCCTATTTGTAGGATATGCAAAATGAAAACTTTTGAATTTGAACAAATTTCATCGATCTATGACGCTTAGGTAGAGAGGCTCTTTCAAAATTTATTGTTCACGTATTTATAGAAAAAAAAAAATTATAAATTGTTTAGTTCATTCATTTATTTTCATGGCAGACCCCTCCATGAAATGGGAGGTCTAAAATAAATCTAACTATGACCTAAATACATGATGGTTTTATTCGATCCTATAAGTTGGGAGACTGGATTGAAATAGTTCTTTCTCCATTTCGAACACCTAAATACTAAAAATAACGGATAAGTAATCATAAATCAGTAAAGTAAGGAGAACCTATCAAGAAAACAGTAAGTGTAATGAAATCGGAATTTTTCTTTAAATTTCAACTTCTCAAAAATGCGTAGGTAGTATAAACTTTTTGGTCCATCGTTTTATTTGGGGGTTGGCGAATCAAAAAGCGTAAATTCATCATGAAAATGACATAAAATCCATGCATCTATCATATACCTAAAGCTTAACTTTCCTGCATTTAAATCAGGAAAGTATTTACGCACTTGTAGATTCCAGTGACTACTATCTACAGTTCTTGAGGCGGCAGGAAATCGTTAGAAATTCTTCGAAACCAAACACAAGCTATACTTTCTTCCACAGTGGAACTTTACCACGCGTTTGAAGGAAGTGTGCGTCGAGTGAGCGTCTCTACATAGTTTGTTATACGTGTGAGTAACCAGTGACTGGAGAGGGGGTGATGGAAGACGGGTTACTTTTATAGTGTTGCCTCCTGAAGGAGAGGTGGTACACAGGTGGCCCCTGCCATCTGGCTTTGAAAAAAAGACCAACTTCCACGTTGGACCTCGTGAGCTACTTGACAAACTAGTTTGGGGCTCGATCCTCTCTTTCCTACTTCCAATCTCCATCATTTCCTCCGGTTCTTCCACAATTTTGAAAGGCTACCCGCTTCGACTCAACGGAAGAAACTAAACGAGAGGAACAATCACTGCTCTGAAGGGTCTATATTATTAAACACAAACTAACCCCTATGAGTAGGATCAACAAGAACGTATTTACCTAACAGGTATTCATTGCTATTGCTTTATATTTAAGACATACCCATTTATTTGAGTCAGAAACATAAAAACAGCTGCCAACTTCTGATAAGCTAAACACAGATTTTTCCTATTTCGATCCCGGCTGATGAACATACTGACATACATTTTCTCTAAGAATACATAAAAGTATTGAAAGACGTGAGTGGGTTACGTAGTAGAGGATAGGAGTGCAAGATATGTAAATTAAGTTGAACGAATCTGTTTAGGAAAATCATTACTACTTTTCGTGTCTAGCTGGAATTGAAATAAGGCCTTCCGGACAAAACAACTGAGGCATTCCAGTCTTGTGGAGCCTCCTACCAATCAAGCATCTCTGACTCACGTTGTTTTGAGGACCTCCCATCACATGTCACACGTCAGAAGGGATATTTTTCCCGAGCTTTCGATGATTGGTCTGTCTTGTCCTTTTGATGGTCCATTATGTCCCTCTCTTCAACAACGTCCTCGAACATCCATTTAACGTCTACGTTTTTGGAGGGGTGATTTGGGAGTTGATAGACAGTGAGAAACAACACTTGTTTTCTTATAAAGATGATCGATACATAACAAACCTCGCTAAGCCATGTCTAGTCACCAAGTTTCGCCAGAGAAATCTGTTTGAAACGACCCCGACAAGATTTCTGCCAAGTACTTACGAGTAAAATTTACTTATGATACTTTATTTACATGGTTTATGCAAAATGGATACTATTTCAAGATGGGCACTTCATTGGAGCCTATACAAGATGGCCATTGTACAGGGTGGATTCAAACTACAGATTGGATACTGTACATAGTGGATGCTTTTGTACATGTTGAATACTATTCAAGGTGGGCACTTCATTAAATATTGACAGTTTACATGGTGGATTTTAAATACAGGTTGACTGTACACGTACAGTATCCAACCTGTGTTCAGAATTCACCAAGTACAGTTCCCATCTCCACTATACAAATTGGATCCTTTAAACATGTTGGATACTATTCAAGGTGAGCACTTCATTGAAGATGGACATACCCATATATGTTAATTCCAAATACATGGTGGACACTGTATTTAGTGGATACTAATAAATTACTGGTTGGATACTAAGCACATTGAAGACTACTCATTAGAGGTGATAATTTGAGTTATGGGCAATACTTCATAGATCTTCACAATCTCAACTATTCTATATACTTTTTGTTGATTCAGTGGTGACATGAGAATGCGGATTAGACTCCTACAAACTGAACGTATTACTCATAGTTACTGTTTTGGGGGGCCACTCAGGTATTCATCACTTTTCATGTTCAATTAACCATCAATGGAAATTCAAAGTTATTGATACGTATACCTAAGTGATCAATTATCATCAAAATTAACTATCAGACAGGAACAGTAGTAAACAAGAAAGACCTAATTGTAGGTAGAGCTTCGAAGGTGCTAACAAATACTGTTTCGAACAATAAATTATTTTGCCATTCCAACGAGAATTGCCTGGGTTGTGATGGGTAAATAAAAACTAACAAAACTTTTCTCGAGGTCAGAACATTGGGCCTCTGTATCACCCCAAAAGACTTCCCATCCTTATCCTCATCCTTCTAGTTTGAAGCGACTCCCGAGATATTTGAGAAAACATCCGCGAACCCGTTACCACTTAATTCAGTCATGGAGCCGCTCGAAGATGTTGGAAAAACAAGGCTATATTTTTGCCTCCATCCTCCTCCGTCTTTGAGAGGGGCAATAACTGCGGATGTCTTCCAAGCCGTTGAACTGAAGAAGCTCTTAAAAAGCAGTCGAAACATTAGCGAATCTTCCCATGAATTTCCAAAGTCTTCCTCGCTTTATGCATCATTCTCTTGACAAATGCGACGAGAGCTGGAACGTCATCCTGATTCATTTCAAATGTTCTACTCATTACGAAGTTACGATGAATTTATTCTCTAACGGACTACGTGGGTGGAAAAGTGTGAAAGCTATTCGACTGATCTGGCATTCGAGAGAACGTACCTTTCCACGGTTTTTGTGGTGGATGCTTAGATTCCTATTTCATGAAAATTCGGTATAACTGATATAATTAACTATAACATGTCAGTCTATAGTTGGGCCCAGAGAGAGGTTTTAAGAACTTGTTACTTACTAAATAGAGATTTTGTGGAAAATTAATTTTGAATCATCCTCCTCAACTATCCATTATTTTTAGGCAAAAACCATCCTCTTCTTCTGAGATAGTTAATCAATGGTTTTTTGAACCTACATACAACTTAAAAAAGCATAATAATAAATAAAATAAGCATAATATATATAAAGCATAATAATAAAAACTAGCTAGGTATCTATTGTAGGAAAGTGCGGTTGGTATCAAAATTCTTATAATTGAATGTACTCCAAATGTGAAAGACGGTTTTCCAGACTCATGGGTGACGCTCCTTCTTCTTTCTAAATTCGTGAGCAGATAGCGATAGAGTAGGCATAGTTTGCATGGATTGTAAACAAAGGGGGCAGTGTAGGCAATGACCCGCACGACCGTTGGTTTGTTTACACTTTCAACCACCTTCTAACGGCAACGTCACACGATCATAAACCCTCGATGGAAATGAACTTGCTTATATAAAAAAAAAAAAATCTCAGAACCTCGGAGAAGTAAACACGATGCCGAAGCTGCAGAGACGGTTTCCTTCCTTCTATTTATACGGTTGACTCTTTTTCTCGTCACAACTCCAAGCCATGAAAACGAACCAACTCTTGTGTCTGAATGGTCCGGCACGGGATGTAGAATTCAAGCAAACAAAAAGCGTAGTGACGATGAGGCTGTAAATATATTATGATCTCCCCAATCACCTATTAGCTGGTTTTCCCAAAATGTCGCTTAGAATCCTGTTTAACCCTGTTACTCAAAATTAACGAAAAATGGATTCAATATTTCCAAACATAAACCATAAAAAATGAATCAAAACCTGCGTCTAAGGATTTCAAATCCGAGTTCGCAGTCATGAAGCATTGAAGACTGATGATTCAGTTTTAATTCATTATTTTCAATGAACGCAATGAACCTTTCTTTAGAATTACCTAATAAAACTTTGGAATCAAGCAAGTAAAATACCTATGTTTCAAGATTTACAACGTTTCAAGGTAAGTAGAACCAAAAATCGAAAAAAATGCCATTCGTCCGTCGTACGTATAGGCTCCATTAGAGGTAGGCTCCTACCTATGGTTATTGTCAGTCACTTGTAAGAGGTGAAAAATACTGGTTGAAAATTTCAAATCACCTTAACTCGAAAACTCTCGAAGTAAAGAATTGTTTTTAGCAATCATAAATAGAATTTAAATTTTAGAATCGAACGAGAATACCCAGAGTTCTGTAGGACCAACCGTTCGCTTTCTATGATGTCTCAAGGTTTGGACTTAAATCAGAAACACGAGCATGAATCACGAAAACCTATCACTGGCAAAAACAGGTCGAATATCCGTTCAAATTTCACCTGATCAAATGCAATCTTTTTTCGTTTCTTTGAATAGAATTACGTATCTCTCAGTTATCTTGCCTTAGAAACCAAGAACCAAATTTCGTAATGAAGGCACCCAGGGCTCTCGAATAGCGATGTTATTGCTGGTAGGTACCTACTATGTATAAAGGGAAAACGGGTGATCTATACCAGTCCCCCCTTGAAGGCTGGTAGTACGTGGTTGGAACAGGGTTCATTCAATCAACGATGTTATTTGCATGTTGACAGAGTGCATTCATGGCACAAAAGCTCCTACAACACTGAAACCTGAGAAGATGCCAGTGAACCGCGACAAACCGAACTTCGATGACGAGGAACAACGTATTGGATGTCTGAAGGGTTGGCGGCCGCGAAAAAATGACACCAACCGACAACTGGAAGGGCTTCTCTGGCGACTGCAAACTGCGTAGCGGCTGCTGGGATGGCGGCAAGTTACGTAACCTCGAGTCGCGAGGGGAAGCGAAATGCGCATGAAAATAACCAGGATTGGAAACGTGAGCTTCTGACATGATCTGCAATGATTCTTGTGTTGTTGATTGAACAAAGAACACCATCCCCGTGATACAGGATGTTTCAAAATGAAGCAGTCAGATTCAGAATAGAAAAACTGGTAACACCAGGAAATATATTAGTTCTGAGATTAATATGCTGGGATTTTGGACTAAAGTCCTGAAGGTAGACACAGAAATTCGTGATTACGTCAGCAATATTTATAAATGAAGAGTCCAGAGAAGAAAGGACCAAATACAGTTTTTCGCGCTATGGGTTGATGTTGGTAATATGTAGCTCTGGAATTCTAATAATATTATTAGAATTCTAATAATAACTAAAACAACAAGGAGAAACGAGTACCCACACAGCCAACATCGCGTTTGAAGTTATTGTATACAGGGAAGAAAGGGGTCATTTCCCTTGGTACAGTGGAAGAACAGTGGGGTCCGGTGTGGCTACTGTCGTTGGGGCGTCGTTGTTTGGCGGTGGACTTTAGACTGACTTCTGCGGGGGTGGTGGGTTCAAGGCTCATAGCCGGCAGCGTGCGTTTTTCAGCATCCGGGGCTCTCATCGCCCCCCTCGTCACAACCCAGGGCGGTGAGGCAATGGGAAGCCATGAGCGAAATCATCAGAACAAATTCTGATCTTCCCTTTGGAAGACAATTGATGACGTCCGCGACGCCAAGAATGGCAGTCGGACGAAAATCCAACCTGAAATGGTTGTTTACTTTAGTTTACTCAGTGGAAGAAGAGGCCAAGTAGAACATTGGTTGTAAGACCCTGTCTTCCCTGGACTCTTCAAATGCGTGTTACTGGCTTATAGATCTCAGTTATACCTTCAATTATTGTGTTTTTAGGCAATATTAACTTGATTCTGTGTGAAATGATTGGGAATGGGGTCCACTGGAATAAACTCTTTCTTTGCCGAGCTTTCGGTATATTTATTACCTACCTTCTTCAGGGCTCGAAGGACGTGTGAGGAGGTGTGGTGGAGGTGCCACCATAATTATTGAAAATTAAATTTTATTGCAAGAAATGAAGAAAAAATTAATACAACGCAGAAGTCAGAACAACTGAGCAAATGAAAAAAAAATCTATCCAGAGCTTGGAGAGCGGACGCTCTCCGTCGCTCTTCTAGCCGTGGATAGATTTTTTTTTGTTCAGTTGACATACTTAGTGTGTTTTGATGGGTAGATCTACATATTTGCTTATGACCTGATTAACAGAATCTGATAACTGAGTCTTGTATTGCTAAAGTACGGAATAAAACACCACTTTTAGAACGATTCAGAATTTCAACAAAGGATTCGAACTCAATCAAAGAACTACATGGATTCTTTGAACAATCTACGCGCAGGAACGCCTTCCAGAATTCTGAACTGTGTTTTGTGCCATTACTGGCACAGGCAAGAACTGTGTGTTCTTGCCATTACTGCACCAAATGTGTTCAATGTTGAAATTCATTTATAAAAAATACCTTATAATGTAGCGGTTCTAGTATGTGTCGATATTGTAGAAGAAGACTGACTTAAGGAGATGATGTTGAATTGATTATTAGTTGTCTCTGTTCTATTCCATTATCATATGTGTATTAATGTTACAGCAAGGCTCCCTGCAAGATGGTGCATGTGTGAAATGCACTGTGAGATGAGTACGAATTGGGCGACACAGAAGGGCCAGGATTGAAGGAAGGGTAGCCTTATTATGTAGAAGTTCGACCCATGGAAAACAGATAGATGATGTTGAATTTATTTCTAGTCGTTTCTCATCTACATCTTGCATTAATATTGCTATCTTAACGTTATATCAAGCTACCTGCTAGAAGCTGCTACTATAATTGCACCGTGAGTACAAATTAAGTGAAACAGAAGGGCCACGACGGAAGGAAGGGTAGCTCTTGCTTCACCGCTGTTTATACCCCTAATGAAACTTATATTTTCCGCCCTTGAGTAACGAAAGTCAAGTAATTCTAGTAGTCTTCATTAATTCATTCTGGTAGTTTTCATTAATAGGAGCTGCCTCATTACGTAGAGGTTCGAGTCGGTGTCGATATTGTAGATGATGTCGAATTTATTGCGAGCTCTTTTACATCTTGCAATAAGGTTTGGTATATATTATCGTTATGGCACACGATACCTGCTTAAGGTGCTAGTGTAAACACACCGAGAGATGAGAACAAATTACATGATACACGAACAGGCAGGAACGGGGGTAGATCTTGTTCCACCGCTGTTTTCACCCTAAATATAATTTGTTTTCCATATTTTCCACCCATGTAGAGCAAAACATCTTGTAAACGAAAACCTAATTCCTCGGACCCCCGTCGTCTCCCAGCGGTTTTCACCCTCCCGAAACACAGCAAAACAACTCCTCGACACTCCGATCTTTCAACGAGGAGAAGCAGTTAATCCTGAGAAACACTGACAGCTTGAGTGTTGGGTGGCATCCAAAGTCGTTGAGGTCCAAAACCGACCCATTGCCGTTTCTTTTCTGTGAATTACAGTCAACCCCCGGGCTTCACTTTTCTCGCCGTGTATCATGGCGAATGGACCAGTATTTCACGTTTTATATGTGTTTCTCGTGTCTTCTCTATGTGAGTGAGGGTGGCGTCCGACGGTTTTTCTCGTATTATCTCTTACATTCCGTACCTATTCTGTTATCTGAATAATGTTAAGGTCATCGCCCCAAGAATGGTCAAACCAAGATCCTCCCAACAAGAAATAAATTGGCACTTGACTTCAATTCAAAATCGTTGTTTCATCAACTGAGAAGGCACACATTCACTAAATCGAATAAGGACAACCCAAAAGGTTGGCCTAATTCCTTGACCAAAAAAACCTTTCAGTAGGACCAAAGTTCTGACTCTGTTACAAAAATACACTAACAAGTTTCTGGACCGAAACGTTACATCTTTCTTTCAAGCCTCGATTCTCATCTCAGGAGTCATTTTAAGTGAGTGGAAGAGCCGTAGAATCGAGAAAGGAGTTAGTTGTGAGCACCAGCCTGAAAGAACCTTCTCAGCCAACAAGAGCCGGTTGAAAATTCTAGAAGCTAGCCGGCAGAGAATGCGGGTCAGATTGATGTCAAGTTGGCAAGCGGTTCTGCCTGTACAGGGCGTGGTTGTTATTTCGCCGTCCGGGCGCCACCCTGAGTAGCCTTGGCAAGGACGGCTCTTCGTTCTTCACTCCAGATGTGCGCCTGTTTCTCTTCTTCGAGGGAAATAATCGACATCGAGCCGATAATTGCTTGCGGCTGTTGAAGGTCTCCCACGCCCAGATGTGCCGATCTTGATTTCGTCTTTCACAGTTTACAGCCGAGCATTAAAAAAAATCATTTTATGATATTATGTTTTGATTTTTGAATTAACCCTTAACGCGCCAGGTGCTTCCAAATCCTCCCACATCACGATTTCCGTAATTTCAAGCGTTTAAACCACTTTTCACGCCTCGTTTTTCAATCGTTTGACTAACATTCAATAAATTGTATACGGGCATAAATAAAAACGCAAACCCAGCATATGCCAGCATATAGCAGCCTATAGCATACTCTACTTGTATATAACTTGTAACTCATTATTTTCGTGGAAATAGACAACTCCGTTTTCATTCACCATTGCTGGAGTAGGAATAAAGAATATCTTAGCGAAAAATTTTTTGATGAAATCACAGCCTTGGCTAATTTTTGTAAACTCAAAGAGAAGACTAGTGTTATTTCTAACTGTAAGACTAGAAAAGGAAAAAAAATTCTCGAAAAAAAGTTTTTAAAATCAGTTTCGAAAGTTGCTGTACCTAGTACCTACCAGTCTTATAATCTACTACTCTAGGGGATTAATCATCTCCGTCACTTCCGTAAGTAGTGAGCAACCCTTAACAATGGTCGCAGCTACCGAAAATTAAGGTCAGGTTGAAAAAATTTGGGTTTAAGAGTTAAAATGTTAAATTTAAGAGTGAAAAAATTTGGGAGTTTTTTCTAAACTCGTTTCTTGAAAAATGTAAAATATGCGAAATATGCAGCAACATGCCAAATATGAGAAAATATGCACCAGCAACCAAAATATGCAAAAATATGACACTTGAATTTCAATTAGAAAGGCTCTAAATGCATTCAAAAACCTTCAAAACGTTTAAATACGAGGTTTCACTCTCGAAAACCGAAATATGCAAAATATGATAATTCCAGGCTTTCTTTTTCCAGGTGATGGCATGGAAATAATTTGGCGGTATAGTTAACTGTCAAACTTTATGAATGCAATCCCTTATTCATGAAAACATATGTCTGGCTTTTCCGAATCTGAGGGTTCCTAAGAACATGATTCTTGTGGTTTATCCCCCATTTTCGTTTGACTACGATGCACACCCTGTTAATTCCGTATGACATCCGCTGTATGACGGTCACCAACATTTTATTCATACTCTGTGAATACGGTATGCTAGTATTGTTCAATAAAAATCGAAAAAATCAACTTTTTACTTGTTGTTTCTTCAAGAGTCCATTCCAAAGGCTACACTCAGTTACTGAGTGTAGCAGTAACGAAACGTTGTCTGATCGTCTCAGCTGAGCCCTCCGCCCGCGTTTTTCGACTTCAGCTGATATCCGTCCCTCCCGCGACGTTTTTCACCTTCCCGCGGAGTTCACTGTCCCGCCGCTTCTCCGCCCGCTCATCCCCTCCGCTCGACGGGACCGCATTCCGACCACATTCTCCGCTCATTCAAAGGCTCTCGGAGTCCCCTTCACTTCTCTGGATCCCTCGTATTATACTATTCTCGTCCCCTACAGTTGCGCCAACTGTTGCGATTTGGCCAATAAATAAAGGTCAGGTAGTTTTGAAACAACTGAACTCAACACAAACAATAAATTTTTCGAGAGAGGTGTATTTTTAATTTCGAAAACTCCGACACCTGATAATCTATCCCATAGAAAATAAACATCAACATAAAACCATAAACATAATCGGATTGTAGAATTTTTATTCCAGGAAGTGAACGATGAACATAAAACAATAAACATAAACGGTTTGTAGAATTCTTATTCCAAAAACGCTGCAAATTATTACACAATGGTTTATTATTTTTCTATATAGATCACTCGTCTACAAAATCACCAATCATCCAATATAAAAAAAAAATCCAAAAAAAAAAATAATAATAAAAATAAAAATTAAAAAAAATCAAAAAAAAATCATCAACCATCGATCGCATTTTGGTCAGCTCTAATTTGAACGGAGATTAGGCCTCTTTTGCGATTCACACTCGTGTTTTGATTTATATATATATATATTTCAATATAAACCCTCAAATTTTTGTAGGGAGCGAACGGTTTGTCCTACAGAGCTCCGGGTGGTCTCAAAAAATTTTAAAAATTCTATAGAATCTAAAATTGAAGGAAAAACAATACCTTTATATCGAAATTTTTTGAGTTAGAGCGTTTTCAAAATTTCAAAATTGATTTTGGAACCCTTAGAAGTGACCTACATCAACCATAAGCTTCGGGGCACAACTAGACCCCAAATGGAGCCTACATACCAAATTTCATCAAAATCGGTCAATGTTAAGTGGCAAAAGTGCCGCGTACGGCGTACGGCGTACGGCGGACGGCGGACGGACGGCCAAATTTTTATTCGATTTTTGGATTCTACGTACCTTGAAACGTAAACCATCAAATTTTGAGGGGGTGTTAAAATTTTTTTTTTCTTGGTCGATTCCAAAGGTTCATTATTGAAAATAATAAACCAAAAGTGCAGTAGAAATAATTTTACGGCGTATGGACGGCCAAATTTTTATTCGTTTTTTGGATTCTGCGTATCTTGAAACGTAAACCATCAAATTTTGAGGGGTTGTTAAAATTGTTTTTTTCTTCGTCCGTCCGCCGTACGCGGCACTTTTGCCACTTAGCATTGACCGATTTTGATGAAATTTGGTATGTAGGCTCCATATGGGGTCTAGTTGTGCCCCGAAGATTTTGGTTGATGTAGGTTACGTCTAAGGGTTCCAAGATGAATTTTGAAATTTTGAAAACGCTGTAACTCAAAACATTTCGAAATAAAGGTATAGTTTTTCTTTCAATTTAAGATCCTATACAATTTTTAAAATTTTTTGAGACCACCCGGAGCTCTGTAGAACAAACCGTTCGCTCTCTACGAGAATTTAAGGTTTGGACGTACGATAAATCAGAAACACGAGAGTGAATCGCTAAAGAGGCTTAATCTCCGTTCAAATTATAGCTGACCGAAATACGATCGATGTTTTCCTTCATGTTGGATGGTTGGTGGCTTTGCAGGCGAGTGATCTACAGAAAAATAATAAAACATTGTGTAATAATTTGCGGCAAAAACCGCTGCAACGTTTTTTGTTAGGAAGCCAAATCTTTGTTTTCAAGACAATTTCTTTAAGATAAAAAAATACATGCGCAGATGCGCACACCCTATTGAAAATTTTTTCTTTGTTTTCTATCAACTCCCCTAAACGCCCACGAAACGCTCCGAATTCTAGGCGTTTGGTAAGATTAGGATAAACCCAATAATTCCTATTCTTTCCTTACCAGTCCTTGATCCGCCTGTGCAGCGCAGCATAGCAATTACTTGCTTCCTTTCCATAGCGATGGTTTTGCTGAAGAACTGGTGGGGTCAGATGGCCAATCGAAGGCACACCTGATTGGAACCGGAGATATGTGAAGCCGTTTGTGAGGTATTCCACGGTGACCGAAACCGAATCGAAGCCGTGACGAATGGAACCGTACACACTTCGAGAGAAGAAAGTTTTCAAAATTGTCCATAATAAACTTCAAAGGGCATTACAATAGCTTCATGCTCTTCGAAAATTAGGTAAGACGATTCAAGAGCGGCGACATCAGCTGAAATCGAAAATCGTAGGCTCCGACGGGAAGCGGAGCTCATTTGAGATAATCAAAACAACGTTTCATTACTGAGTAAAGTCTCAGGGAGTCTCATGCCGCTAGAGGGACACCATCTTCTGAATTCGGAAAAAAAGGAAAATCTGATAGGTGAGCTCTAGTTTGCTCATAATATGAGGTACACAGGTGGAAAATCACCTCCTCCTGATGGTTTTCGATGACCTCCGTCAAAACAATACTTGTGCAATGTCAATCTTTATACAATGTTTAATTTGTGTGAACTGCCCAAATGTTAATCCAGAAGTAATAGTTTTTTCCGAATCGAATTCAAAAATCGTCGTATGTAAATCAATGGGCAAAATTTGGCACTTGGAACATTTTTCAAAATTTGACAACACAGTAAGATTTTCTACTTATGAGTCTAGGATATCGCGGTGCATCAATATGTTCGTACATAGATTGTAGTAAAGATGTGTACAACAATTGTGTAATAACTTGCAGTGTTTTATTTATAAGAAGACGAATCGTTGCCAAACTCAACAAATGGCTTTCAAAAACCCTGCGTAGTTCATTTGCTCAGTAAATTGACTTTTACTTGAAACTAGTTCATTACTGTTCTCAAACTCCACGAGATTATTTATAGAGAAAACAGTAATTTGAAAGGAGAACGTAAACCAACAATATTCAACCCCAAGGTCCCAGTGTTCCTGCCAGAGGTACAAAAGGGGACGGTAATGTTTACTTTCGGGGAAATACGTAGGCGAGGGCTGCTGGCGAAACGTGGGTGTTGGCCCGACCTCCAGTGGCCCACACGTAACACCCTCGCCAAACTATGCGACCTTTCGTGTTTTATGGCTTCAAATTCACCCCAATTCTCCCTACGTCGTTATTTCAATTGAACGAAATACGGAGAGTGCGGGGTTCAGACGAAATTCGATCAGACTTTGTCAAAAAATGGTGTTACTGCTAAAATAAACCTGGTGTTTTTTCAATAGCTGAAGCCATGCAATTCTTCATTTTTCGAACGATGTGGGCAAAATTAAGAACCAGCGAGAAAAAACAATCAATATATCTGTCATTTTATCGAAAAATTCATCAGAAGTACACTGTTAATTTGGTATTACTTGTAACCTTCTATATTTCCTCCGTTATTAGGAGAAAGGCAAAAAACTATTTCCTCAAAAATTTGTAGTTAGCCCCAGTGGTGGTTACGAGAAACTCATCATGCTTGGTGAAAACGTAAATTTTTGTTTTCATTATGATAAAAAATAAAATATTTTGACCCTTGAAAAGAATATATTGGCATAGGAAGAATGCATTGAAGAATATATTTTAAAATCGTATAAATGAATGCATAAACGAGCTCGAATTTTACCGAATCGATCTCATTACGTACGTAATTAGGAATACAATAACTGTTCTATGTGAGAAAATACGGAAATCTCAAAATTTCTACAGCAACTGAAATTTTCTGATTGAGCGGTCGTTTCCCACGAGAAGTCGTCAAAATAAAAATATTCAGGAATCGTTATAGAATGTTCCAATCCAGTTTTCAATCAAGTTTCCATACTAAAAATTATGAGTCCATTGCAATAGCTTCATTTTCTTCGAAAATTCCTAAAACCGAAACGATTGAAGAATATTTCTGCCTAAACGGTAGTTTTTCGTGATTAAATTATCTCAGAATAGAATGAGACCAGCTTGATTGAACATCGAGTTCCAGAGTAATATGCTCTGATATTATAACATTTTACGAAAAAAGTGCATTTCATTGAAAGTATTGGTCTAATTGTAGTGGTGAGAAATACTTATGCATAGAACATTAATCCCACTCCTATTGAATCATGAATGCTTCATTCGGTTGCAACTTCATGAACCTCAAAACACGGGAATTATCACCAATTCCCTGTACCTGATTTTTTAAAGATCCAATGTGATTTATTTTATTTTTACTTTGTTTTCCCTTCAACAATAATTGTAGCTTTTGATTGAATTATCCCAATTCAATTCTGATTGGTTCCAATCGATTCAGCATTAACCTATCGTTAGCTAGAAAACCATATCTTCCATTAACTAGCCCCAATTCGATCTGACTGAATCCTTTCGGTTTGGTCTTCAACATCAAGTTGACATGAATGCAGAAATGAATGTCGTTTTCATTCTCATCATTTCCAGTATTATTCTAGCGCACTAATTTAATTAAATGAAAAAGAGGAGGAAAAAACCACGCGTGGGAAACCACGAAGAGATGCTACCTCGTGCATGGGGGCAGCACAGAGGAGAGATGCGGGGCGAAACCTCCTGGGTGTGGCGGCGGGAACCATGGCAACTCCCGACCGCCCTCGTCTTTTCATCTCATTTTCCCACCCCTGTTTTTCCCCGCACTTTATGGGAATCAGCCGTGAAACATCAATGTGTCGGTTTGTTTTCCCTCCAAGTGGGCGCGTTGTTTTCCCGCGAAAGAACGAAAGAACATTAGTCTCGTTTCAACAACAGAACACGGCAAATCATAAGGCGTTGCGACGTTCAAATACAAATTTTTGATGTTTTTTCAACGTGAATTATACAAACATATTCTGACCCAACATCCCAAAAATGCCACAAAAGTGGAGTATTTGAATATCAATTGTCTACTTCCACGCCCTCGTAAGTCCGAATTCGAAAAACTTTCAAAGGAAATGAACAACTGTTTCCATGGAGAGCCATATTATAATTATATTCATCCTGAACATTTATAAATGCATATAATGTGGACAAGGAAATCTTAACAATTTGGTTATCACTTCGAAAATAATTGGAGAAATGGGAATTATGAGAGTTTGGTTATGAAATAATCATTCCCGCCAAAGTAGCGACTGATTTTTTTTCTACGCCTTGGAACCTTTTCCAAGCGAAGGAACGCAGGTTGTTCGAACACACACACACACACACTAAAAAATCATTTCTTAACAATTTGGGACTTACGAGAGTTGAGAAGTAGACCATCGATATAATGTTAACAAAATTACTCACCACTACAACTGACTTATGTAGAAGATTCCGAACACCAGACATACCTGAAACAAATTGGAAAAAAAAGCATAAGACAGGATGCTTGTACATTGGAAAAAACGTCAGTCATGTAGGAAGTTTCTCGAAGATGAATTGATATCAATGCGCTGGCGTTCTTGAGGGTCGATCTGATGAACTAAATTTATGAGGATTTCAAGAACGGAGAAATAGTTCACAAATGTTCCCGTAGGTTAACAATGAGGCTGTTGAAAATATTTTAATCTTTAGTCTGATAAGCCTTGAAAATGACTAATAAATAGGGCGAAAGACCAAGAAATGAATTTGATCCATCAGACCGAGAACGCCATTGAAAGATCAAAGTACAGAACAACAATTACATTTAGAATTGCTAATCAGCATTTTCAGAAAAGCAATCTTACCTAATTCTTCAAACTACCATTTTCAGATCATAATGCCGCTTAGATTGTTTGTAGTAAAGAGAGGCTTTTCATCAACGTTTCTTATTCGCAGCACAAAATTTCAAAATTTTATTAAATTAATGGTTGATTTATGGTACAATAATCTTGATACAGGCCGATTGCAAAAACCACATACCAACAACAAATTGTTATTCAGCACCTGAGAACGCGCCAAAATCACACTTTTTGTGGATTCAAAAAATTTGATACTTAATTCATCGGAGTTTAAGTAGAATCCGAAGTTGAAGTTTCCCCAAGCAGTCAAAACGTAAGTACGTATTGCGTTCGCGAAAATCTCAAAAAAGTGCGGGAAATAAAGGTTTGAGATTATTTCAATAGTTTGGTAGGTAGATACAAAGGAAGTTGGACAGAGGGGAGTTAATGGGATACCCTGCATATCGACGGTTCTAGAGCGACCAGACATAATTTCAGTCCGAACACTGCATCAAGGAACTATGGCTTTTTGATTCATATTTATGAAGCCCTGGAATCGACCAATAGAAACACTGATGTTCCTCTGCGAATCGAAAATGTGGAACCCGAGTCATAAATTAGGCACCAACTTCGTGTGGTCGTCATCAGTCCTAATTAGTTATTCTCCGGTGCTAAAACTCAGTTCGGGCGATTTTGCGATTGGGCTTTCCAGAGGATGAAAACGGCGCAGAAAGCGAGTTATGAATGATGAGAAAAGCGGAACCGCACTACGAGGCGATTGCATTTTGTGTTTTGCAGAAATTTTAGCTCATTTTCTGTCAAACAATGAACATAGATTGAAATTAAATTAGTTGATTTCTCTCAAGAAATCCCTTTATTAGAGCTCTATTATTACTAGTATTAACTGGTGCTATTAGCAGACCAAAATTTTAATACATCATTCTCTGACCCAACATGAGGTATGATTAATTTTGATTATTTGGTCATCCAGAGGTCTATATTTTAATTCTACCAGGATTTGGGTTATTTTGACGTGTTTCTCTGGCGGACATTTGATTATAGTAACAATTTCACGAAAGCATAAATCATGTAAATGTTTAAATCTCAAGCCTTAAACCTTTGAATATCGTGACGTATCAGAATTTTTTGACAGCTTTGAGTTAGGTATTCAGAGGAGCTATGTATTCAAACGTAGTAGTTTCCACGTCGGATAGCAGGGAAGTTTTTTTTATGGGAATAACTACTAGTTCCAGCGAGTTTGGCTGGATCAAAATACGTTCAACACACGAAAAACACCGAAAAAGTCCCTATTCTGGTTGGAAGTCATCTTTTGCTGGTGAAGATGATGCAAACCGCTCTAGCTGCCAGAACAGAAGAGGTTAGGAAGGACCTTTTGGAGAATGCAGAGTCTGGCTTGAGGTAAAACGGGCCACGCGGTATTATCGATTGAGGTACAGCTGACTGGGAGGAGCTCAGAGGCGGTTGAACAAGCAGAAGGAAAGGCAGAGGCGCGCCTGGTGGGGGTGCGGCGTAGGCGGACGAAAAGCAACCCCCTGGCAAAGACCGCACAAGAGACCGTTGACATTGACGAGATCAGCAGGGAAGAATCACAATCGCAATCAGCCGGTCCGGTAGGAGAAGTCCGATGTATCGCGTGCAGGCACGCGATGTCTTTTGTTGACAAGTCATTTGATGAGTTTCCCCGACAGTTTGGATACAATTACTGATGACGCGTCGTCGTATTCAAACGTGTCAATCTATTCCCTTTGCAAGATCCTGCATTAAAAACAAATGAGATAAACAAAGTTATGTACAATCAAGAATGGCCATTAAAACACGCCAAACATGAGGAAGAATCAGCACGGATGTTTCCAAACATTCAGACGTAGATGGAAAGGAAACATGGAGAAGTAAACTTCTTCCTTACGCAGTTCTTAACAGGACATGGACTTTTTCATGCCTATTTGCTTAAAATTGGGAAGGTATCTGCCCCAACATGTCTACACTGCCAGAACAAAGATGACGATGATGTGCTCCACACCTTCTTCGAATGCACTAAATTGGCGACTGAAAGAAACCAGCTGATGGCAGACCTGCAGTTAGCTCCCCAGAGTTCAACAACAGAGGCTATTCTCAGCAGGATGCTGGAAGGTGAAAGGAGCTGTACTGCTGTGGCAGAGTACACAGAAAGCATTCTGACAAGAAAGATACTCTTAGAACGAGAAAGGGAGAAGAGGGAGCATCTGGTCCGCCCCCTTGCCCAGAACTGATTAAACGCCCCAGGACTCAGCCCGAAGTAATGTGTTAAACGGTTCCGGGCTGAGTTCCAACGTGGGAGAGAAGGTGTTTTTTAGTGGGTTTGAATCCCACATAACCGGAAACATGAGGAAGAAAACCAGTGAGTAACCATTCCAACTCACTCCTATTTTGAACTACGCTCACGGGGTTCAAGAGACAGTTAAGCTGAAGGTCTTCATCGCTTCAAAGTAAAAAACCAAAAGCAAGATGCTGATTGAAGATGGAACAATGGCGCGGAAGTAATTTTTTCATTGATTCAGAGTAGAGTTAGTTCTTCATGTTTAAATTTCAAGTCCCACCAAATCAACTGAGTCATTGGTCCAGCAGAAACACATACAGCGCTGATTCGAAATCGAAAGACTGTACTGATTTCTTTGGATTTTGTTATCCTCTATCCGCTACAGGAGACTTCGTAGGTAGAATACTCGGGCCTTCCTCCTTATAATCAATTATTGAGCAAAAACACAAGTTAAGAACAACAATAAATTATTAATTGGAGGTTTTTCCACGCCACATCATCATTTTTGCAATTCCCAACAGGTGCTAGAACTAAGATAATCATAAAATCAACACAAAAAACACCAAGTGTGAAAAGGGCGTAAATATCCATGTTGTTCCAATCAAACTATTCTCTGTCTTCATCCACCCTGGTTTTGTGGAGAGTTCAGACCTTGATTTGTGAATGTTTTTCCTTACCTGGGGGTCATCCATAATGCATCAATTTGCAATGAATTGTAGCGTCGGCTGCCTTGGCTTTTCAAATACGCGTTTGTTACCTACGGGTATAGTTATTGGTGTTTCTCTCTCAGAGGATTCGAAGTGGTTGCATGACCTACAACACTCACGCATGTGGGATTGGTCCTTTGATGTTCATATTTCATTCCATACCGCACTGAGCATATCGCGTTGCTCCGTGGGTGTCTCGTTTCGGACCTTTGCCTTCTCAATGCAATCCGGCATCCCTTCCCCATGCGGCCTCGTGGGCGGACGAAGCGTAAACCTTCCACGTGGGAAATGCTCTCAGGTCAGGTATGGTAATGAGACGCGTGAAAGTGTCTGCAAGGCGACCCAGGTCGATGCATTTGTCCCGTTACCGTAGCTCCAAACGTGGAAGGGAATGACCAGAGCACGCAGATGGTCTCCAAGCCTTCTATTCAAACCCTCTATCTGGCGCCGCATTTTCTCAGTTCCATTTATTATTGAATAGTTTCTGAACCAGCACGTTACTATTTTCAAGAATGTGTAATGTCGATATATTTAGGAAGTAGAACGATAAAGCTACCCATGCCCACCCTTTTCTGCTTAGCATGACAACGTTAGCGTAAATAGAGCATCTCCAGTCAGCTGAGTGAGTCCCGGCTAATTTCTTCGCTTTTCAAACTGATTTGTCGAAATGTTAGAGGTAGGAATGCTATTATAGTGGTTATAAGGATCACCCCTAATCATCGCTGGTCAGTGGTTAACTACTTTCTGTAGTTAAATTTAGGTACGTGAGGTATGATTGCGAGGTCAACATGCCCAGTTGACCATGAAAGAGCGATTTCAACATGCAATCTATCTAAATAACTAAAAAATTGTCCGCGCGAAAAATTTTTTCGGTTTCACTTTTTTCGTCGCATTGAGTGGGCATGGGTAAAGTGTCCAAATGGGTATGAGCATGGGAGGTACAACATCAAATATCAAAGATTGTTTTCTTCAAAAATGTAAAAAAAGTATTGATCATAAAAATATAAATCGCTACTTTCTACCTCTGCGAACTCCTTCTATCGTCAAATCAACTTCCCGATCAAGTATAAGCGGTGAAAAGACCAAGGAACATCATTTAAGGTTTTTGAAGTTAGTAGTTGAGTAATTGCAACTACAACTATAAATTTTAGTTAAATAATGTAGTTTACTACTTTTGTCATAATTTGGGACTTAGTTGTCAAAAGTAAATGCTAGTACTAACTAGCAGTTGAAAGAAGTAATTGCCCCTTTTCAACTACTAGCTACATTATGTAGTTATAAGTTGCAACTACTTTTTTAATGAAGTAGTTATAGTCAGTAATTAGCAACAAATTGAAATTAAATTTTGGCCAGCTCTGCCTCCAATCAATTGACTGATTCTTAAAACTCTGAGGTTTGTTTCTTCATGAGCAGGTGCAATTTGAAATCGAGCCTACCTTCTATTGGAATCTAATGGCGAAATTACGAGGTGAGGAGCATCCCAGATCAGCTGAGTTCGCCTTGAGAGTAATTTATTCGTTTAGTTTTCAAACTACTCTCCCGATACATGAAATATAGCATAGTTACGAGAGAATGGCGAGGTAAGAATCACCAGTCAAACCAGATGAGGCTATCACTTTCTTACTCAAGAGCTGCTGAAATTTCAAGCTTTGCCGTTATGGAAATGAATTAAG
Source organism: Apolygus lucorum (assembly GCA_009739505.2). Taxonomy (NCBI): domain Eukaryota; kingdom Metazoa; phylum Arthropoda; class Insecta; order Hemiptera; family Miridae; genus Apolygus; species Apolygus lucorum. Next base: position 27,704,715 of record CM019179.2, read on the forward strand.
TGAATTAAGATAATGAAGTAACAATCAACCAGTAAGTTGAAATAGGGAGGTATAAGACTCGACAACTGAGATTCATAGACTGCAGAAACACTAAACCAAATCAGTAGAAAGGATTGGATATAACTACCCAATAACATCAATTTATTGATGATACTGGTAGATTCTAAATACTCCATGTTTTTCTACTATTTGATTTGCTGTGTAAGTGTAGGAGAACTGTAATTGTTACTCCAGTATCTCACCAACATTGGTTATGAACAGACGAGTTGGTTGCTGATACAAATGTTTATATTCCCCCCGTTCTCTTGCAAGAGAAAGGAACCAGCACCTCGGGGTTGAAAGCTTCTATAAATACATACACGCCCGAAAGGCCTGGACAAGTGTATAAGCGGTGGCCCGTTACCCGAGTTCAGACCGGAGAGAACGCCACAGGAAAGGAACTCGGAACACGCCCCATTCCTTCTCTCTGCCCATGAGGCAACCTTGAGAACTTACAGCCTTCGCTTCCTACCCTCAACAAAACGGTCCTCGACAACCGGATCTCTTCGTCGTCCGGACCATGTTCGGCACGCATGCTTTGATCGGATGCTCGTTTAATTGGACGGATCAGAATCCATCTGCACCATTCGCTATACTTGGGAAGTGGACCGGCGCCGTTGAAGGAGATAATGTGTGGCCAATTTCCCCATTATAGCTACGGGCTCTCAATCTCGGCATCGGATTGAAAATTGTATAGTTATGAGGTTAGCGGCTTGGAATTAACGATTTCACAAATTACAATGAAACTGGGAATTTTTCATAAAGAATATTTCTACTGGAACGCATTACTTCTGAATCGAAACAAGATCATCATTTGCTCTTGTTTTCCACAGAACCGAATGACAGCTTATTGGAGAGTATGAAGTAGGTGAGAATTTTGGTCATAGGTGACAATAGAGACAACATAAACAAACCAATCAATCAAACATGTTGTGAGCACTTGTTAGGATGGAAGGATCCATCCTACATGCTGAACTACATAAGCATTTTATCTCATAAAAAATCAATCAATAAGGGACGACTATGAATTTCGCAAACAAAAGCACTGTCCATTGATTCATTGCTTTCGACTCATCATTTCAATCAGAAAGGGCGATGGTTTCCTAGTTGGGGGTTTTTCGAGGTGCTGAATCCGATTTTGGGGAGCAAAAATAGGAAATTCCGACATGGTGAAATTCCTTATTGCAACAGCATTACAAACTGTAGTTACGGGAATGTAGAAAAATGTTATATATTTTTAGTACTCTATATTTGAAATATTATAGTTGATACATTTTTTCACATTTGGAACATCTGTAATTGAAAAATACTACTAAAATGGAACTTGAACTTTTCCCCTTAGACTGCCGGAACTTCCCACAAAAATCTTTGGCTCAGGCTTTTTCCAGGTTTTTTCGGGATAAAAATGAAATCCCTTGAGTTTTCCAGTGGAGTAAAATTCCCTGAGTATTCCAGGTTTTCCAGGTCGATGGTCACCCTGGTAAGGTACCAGGTATAACCCAGCCATTAGGTACTACTTCAAGGTGCTCATCGGTTTGTTTAGATCAGTATGACGCTGCAGCCGGCTCCATGCACAACTCCGATCACCTGGTGATTGTTTTGATTGCGTCGTGGAAGAAGGACGAAGGCGGATCGACCTGACGAACAAACGCCCACCCTGAGAGCTGAGTCAGCTTCCCGCCAGACGGCCCATATACGGACCAGCCCACCACTGGCGATCTCCAGCAGTGGAGGGGCTCAAACGCCCAGCTGTGCCGGTCGAGCGACGTCTCGGATTTCCCGGGAAGTCGATTCAAATCACGACGAAGAGAAGTGACACTATCGGCGAACATCTGAGAGCGCTGAGCGCCAAATCCATCGCTTGAGTTGATCCTGATGAGATTGAATATGCAAACATGGAGAAGGAATTCGAAAACATCTGGCTTCCCAATACTTTCCCCATACGAATCCGAAAACTGTCATCTCTTCCAACTCTGATTTTGGATAATTTTCTTGAAATCAAGATGAAAATTGATAAATCCAGAGTCGATGACATCAGAAAACTCAAAACGACCCGGCTAATTTTACACTTGGATACATACCCCTCTTGTAGGAACTTCAACGAAAGCTCTCAATTAAATCTTTTGAATGGCAGAATAAAAAATAACAATGCAGGATAACCATGGCCGTGTACCAATAATGGTTTTAGAATAATACCCTAAGCTTTCACATTATTCGGCGAACGCAGGATGATCTTCAATATTATAGTGGTTAACATAATAATAGTGTTCCAACAACAGAAAAATGCAGTACAGTTTTGTACCACCCGCGAGATAATATCACAACTCACATCCGCCCTTGTCTTATCACGCAAGCTTGCATGAAGCTCCACATCAAATCTTGATGTTCAGTACTTATTTCCAATTTTTTTTCTTTTATGAATTCAAGAACCAACGAATGTTTGTCTCAGGAACATCGATGTCTGCAGTATAAATATATCAATTACAGTACAAAGTGAAGGTAAAAAAACTCAGAAATACGGAATAACGTGCACGAAAATTGTAAAAAAAAGAAAATATGGGAAAAACAGGTGCAGGTTAAAAATATGATTGTAAAAAAAGTTCCACACCCAAGTCAATATTTTAAGGTTTGAGAAACTTAACCCCACAAGAATTTCATCGCGCAAACAAACATGATTATTTTGTGTGATTCTAGGTTTTACAATACGCAAATGCTGACGTTTTTGGTGGTAGGGCTGTAAAAAAAAAACTTCCTTCTTGCCTAGAAACTCTGGTATTACCCATTGGTGATTCAAGTGTCTTTTCCGGCAAAATCGAAAAGCCAAAATATACATTCTCGTGGCTCTCAATCAGAGCGCAATATTGAATGATTGCTGTAACCTCACCTACAGCCAAGACGTCCCCAATCTTGTGTGTCCTATAATCCTCCTGGTTACGAGATTCGTAACATTTCGAGATTCGAATTCGTACTATTTAACGCAAAGCTTATTAAGCCCCCTTTATCTTGGATATACAGGGTGTAACACTATAAGAACGTCAACCCGAAGAATTTAGATTCTACAACCAATTTCCGATCGGAAATGCCTCATAGCAATTTTCGTTAAACCTCTAGTTTTTCCAAGTTTTTACAATTTTAAGATTTTTTCGTTTTTTTTTTAACTCATGTCACTAAAACGTCCGTAACTCTATTTGGATGCAGTAAAAAATAAAACTAATTATACAGTTGGAAAAAGCGTTAAATTTTCCATCTTTCTGTTACAGAATTGAAAATTTACAAGTACATACAATTATTCAATTTCAAGTAAATGCAAATTATTACATGGTTTATTATGTTTCTATATAGACTACTCGTTTACAAAGCCACCAACCATCCAACACGAAGAAAAACATCGATCGCATTTTGGTCAGCTACAATTGGAACGGGGATTAGGCCTCTTTTGCGATTCACACTCGTGTTTCTAATTTATCGCAAGTCCAACCCTTAAATTCTCGTAGGAAGCGAACGGTTTGTCCTAGAGGGCACCCCGTTGTCTCAAAAATTCTGAAAATTGTATACTATCTCAAATTGATGGAAACACAATACCTTTATATCACAATTTTTTGAGTTAGGGCGTTTTCAAAATTTCAACTCTTATTTTTCAACCCTTAGAAGTGACCTAGATCAACCAAAATCTTCGGGGCACAACTAGACCCCAAATGGAGCCTACATACCAAATTTCATCAAAATGGGTCAATGTTAAGTGGGGAAAGTGCCGCGTACGGCGGACGGACGGCCAAATTTTTATTCGATTTTTGGATTTTACATACCTTGAAACGTAAACCAACAAATTTTGAGGGGGTGTTTGAAAACAATAAACCAAAATTGGCCTGAAGAGTAAAATTTGTCAAATCTTCTAAATTTGAGGATTTTTCAATCGTTTGAAAGAACCAGTAATCATACTCGATTGTTTCCCACTGTAACCCCAAACGGTATGGTCAGAATCGTTTCCAATATTTTTATTAGTGGAGAAAACCGCGTTTGAATGCGAAAAAATCACGTTTTTTCGCATTCAAGCGCGGTTTTTCCACTAATAAAATTATTGGAAACAATTCTAACCATACCGTTGGAAAGCTGAATTTTTTAGTCATCTTTTGGGGTTACAGTGGGAAATTAACCGGCAGTATCAGCTAGGCTCACAAACGTTTGGAAAAACTGTACATTTCCGAGAGTTTACTATTCGGGCTCATTTTTCTACATCTGAGTCTTCTTTAAAAAGTTTAATTTAGCATTGGAGAGATGGAGAATTTAACGGTCTTTCCAACGGTGTAACTGCATTCGAATTTTGACTGAAAAATAAGGGAGTTATGGCTGTTTTAATGGCGTAAGGTCGAAAATACGAAAAACATCTTAAAAGTGGAAAAAATAGGATTTTAAGGGGGTTACAAAAAAGTCGAGACAAAAAAATGTCGCAAATTAGTCGTAGAATCGAACTGTGGCAGGTGGTGCGCCCTATATACAAAATTTCAACGATATTTTGATTCAACAATATTTTGATTTGTCTATCTGTACACTAGGATGATTGATCGATGGCAGCAACATGAGCTACATGGACCCTCAGTGTTCCATCATAATAATGTTAGAAAGAGCTCGGCACGCACATCAGGTAGAAAATGGAGCGAATGGCCCTGCAGGTGGCTGTTTTCGTGCCCCAAGGTAGTAGTAAAAGTAGCTTGTTATGGAAGCAGATCCGGCCGTAAGACAGCTGGCAGTCGATTGCAAGGAGTCAGGTGCGATTGCTCTGGGAGGGAGCGAGCACCTGCCATCTCTTTCCATTTCATGACATCATCACTTTTTATTCTCCTAAGAAACACCCAACTTCGAACCGAACCTTCGAAATTACATTCGCTTAGTCGAGATTTGGTCTTGGAAGGACTTCTGAGGAATCTCGTAGGGGTTCTCCCACGTTCTAAGAACCAAATCTGAGGCAAACCAGGGGAAAGGCCCAGCTGATACGACGGAAGCCTTCAAAATAAGTCCTTGTAAAGATGCATGTGCTGTTGTTGGGGAGTGTAGTTGGGTCATTTTCCCAGAAAGGGCCAATCGTTGTCCAGAGAAGATTCCGAATGCCCATTTATGATTTTTTTTTAAATTCTCCATAAACTATCAACTTTGTTCTACTTCGGGCAATCAATTGTAGATTCTGTAGATGCTGAATCTTGAAACATCACAAGTTGTTCGTCCCGTAATAAACACCATAGTATTTTCAGGGAAGTCCCTTATTCCCAGTTTTCCCATGTAAAAGGAGATAATTGAAAATCTAGTGGAAAATATCTATTTTTCTTATACTCAATGATCATATCACTATTTGAACAAACAAAAACGGCAGTAAGGATATTCATAATGTGCTTACTTCGACTTGAAACTACTTTCTTCGTTTTGATAAATAAATGTCTCCACTAATGTTTCTCTTGATACAGACAATCCATCAGCTTTGGAATCCTATCAAGATAATTACTACCAAACATCCAATATTTCTTCTCATTCGACCTTATTGCTTTTCCTAATTCAATACCCCAAAGCTTGTGTTTGTCTCCCGAAACGAGGCCCTCAGGAAATCAATCTTTCGTTTGGTTTCATCACAAGGCAATACCGTAATATTTATTGGAGTACCAGAATTCCCAAGGTCCTAAGATAATGACCACCGAACTATTTCATGTGCCCTCAAAGGAGCTTACCTACATTATTTTGTTTTTCGTGGGTCCCCTCTCTGATGGGGACGAATATCGAACTGGAAAATACTCTTCGTTAATCATTGGGTCGACCATCTATCTTTTTCTCGTCATTTTCTTTCGGCTATTACGTCGTTGGAAGTCTAAATGTTAGAGTTGTCTGGATGAGAGGTCATGATATTTGCTGGTCGATGGTAATAGATGTGTTGACCAAAACCAATACTACAATCACAAATTTATTAGTTAAAGAAAATAAATTTCACAATGATGTTTCAAAGATGCAACCTCAACTAAAACCAATTCTACAAGATTCACAACTTATTCGTTAATCGACGGTACCCCAATATTTTTCTACTTTAGGAATAATGACAACATAGTTCAAGTGAAAATTTTCCTTTCAGAAAGAATAATGTTATCCCTATTATAATATGCATTTACATTTCAATAATTTTATCGTCATCAATGTTTTAGAAATGAAAGACCAAAAAGGCATTTTTAAATGACAAATTTTAAGGAATAGTTTTTGAAGACTAGTAATTTCGATCTGTCTAACCAACGTTAAAGGTAAAAAAAAAGTTTTTTTGAAAAAAAATCGATTTAAAAAAAAAAATTTTTTAAATTAATCTACGAAATGTACTGAATTGATTGCTCCAAGAATTATTTAAAAAGGACATTGGGAAATGGGCTAAAAATACGTTCAATGTATGCCAGCGCCATAGGCAGGACCGTCTCCCTCCTACACAGCAAAATACCACATACTTGCAGCTCACTAGTTTAGAAAGGGCGCCTCCGAAGTATTCAATATCAATGTAAAGTGTGTTTTTAGTCTCATAATTATCATAATCAGCAATAGTTGGTGATAATTTTCTCTCGGAAGTAAGGATGAGCATCGATGGTCGATACTAACGAACTATCGATGTTTTGCATCCGATAGTCGATGTTTTCACCATCCATGATTAAGAACCGATGTATTCACGATCGATGGTTTCGATCAATATTTCACTACTATCAATTAAGTCAATGTGAAAGCATGTTCGTAATCCGTAAATTACGCACTAAACGTGAACCCAGCTTATAGTATCGAATCTTTCCGTTATCGTTATCACTCGGTATCAGTATCAAATTCAAATAATTGGTTGTCGTTTGCTTCTGTTTAACCGTGCACTGAGCTGTGTTGGGACAAATCTTCAACCTTTCAAATAATTCAGGAGGGGATAATACGACAAAAATACAAGATATTCCGATACCTAACTAAGATTTATTTTTGAACAAAGAAGTATCGATACTATCGATAACCATCGATAGTTTAGTACCGATGGTTTCCAGTAATTGATGGTTAACATCGCTAGTTTATTCGATTGTGACTCGATAGTTTCCAAACGATGCTCCTCCCTACTCGGAAGATGATGGTGTGGAAGCTGAGGCACGAGTACTAACCACATTCACTTCTTCTATTCTACTCCACTAATTAGTTGTCTAGGTCCTCCTGAGAGGTTCCTGGACGACCGGATTCTATAGAAAAACGCCTACCTGGTGGCTTCCTGAACAATTTTCTTGAAAATACGTTTTGATCTCGGTGTTTTCTCAGCAAAAATTCAACGAAAAACGAGTTCACTACACGACAACAACAATCACACGGGAAGGTATAAAAAGCAAGGTTATGATAACAAAAGTCACTCAGAAGGTTTATTTGAATCACGAAAGTTTAGATAATACAGGAATACTCGAAAACCACAGATTTTAGACACGAAGAACGACATGAACGAGCGGGAAAGCTTGAATTTCGTAATTTGCTTCTCCTGAAAAATTACATTTTTCATCACAAAAGTACCTTTTTCTCTGGCTCTAATCAATAAAATTGAATACAATTTTTTCCATGCGTGTACCAACTATCGACACACATTTAAGTCAGACAACTTTTTGAAATTCGGAGCGGATCTGAAAAAATAATTGTTTGAAGTCAACATTTCACTAGCTTTTTTTAATGTTTGTGTAATATGGCACTAAATTTTGTGTATGCAGTATTTCCAGAAGTTGTCTGACAAAAGTTACAAAATAATACCTGTAAAAACTCCTAAAAATTTCAGTACATCATCAGTACATTTGGAGAAAAAAGTACCTACTTTAATATGACCACTTTCTAGACATTTTCCGATATGAAAAAAATTGTCCTACTACCCTCAAAAACGCTGCAAATGATTGCACCACAGATCATTATTTTTCTGTACAGATCACCCATTCGCGAAGAACAGACCATTCCAACCAGCAAAACATCGATATCACAAAAATGTGAGTCTTCTATACTAAATTTGATTCTTGAATGTTGGAAAAACACGATTCGTTGACAAGAAATTATATTTGAAAAAAAATTAACAACAACAAGAAAAGATCGCATTTTCAAATTTCATCAAAATCGGTCCATGGAAATAGGACTGAGTGTGTAGGGAAACAATTATATTTTATTGAAACGTAAACCACCAAATTTGAGGGACGGTTAAAAGATTGTTTTTGCTAGGTTCCAAAGTTTATTTATGAAAATATTAAATGGGTTGAAAATCTTAGAAAAGTAAAATCCAGATATTCCAAGTCATACATTCAAAATTTGGGATAATACTGTGTAACATTTGAATTTTTTTAAATCGTTACTCTGCTCTCTTAACAGAATTCTATGTAGAATAAGTCCGAAAAGGAATAAATAGAAGGAATAATTTCTAGGTCAGGCTCCGACCCCCAGCCAGCAACGCCCCTGGCAGACAGACGGACGTCTGGGAGACGTCTGTCTAGCCACTTCACCCTCTTCTTCAGCTCGATAAACCTAGTGAGGTTTTCTTCCTTGAGACTTCCACCCTCACGTACTAATTTCCTGAATCCAGGGAGGAATCCTCTTCAATCTGTATCCCACCTGACGGTCCCCCCCTACTTGTGAATAGGCTGATTGCGCTTCTACCTCTTATTGCACTGTTGGGAGATGGAGAGTGGAATCGAGTCTTTTTAAGCTGAGCGGAGATCCTCAACCATCATAATAGACGATACCTCTACCTACTGTAATGGACCTCAAAACGAAATTTCTTTGTTCGAGGCTTTGAAGATTCAACATACTCCAGTCTATTCAGCTTGGTGTATTCTATTAATTTCTTTCTAATTTTAGACGTAAGTGTTTACATTTGATCTTCCCAATTCATGAACCAATCTATTTTGATTTTTTTTTACCACCATAAGACCCACTGAATTTGGAACTGACAGATACCAAAAAAAACTAAAATTCCTTTCATTTGGTTTAAGGCCATGAGGGACAAGTGTGAGAGTGAGAGGGAAGATGCCAATAGTTATAAGTTGCCACTTACCTATCTCAGCTGTCGGTTGACCGATTCAAAATTTCAAAGTGAGTTCATCTCAAACAAATAAAATAAGCTTTAATTGCCGATTTACCAATAAAAAAAATTTAATTGATTAAATTTGTCCTGTTTTTTTTTTTTTAGGAATTAATCAAACATTTGTCAAAAACATGTCCAGCCCTTATGTATACCTATCAATGTAAGCGTTTGCAATCATGAGCAAATAAAATATTGATTAGCCAAAGCGGCTGTTGGTTTTCAATTGAAAACGTCTGCCAAGTTGGGTGGGCAGTATAGCATCCTCACTCATTGTAACATGGACGTACAATTTTTCAACGTACAATTTTTCAAACGTTTTTATACGTTTTCAACGTAGAATTTTATTTAGCGGTCCACCGTCTAGGACCTAACCCACACAATCCCTGAAAATTTCATCGAAATTGGTTGAATAGTTGCGGAGTTTTGGTTGTAACAATAAATTTAAAGTTCGCGCATGCGCAGCGGCTATTGCTTGACCAATTTGATTGAAACTTATAGGGTGTCTCTTAGAAGTTAGTCCCTAACTAACCTCCAAATTTGAGCAAAATCGGTTCATTAGAAACCGAGGTTCCAGGAAATTCACGTTTGCGCATGCGCACTCGCTCCTATTGGTCCGAAGGTGCTGAAATTGATAGGGGACCGTCTAGGACCTAACCCGCACAATCCCTGAAAATTTCATCAAAATCGGACCACAGGTTAGTATAGTTTTGCCCGGGACAAGGATTGACCACAGACAGACCGACGATTTTTTTTTTCACTTCTTTCACGAATACAAAGCTTCCCTACCTTCGGTAGTGAGGAAGCAAAATCACTTACTCTGGCAAGTAGCAAGGGGTGACTCAGCCAAGAAAGGACTGGGAAGAAGGTTGGGTCCTAAGTGGGTACCCAAGTAGATAGCAGAATTACTTCCAAGACTTGCTAGCCAAAGAACTAGAGAGAATAGCAAACGACGTTGAGAGGGTCTCAGTCGGACGCCGTTCGTTCTTAGTATTTCGCGAAATTGAAGGCGCAAAAACTTACAAAGTTGTACCTTAATTTGAAATGTTAAAGGATTTTAGAAATTCATTACTTAGTGCGCGGCCCTAGGGAATTGAAAAACTGAAATATTGCAGCCGGAATCATCTAAATCGAACTATAATTGCCAAAGATAAATGGGAAAAACTACTGAATAAACGGTTTTTTACCATGTTTTTCCCATATTTCTCTGGCAATTATAGTTCGATTTTGATGATTCCAGCGGCAATATTTCAGTTTTTCAATTCCCTAGAGCCGTGCACTAATGCATTTCTAAAATCCTTTAAAATTTCAAATTTAGGTACAACTTTTCAAATTTTTGCGCCTTTGATTTGGCGAAATACTGACCCGGAACGAGGAACGAACGCCGACCGACTGACACCCCCTTAAGAAACTGATTGCGGAATAGGACCATGAGTATGTTAAAAATAAAGATAAAATTGCTTAAAAGTACCTAAAAAAAAAAAATGACCCCCATTTTGTCCCAGTATCCGTCAGTAATTTAGAGATCAAATGGGGAATTATTGTGGGTTTAAATTAACTGTTTTTGACCCAAGAATTGGATTCAGCATGTCAATTTTCAGCTCCAAAATAATATTAGACGAGAGTTGAGACTGATTCCAATAGCACTAAAATAACGGAATGGAGGTGGTGTTTTAATGGGTCATATGGGAAATGTTGGCACATGTTGTGAATGTAATCGGGCCAAAAACTCAAGATCCAGTTCTGGCCACCTCCGCAAAGAAAGGGCCCGTCAAAAACGGGTTCATTCGAGTCTATTTCCGACTATGTAAAACTTGGAGAGCAGCCACGGACCCGCATCGGTTGTCTAAACTTGGGCACTGGCCTCTACACAGAGGGAGGCTCCCAAGCGATCAGCTGTCTCCTTTCCTCTCGATAGCCCCTACCGTATATCACACATCAGCTGACTGAGATAACCACTTGCGTCAATCCTCGTCAGCTGATGGGGGATCCCCCTCGTTCGTGTCTCCCACATGATGACTGAGGCTCGTAGCTTATTGGCTGAGGTTCCCAGTCAACCATAATTTTAATAAATTGGCTTGTTGAGCACTTGCGTCTCGATGCAGCACCCTGAGACATTTTGAATGCACTCTAGCGGGACTGCGAGGAAGTTCGCCTCAACCAGACTCATCTAATTTCAATGTCTTGACCATAGCCATGCCAGATTACGATGGTGAGGTTGGTTGATGATGATCAGGGAGGTTGCGAGAGTCTGTCATTGTTGTATTAGGTATTTTTACTGATCGATATGATGGAAAAATAAATGATATGCTCGCGATTTACGAGAATCACTAGGTTTGAGTAAAGGAATGAGGATGAGCTGTAGATTGTTCAAGGGGTATGAAAGGGGATAAGAAGTGGTTAGGGTGAAGTGGGGTAAGTGCGTAGCAAAAAAACGCATAGTGGCACTTATACGGTCTGTCAATTCCAAATAAGTTAATATTTTTCTCTCAAACAAAAACCATCGGAACCAACTGCTTTATCCTGAATTCAACGCGACATAAATTAATTTTCTATCTCCACTTCAAGTGAAAAAAATTGACCTTTCCTAAAAGCCTTTCAAAAACGCACTTTCCCCGGCATTTGGGGTTAGTGCGTTCAACGTATTTTCTAAGAAAACTTTTTCATTTGAATCTTCCAGATGTTCAATTTAACACTAATAATAAAGAAAATCCAACATTTCCTCTGAACAATGTCAAATTTAATTGGTTAAATTCCAAAATAAGTCCCAGATACTTGGAAATAAAATAAATAATCCATTAAAACCCTCTTCTTCACGGAACAAAAATCGTTTTCATTAAATTATGTCCTGCAAAACTTGTACTCCAGAGGCATTCAAGTGCTTTATAGTCATTCAATGATTGTTCTGACTCTTCGTCGTTGCTTTGGTCATTGTTGTCATCATCGTCTGGTTCGGTGACTCGGGAAGTAGAAGGTCCTGGCAGCGTAAGAGTTTGTGCTTCGTTCTTGGTCTTTATCTTCTTGGGTTTCCTTTCGGAAGTCTGTATCGGTGGTTCAACTGTCAGAATTCGGACGCCCCTCGCAGCTTTGATGGGGATTCGGATGCATAATTGAATTAAGATAAGGTCCGAAAATGCTCCCCATGTTGGAAAACGCACTTCCCCCGATCCCTCCAAACCACGGGGGAAGAGCGTTTTGTGTAATTCAAGAGTACTTTTCCACCTTTATCCAATTATTTTGACGAAAATACAAACTACATCACCGAAAATAACAACATTCACGTTCGTCAAAAAACAGTCGCTCGAACTTCGGTCAGATTTTGACGACGAGGAAGCTGACTGACCTTCTTTTGTCTTCAATTTTTCGACAAGCTCTACATCAGGGAGATTTTAGGTTGAGGTCTGTTTTGACGACTCCGACAAAGGAAGATTAAAAACCACAAATTTTTAACCACACCACCACGAACACTGACGATAGGTAAAAGGCTAAGTAAGGTAGGTTCCTACAAGAGCAATCCCCCATAGATACGTGGTGACAGTCTGAAGACTGCAAATGAGAAGGTAAATTTGTGGGATTCGAGGGAATGTTTTTCCTGGTCAAGGGATATCCATTTTTGGTTCAGAGCGGGTATGAGTCGCAACTCCGCTTTGAGGTAGCTCGCTCCGTTGTTTTGAGGTCCGGGTGACAGCACGTGCCTGTGCTGCGGCTCAACTTAGATCAAAGATTCCCTGACTTGTCTCTGTTTTGTACGGTTCCCCAGATTTCACTAGATTTCACCCTGTTTCACTTTTCAGTTGAACACAGAATCCTAGATTTTACTCAAAACAATTTCAACAAAATTCCCTGACTTTCCCGAAGCATCGAATCTCCCGACTTTCCCAGTTATAGTTCAAATGAGGAACTACATAATCGCCCGACATTCATGGTGCTTCTTATTGGCGTTCGACGAAACACGAAGAAGAAGAAGAGAATTTCCCGAGGGGCTCTGAAGCAAGTTTGTTTTTAGATCAGGCCTCCGAGTGAGGAATATCGGATAACGTCACTTTGATGTGGGACAAGGCAGGATGCAGCTGTGACACATCAAGTGCACCGAAATAGGGTCGTGGGAGGGCGCAAGCCACTTGGCACTAGGTCTGGTTTCAATTCCTTATGCAATGATAGTGGAAGAGTATCTTGTACATGCGAATTTGACCGGCAGGTAATATTTTGGTCTCTACTATTTAAATACAAAATCCGGTCAGATCATAATAGACCAAGAATTAATACCTTGAAACTATCTATGTCGTTGAACAATAGTTGAAGCAATATGTGTTTAATAAGTCCGTGTGTTCGCGGGTCCTTGTAATGGGCAATAATTGCCACGTAATTATTACGTGATGCCAGGAAGCTACTTGCTACACACATCTTGGCAGACTGTTTTGATTATTTACAACGTTCGTTTTCTTCAGAATCTACTTAGTTATTTTTTTTTAGAAACACCTTCCTTCTTTCACTGCAAACGAAGTTAAAGAAAAAATAACAGGATTTCCGGTCGAAGTGACTTCGTGCCCAACCTTTTTACCTTATTGGTTCGTAAAAAAAGGATGACCTCACCCGTCTAAAAACGACGGGAACTTTTTCCGGGGTGTGGGGGCCAGATGTTAGGGGACACAGCTGGCAGAACCTCTCACGTCCTTGCCAGTCCCTGGCACCGCACCGGGAGGATTTAGAGCAGAAAATCCGTCCTGCCGGTCAAGGGTTAAGAGGGGGAAAGGTATGAAATAACGGGCGTCGAAAGAGCCAACGTCGAAACATGAGGTCACCCTCACAGGCATCAAAAGTCCAGTGATCGGGGAAAACTTTCCACGAACAGACAAATACTGATAGAAAGAGAAAGTAATTTAAAATTACCGCAAATCTTCTGGATTCGAGGAAGCAGTAGTGTTTCATAGCTCCAAATCTTCTGCATTACCATCAAGCAGGGTTGCCTCTAGACTCGGTTCTTCTGAAGTTCATCAACCAGGTTGCCTCGAGCTTATAACGTTCTCCATTTCAATCCAGAAGGGTGGCGCGTCAATACAGATATCTTCTGGGTATCCACGATGCAGGGTTGATTTCAAGCTATCTGGGTTTCCTCGTGGCTCGAATTTTTTGAATTTCCAGCAGGCATGATTGCCACAAGACTCGAATCTTCTGGTTTTCCAGCTTGCAGCATTGTGTCCAGGCTCTCATCTTCTGGATTTCAAGCTAGCTGGATTGCCTCCAGGCTCTTATCTTCTGGATTTCAAGCTAGCTGGATTGCCTCCAGGCTCTTATCTTCTGGATTTCAAGCTAGCTGGATTGCCTCATGGCTCGAATCTTTTGCATTTCCAGCAAGCTGGGTTGCCTCCAGGCTCGAACTGTCTGGATTTCAATTTCATTAGAGGTTGATGTTGCTTAGAATTAGTTACTGATTAGAATCGAGAAGTTCTGCACACTTTTCCCGCTTAACTTCATCTAAATTTCCTTTCGCAGGGTCTATCTTTCGATAATCATCTGAAGAAGGTTTGAAAAGTTGAAATTTTAGTACAAATGATGAGGACGCGAAGTCAATTTTTCCCACTCCAGTAACTAATTCATACCCACAGGTACAACTAGATATAACTATCGATATATTTTACACGATCAGGGATAGTACCGTTTTCCAAGACCGTGAAAGAACCGGGTCAAACAATGTTTTAAAAACGACATATCGGTTAGGGCAAAGTAAGCACGGTTTGATTTGATTACCAAAAAAAAAAAAAAGTAATTTAATTTTTTTGTTGATTAGAAAAACTCGAATCGATATGTACAAAAAAACAAAATTAAACAACTAAATAAAAATTAATTTTTATTGAAATAAAAAAGAGTCAGTTGTAGTAGATAGGTACTTATATATGGAATTTACCTAAAAGAAAATAATACAAAATTAGACACATGAAACATTGAGCCACCTACGCATGTAACAGTGTTACTAGATTATAATTACTAGAATTTACAGGAGTATTATCAAGGGTTGGCATCACTGCTCACTGATTAGCATCCACTAATTAATCTGACGTATTCCTCGACTGTGGAGAAGGTGCTCGCTGCACCGTGGAGAGACCTTGGCCTTCGCTTCAACCAGTGCAACGACCGAGCCACAGAACCGCCAGCGGAAAATACGACTCGTTTAAAAAGATAGGATAAAAAAAATTTCCAGATAATTAATCAGATCTTCATTAGCAAAGAGGCATGGGAATGAGGTTTGAGCGTCGTGCAGAGCTCATGAGAAATTTCTACAACGGAAGCGCCATTTTTATCTCGTTTCTCATAAAGCAAGTAAAAAAGTGCATAATATCGTAAATTGTGTGTTTAATATTCTCATCTAATTTGGAAATTACGCGCTAACACACTCTTTCGCATATGTGGAATCTGAAACACTTCAGATATGGTTTGTGCAGGCGAAGTGGCTACTGCTGATACTGATCATAACGATTTTTAGTACCTACCAATTTTCATTAAAATTGTACGAGAAAATGCCGCTGCTGGTGAGTTCATACGGATACGTCTAATGAAGGGGGAGCGAGGATCCATCTCGACAACACTAAAGTATTTAATTACTAAAATCGCAGTAATTAGCAGACCAGCTCAAATAAGTGACGTTAGGGTCTAACCTATAAAAAGAGTTACTTAGGATACTCAGGATCTAAAGAGGATACTTAGGATCTAACTATCTAACGCATAATTCAAACCAGTAAAGTAAATATTGCAAGTGTTAAGTTGGCTAGTTACAGAAGGGGGCTTTAGAAGCGAAAGGACATTTAACAGCATAATATGCGTAATAATATGTATAGGAGATTATTAATTACAGTTTAGAGATTATTAAAGTTAGAGAATATTAAAGTAAGTTAGCTTATGTTGGAGATCATCAAATGGCGTCCATTCTTCTGTCCAATCATGTATTGTTTAGTAATTTACTTTGTTATGTTATGTTTTTTACTTGTTTGTTTGTTATGTTTGCGTGTCGTCGAGTGAAGGAGATGACCTTCTCGATGCGGCGTTTGTGTTTTCTTTAACCCCTACTCAACGAAGAAAGAAAAGTCCCTATCCTAACTTGCAGTACTTTCGCATCAGCGGCTTATTGGCCAGACCGGCATGCGGAGAACTGGGAAGTGCAGGCTAGCCTGTCAGCCCCGGCGTTTCATAGAAACTGACCGGCAGGATGCGGGAGATTTACCTAGTGAACCTAATACTTCGAGGAGATCCCTCGATGAAGGAGAAGTTGGTGAGCGAAATGAACAAGACGAAAGACTGGACTAGAAGGCATACTGGAGCATCCCTGAGTGAGCTTATATACTCGTGTGATTAGTTGAGGGAGAGAGAGGTGGAAGGGTGACGTCATATGACGTCTTCTCCCCGTACCTCGTCCCTCCCTTGCAGGTGGTGGTTCACTCAGGGATCCTCTTGTACTTCTTTATTTAAGAACTAAATAGTAAGTTAAATGTGGGTCGTAACATACTTATTACTGTAATGAACAGTAGATTTCTTGCAACACGGGCCAAGCCTAATGTTGGGTAGGAAATCTGAGCAAATCGCATCGCATCATGAATTTATCTTCTTGTAGAAGTGTACAAGATGGCGACAAATAAACATATCTATCTATCTAAATAATAATTTTTGGTTGAATTCTCGTCCGACTGCCATTCCTGGGCATAATTGAATCAGTCGTTTCAGAAACCCTACATGTCCAAAAAAATCGATTTTCGTTTTCTTGCGGTTTTCGATTTTTTTTAGGTAGACCTACACATTGCAACAGAAACCCGATTTGTCCGAACCTTCTAAATTACTTTAAAAGTTGGTCGAAGTTGAAGGAACAAACAGAAACCCGTCATGTCCAGGACAAGACGGGTTTCTGCGTGTTCTCAGAAGTATTTGATTTTTTGGACATGTAGGGTTTCTGAAACGACTGATTCAATTCAAACCATTATCCCAGAGAGAGACCATTTCCAGGTGTAGTATGAATTGTATAGTATCCACATTGTGCAGTATCTACCCTTTTCAACACGTATGGTATCCTACTTCATTGTTTAATCAGCACCCCTCAATGACAGAAGGGACACTTAATTAGATACATAAATGTAAAGGGGAGGTTGCCCGTGACTGCCCAACAACGTCTCTAGGGATTAGGGAAGTTGAGAAAAATGGAATCAGGAGCGGCGGTTGAAAGGAAGTTCCGCTATAGAATGACCTGATGGGCTCATATCTGAACTGATGTTCAGATATGAGCCCCAGAAAGGTCGCAGGTGGTAATACCACGGAGACAAACCTCCAGAGATCCTTAGCTCGAATAACTCCATGGCACCTTTTCCACTAACTCGATACTATACCACATGGGTAGTATCCATGTTTAATAATATATTGCATGTATAGTATTCACCTTGCTTGTTTCCTACTTACCTAATATCTACCTTTTACAGTTAGTCACCGTCCTCCTCTTTGCCGGAAATCCCTATAACCTCCATGTCAGGATCTCCATAACGTTTCGTTTCAACAGAACTATTGAACCAATTGGGGAAATTGACCAACGAAAGCTAACTGCAAACTGGAAAGTAGTCCTGTAGCCTCACAGGGAGGGATTGGTCCAATCGATCCCCACTTGGATCTACGAGCATCTGGTCAAAAGACTTACAAGAGTGAAACTTTTCTAAAATATTACTTAGGAAACTCTCCCCTACGGCACCCTTTGACAATAATTTCCCCGATGAGGAAACTGGTCCAGTCAAAGTGGCCACCTACCAGTTTGGGGGCAACCAGGGGCACCTACGAGACTCGAACCGGTTGCGGAGCCGTGAGTTCGGGGCTCGCCTCGGGAGCATATTTTCGGGTAAGCCGGTCGCAGTTCCCCCTCGTCCCAAACCAGGGCGGTGAGGCCAATGGGAACCCATGAGCGAAATCATCAGAACAAATTCTGATCTTCCCTTTGGAAGACAGCTGATGACGTCCGCGACGCCAGGAATGGCAATCGGACGAAAATCCAACCAGGAATGGATGTTTACTTTACTTACTCTTAATTACTCTACTTACCAGTTTGGCTCCTAACACTCCAAAAAACAATAAATAATCCAAGAATTTTCGAAGAAAATTCACCAATTGGCACCTCTTAGTGCCCACAACCTGCTCATGCTGTTTCTCCGTAGAGAGTCTGATTCTAACCAGATAGCCAAACTTTAGGACCAGCAGTTTCCCCACTTATCTGGACATTATTTATGAAAGTCAACATCATGATGAATGTCGCCACTTATGTGTTCCAATACATTATATTCGCATTATCCACTAAAGATAGATCAATTTGGAGCCTACCAGCGAGTCTGTTTTGAAAAATTCTACTAAAAACTGGTGGAACCTAATTTTTGTTAAAACGAGTGAGTAAAATCAGCGCTAAAATACTTTGCCTGGAGAAGTAAATTTGTGTTATATCAGTCTGTGCTCCTCCTAGGCTATACGAAACCGAGGAAAATCGAAGTTGAAGAGCCCTGACGTTTCCTTCCTAAGAAATAACAAAACCTCGAGGTTGGCAAGACTGACCCACAGGGAAGGGATGCGTCTAATTAAGCACAATGCTAATTGACTCGATTCCTTCTTCGTGCTGATTACGAAAGGTGAAGCTCCGGTGAGCAGCGTAGCGCCCGACTTCCGTTCCCAACGTTCTATAAATAGGATCGCCATTCCGAGCTCTCATTATGTCTGCCACAGCTGATGGGCGAACCAGCCTTTTTCCTTCGACCACTTTCACGGTCATTCAAGCCGCCCGCCGCCAGACCATCATTTTCATCTCAATCTTTCCGAGAACTCAATCTTCTTCCCTCGGGGCTCCTATGATAATATCATCTCCGACTTCGTTACAAATCCGCAGACCGTCTAAAAGGCTTATTTCGCCAGATACTTACAGAGGCAGATTCAATGGGAGAACTACGTTGCGCGATTTTGGTCAAACTTGGAGAAGGTTTTTTAAACATTTATCACGGTGGGAGGACTCTTTTTTTTTTTGAGAGTAGGAGGTCTTAAATGAGTTGATATAAAAACTCCTTCCATTGCGACCAACAAGATCTATTGTGGAGTGCCTCCAGGCTATGTTAGCCCACTAAGAAGGGTTTACTGAACACTCCTTCTCCCCTCTTTTTGGCAAACCAGAGAAGATCGGTGTATGCCACCTTAGAGATGGTGTCAGGAGCCAAGACATCACTTCCGGGGATTGTATATCTAGCTCGACCCAGTGCTTCACAGTGGCACATGACGTGTTCGGCATCTTCCGTTTCCAAGTCGCAGAAGCGGCAGATGTCCGTTGTAAGTTTGCCTATCTTCTCTAGGTGATAGCGAAGTGGGCAGTGACCTGTTAGCAGACCCACAAGTATTCTGACGTTCTTCTTAGGCATAGCTATAAGTTCTTTAGCCCGATTCTTCGTCACAAATAGTTTTGCCTGTCTAAGGTCTGGGAGGTTCTGCCAGTATTCTACTCGCTCATTTCTTTCCCAGTTGTTGACCACATTCTGTAAGCAGCTTTTGGTGGTTCCCAGGAATGGTTCCGGCCCAATTGGCAGGGACTCTGAGCCTCTTTTCGCAAGACGATCTACAGTTTCATTACCCTCATGATCCTCATGTCCAGGAATCCAGAGTAGGGTGACCTGGTTGTCCTGGGCCACAGTTTTAAGGGTATTCAGGCATTCCCAGACCAGCTTCGAGGTTATTGTGTATGAAGCAATGGCCTTCAGGGCAACCTGACTGTCTGACAAGATGTATACTTTGGCTCTGTTGATATGCTTGTTCAGCATTTCTTCAGCGCACAGTTGAATTGCATGGACCTCTGCCTGAAAGATTGTGGCATTCGTCTCGAGAGACTTTATAAGGCTTTTATAATGCCTATGCCAGATCTTCCACACATGACTGATCCAACTCGATCTTCATCCCTCGGGGCTCCTATGATAATATCATCTCCGACTTCGTTACAAATCCGCAGACCGTCTAAAAGGCGTATTTCGCCAGGTACTTACAGAGGCAGATTCAATGGGAGAACTACGTTGCGCGATTTTGGTCAAACTTGGAGAGGGTTTTTTAAACATTTATCACGGTGGGAGGACTTAAGGGAGCTGATTGACCTCCACTACGATCCAGAATTCCTATGGTTCATTATTGAAAATAATAAACCAAAAACACTCCTTTATTGTAGAATATTTCCAGGCAACTGTGATGGGTTTATCGAAAACTCTTTGTCCCCACCTTTTGGCACAGCAGAAAATGGTGCTTTCCACCTGGGAAATAGTGTCAGGAGGTGGGACATCATCAGGATTATGTCTCTAGTTCGACTCGGCGCTTCACATATTTTCGGTATTTTCCATTTCCATTTCAGAGCCACAAGTATTCTGAGGTCCTTCTTAGCCATGACAAAGATTTCAGTAGTCTATCTCAAGCCTGGGAGGTATTGCCAGTTATTTCCCGATAATTGCTAACCAAATTCTGTGGACATTGGAGGTTCCCACGATTGGTTCTGGCCCTATTGGTATGGAATATGATCCTCTTTCTCCAAGACGATCGGCAACTTTGTGATCTACAACTCCGGGAATCCAGAGGATGGTGACCTGGTTGCTCTGGTCCACTGTTTTGAGGATATTCAGGAATTCCCAGACCTATTAGCGATGAAACAATGGTCTTCAGGGCAGCATGACTGAACTTGGAACTCTATGAAAGCAGCTCAAATTCAGGAAAAAGTTATGAATGAAATCAAACAGGAAGTTATTGGTAGAATGTGTAGTGGATCAATTCCTTCTCTTAATTTAAATTTGAACATTTTTAATCAATTTGAATTTTTGGCAAACTTTTGGCATACCAATTTGAACTTTTGGCAAATCCCTTACGATTTGACAATTACTGCAATCCTTGTCCAACTTTTTCACTTCTAAAATGTTCAATAAATGTTTTTTTCTCTCTCAAATAAATACCTTCAAACTTTTCTTTCACAGATAAATCCACACTATTTGAGGCGAATTGCTCAACCTTAATAATAACCCTTGTAGTTCTGATGAGAACCGTCAGTGTTCATTGTAAGAAATATTGAGTCAACGGAGCGTTTCATGTGCTCATGTGCTATGCAGGGTTATAGGAGAAGATTCCTGGGCACTATTGAACTTTACAGCAATGAAGGTATTTAATGATAGCGATTGATAGTGTTTAACTGACTTCTTCAGGGCGGCTTGTTCCTTCTATCGAAGGACTCTCGTATCAGAATTTAACCTTGAATTACCAATGACGTCAGCTCTAGTCCTATATTCGACCCATTGCCGAAAAAATCATATCTAATTTACCTATAGATGTTAGTAAAACCCTCGGACTACGTCATCCAGATACTCGAATTAGGGTTTAAAGAGAGTTAGCCAGTCAGCTGCCCTGATTTGGCCCTCCTTGCATCCTGTGCTGCAGTGTCCCTTTCCAGCTACAGGAAATCTGCTTTTTATGGACCAGTTTCCCACATGAATTAATAAAATACCTGCTGAGATGAGGAAGAGGGGAGAGAGGCTAGTCCTATGAGGTTGTGAGGAAATCGATCAAAAAACCTGTTGAGATTCTGAAAATTTAAACCATTTTGAAAGATAAGTTAGAACCAATCTCGTCTGCAGGAAAGCTTCGTTTTTCGACGAGTTTTCCGATTTTGTTCAATGAGTACAACAAGGCACAGTTACTTTAGACCACTTTCCCTGTGGCTGCTCATGACTAGTCCTTCCTTGAGAAGCTGATCTAAATCAAGTCATTTTCAGGCACGGTTTCCCTTTCTTTTCGTAATATAACATCTCAAGAAACCAAAACATCATGTTGGACCACTTTCCCATGGCGGTTTGGCCAGTCGGTATGGAAGAACTGCTCCAATCCGTGTAGCTGCTACCTTTGGAGCAGTTTCCCGCGGACCAGTTCTTCCACTTCAGTCGGAGAGCGCACATTTCGAGGCCGACGAGAGAGACGGAAGGTGTTCGAAAGCGCGGGAGATGGAGAGAGACGGAGAATCCACTCTCGAAAAAAGGGAAATCCCCGGAGCCGCCCTTCCGAGTTTATTTACAAGGTTAGGGAGCTGTAAACACGGGGCGCGACACACACGTGCATGGGAGGCGTGTGTGGGAGGGCGCGTGTGTGCCGGAGGGGCCGCCATGTATTGGCGGAGGATATTGGTCGCCTTCGAGACGGTAAAGGTGAGACAGATAAAAGGCAACATTTTTTTTTTTTCTTTCTCCACCGAAAAGCCACTGAGAAAGAAAAAGAAAAAGGGCGAATTTAACGGTGTGATGGCGGGGGGGGGGTCGCCCGGGGGTGAAAGTGCGGGGGCGGATCGTTACGGTCGCCCGGGCAACGGGACACCCCCTCCCCGCCACCGACGTTTTTTCAACCCCAGTGTGGAGGGGAGGGGGGGGGAGAAGGCACCCCCAGGCAAAGAGGTCGGCTCGCCGTGACGTCACGAGGGGGAGGCGGTTATTGATCGGCGGAGAAGGTTAGCGGGGGCGGAGGTTTAACTGGGGGTTAGCGGGGAGGCGGCGGCTTCGGGACTACTCAGCCAGCAGAATTCCCCCGGCCGGCCAGTAACCGCCCTTCGAGTCCTGAATGGCCGCCGCCTTCCACCGCCGCCCCCGCTTTCTTTCATAAAATTATGTTGTTTTTACATAAACATGAAAACTTACTAATTTGTACTCAATTTTTCCGAATTAATTCTCAGTTCAGATTCTCTAGAATACATGAGAAGTCAACAAAACCTACACCAAGTACGAGCGTATTTTCAAAATACGTAATAAACCAACTTTTGACCTTTTTAGGACGTCCCACAGTAAGCGCAGTAATCAAAGCAGTAGTCGCCGGAATTTCGAATTTTGCCTTTTAAGGGGGGAAAGGGGGGTTAATGCTTTAAAAACGTGCGTTTGCGGGGGTAATCTAGTAAAATCTGCCCAGGCCTTAATTTCCAACCGATTTGAGTGTTTCTTCTTTTGTTCGACTCAGAAATCTTCCAAATTGCACATTATTTCACAAGAGTATCAAAATTAGCACGTGGAGGGGGCGAGTGGGGGGACAATATTGAGGAAATATCCGATTTTTCAATATTTCGGTTCCTTGATAGCTGACTAATTGTACCCAAGCTTTGAAACTCGAGTTCGCATGTTGGGTGTCGTAGATCATGGACTTCAAAATACTCTTCAAATTCGAGGCTCCCATGACGCTAGAAATGTCATGGTGGATAAGGGTGAGGGGGGGGGGGGGGGTATTGTGGTGCCTGAAATACTTAATAAATTACATCGAGTGAAAAAGTTTTTTCGCTTACCAACTGGTTTAAATTGATCTTCCGCTTATCCAATGGGACGTCCTCTGGAATGCACGCATTACTAAACAATATGTTTTTAATACGAGAAATTCCCATTTCCTAAGAAAATGAAGCTATTGCAACAGCATATATTGAAAATACTCGGGCTTCTGCCTTCGGCTAAAATTTATGAAACATGGAACAAGCTTTGGCCGTTCCTTTAGCGGTCGAAGCTTCTCGAATGTTCTTGGTGTAACACAAGTTCGCAAATGAGCTTCCTAACTCGCTCTTACGTGTAAGTAGACGATGACTTACTACTTTGTAAAGCAGTCTCAAACACAACAACACTAAGCAGGGGTATTCACGGTTGAGCTTATTGTTTTGAACGTGTTAAGTGGTAAACTTGTTGAACAAAAAACCCCAACAACAACACTGGCAACAGCGCACAGTACTGTGAGTGTATAGGTCAAGTGATCAAAAATCAATTTGTGGAGAGTTCTGTTGCAAGGTTGCTCTGATCATGGATTTCATACTACTTCATATTTCAATGAAAGAAAATTGCACAATAAATAATATTAGAAGAAATCTATGAAAAATACTGAAATTTTAAATTCGAAACAAAAGTAACATTTCACCAATTTTACAAAAGTTTAGGTACCGAAACATAGGTAATAATTAGGGGCGGAATTCATAGACAAGGCTTGAATGTGAGCGAGCACTCAATTATCTGAGTTGAGGGTCGGTCTCGACTCAAGAGTCCGTATTCATAGTTGATTTAGACGGCCCACTTAAGTGTTGTGGTCACCTGAGTGCACACTGAGCCTGAGGGGACCCTCAGGGGCTACTCAACTCATTTTCACCTTAAGTTGGCAGCCTTGGTGGGGATATTTCCCTGTTTCATGGATATTTTGGGTAAAAAGCACGGGGAAATTTCCCTCTCGTATTCTGCACTGATCGTGAGTTATAACCCTGTCATTGGTTCTCAGTGGTTATAACAGTAATGAAAAGTTTCTTATTGCTTTTTGGTTACTGTGGATGTGCAGGCTAATTTCTCTATTTTGTCCGATTTCCTAAAAGTAACCATTAGTTTTGAGTTATTAGCAGTGGTGAATCAATCAAATTGAAGTCTGTTCAATTATATGAGGGTGCTGACATTATTTCGGATGTTTGTAACATGATTTCTATCTCCGCAATTTCATCAGTTGGAATGAATTTGCTGCCATCGGACTCGACTATATTGCTCTGAAGAAGGTAAGAAATTATGATTTCCTTCAATTAGCAGTAAAAGTATGTATCTACGTGTAGGTACGAGAAAGAACCATTATTCAAAGTAATGAACATAAAAATACATTTTGGTATCCTTTTTATGAGTGTTCTTAGGCATCATTTAACAAAATCAACCCATTGATTGTTTCAGACAAAATAAACTTCTCCCGGCCGAATAAAGAAGGTTTATCCTCAAGCAAATATACGAATATTTATGACGTTTGGAACTCTTCAAAACCTTTACCTACCTACTTATTTATTTATTTGTGTGAAACAATATTAAGCCTGAAATGAAGTAGTACCTGTATGGATGTTTTGTTATTCAACTTGTACATCATTACGAACCCATATCATTTTCTACAAGTATTTTCTACTATATCATTTTACTAGATCGTAAAACAAGAGTGAGGATTGAGAACGAAGGCGAGAATGTTTGACAACTTCAAGAAAGAAACTCACAATTTCGGAAGATTTCACCGAGTTCGGAGAGAAAATATTGAAAAGACTGTTAGAAGGAAATTCAAGTTTTTGATGATCTTCTCTGGATATTTCTGACGGAAAAACTTGTCTAAAGCCATATTTTTATTATACAAACAAAATAGATAGGCATTTGACTTGCTGTACACTATTTTCAGTAGGAAAATCTGATAATAACTGCGGCTGAGGGGCACTTAAGGTACCTCCGGCCATCACTCAGGATTTTGCTCCATTGAGTCGAGGGTGGGCCTCAACTCAACGCTGAGTTTGGTTTATGAATACCGTTGAGAGCGCCCTTAGATAACGAACGCACTGAGTGCTTCCTCAGGGCGCCCTCAAATCTTGTCTATGAATACAAATGAGTGCCCGCCAACCCTTATCGATGCATTTGAGGGTGCACTCAGACTTAAGTTATGACTATGAATCCCGCCCTAGATGTCGTTAGAAGTGCATTACACTGATTGATGAATCTAAATCGTCACTGTCATGATCGCTGCTGATGCTGGAGGGAGCGCTTCCACAACTCAGTTCCATGTGCTTGGTACAGCATAAGGCATCAGTTTTGTGGATGGTGGTCATGGCAACGAAGTTATCCCTAATCAGATACTGGTTGATGACTTCATAATCTTTTCTGTTCTATTCCAAAGGGATAGTGCCAGAAAACATTCATCAAGTGCTTTTTGAGAAATTCACTATTTAATGTTAAGGTTTAAGAAGAAAAATTGGGAATTATTGTTGTGACGATTTTACCGAGCGCTAAGGGGAAATTCATACTTCAAAAATTATTAAAAAACGTGAATAAAGCACATACCTACTTATGCCGTGACTCGTCATGAAGAGCAATAAGACCCAACTTGTTGAGGTGACGGTATCCGCACTCATAATGAGCAGGTAGTTCATCGTTAGCGTTTTCGGTGAAATGAGTTATTAACTCATCGCGGAACTTGCCCTCTGGTGAGGCTTGTGAGGTCAGGAAACCTATTTAAACGTGCTCAAAGACTATCTGGGGACAGGTTTTTGCACTCCTTTCCAATACTGATAGACGTTCGTTTTTTTTCGATTTTTTACACATACTCACAGTACTGTGCAGCGGTGCGGTGTTCATGGGGTAGTCGTGGGGCAACAGATACCCTTTGCCGTGCCTGTCTGAGTGGAAATAAACATATCAGTAGATAGCAGGTGCCTTGTCATCTAGCGGCTGGGATGTTGAAAGGGAGAGATCATACCACCTACCGAGCGACCAGGGTAGAGGTGTGTCGGTCAGGAGTGAACGTATTGAAAAGACCTTATCTTTAAAATGACCTTGTCAGAACTGAACGGGTTATCAAAATGAACACGGTCATTCGTTCATCAACCCACCAATCGAGTTTTCCGGTTACATTACGAGAACAACGGCAGGAGGCCATTAAAATAAATTAATTGCCCGCAATATGGATGTATAATGTATATTTATATACATGATACTTATGTATATTTATATATATGATACTTCCTTGTAATTTTCACACATTAATGATCCATGTACAAACATGCATGTATATAAATATACATGCATGTTTGTACATGGATCATTAATGTGTGAAAATTACAAGGAAGTATCAACAGAAAGAAGTAGATGGAAGTGGTTTTCTAAGCAAAACCTTCCATCATCCAAGTGAAGAATTGACTGAGGACTAGAAAGACAAAACACACTCAAAGACTGATTCATACGATTCGAATCGATCTTTCATTTGTTTTTGTCTTATAGCTCATTCGATTCATTCAAATCGCCTACTCGTAACCTATTCCGACTCGTTCGTTTACAGACTCGCTCGTTTTTGTGACTTCTGACCGGTTGGTTGTTTCTCTTGTGAGTGAACGGATGAACGGATTCAAAAGACCTGGTCTCTGTAATGAGTGACTGTTTAGGATTCGAATCCGCCAAATGACCTTGTCTTACACACCTCTAGACCAGGGTAAGAAGCCCGACATCGTTGCCGTCAGGTCTGACAGGTTGATTACCCAAGCTGGATGGCAAAGCCTGAAAGCTGAGGGTAGGTACTTCCATGGTAGACTAGTCTTCCTAGGTAGTGCTGGCATGTGAATTATGTGGCTTGCCAATAACTCGAGTAACCTGCATAGTTGGTAGGGTGAGCTAGAACACCCAGCTCAACCTGTAGTGCGTTGCAAACAGGTACTCACATCTATGTGTGTGGGGCCCCTGACTGTGGGTTTAACAGTCTCCCACGGTATTTGACCAGGGATTTTCTTCTCTGCTTGCAGAAAGGGAGGGAGGACGTAAGCACGGTGTGCTGGAACACTCCCTTATAAATCAACCTTGGGATTCGATCCCAAGGGGGAACAAGATTGTCTTGCATTATCCTGGATGTCCAGGTTGTTAATGACAGCTGAAGTATGATAGAGGTGATTTACGGCAAGCGGTGTCCGAGCTAAAAGGAGTGGCACCCAACAATATCAGGGTGATGATTACAGTGGGAAATTAACCGGCAGTACCAGCTAGGCTAACAAACGTTTGGAAAAACAGAACATTTCCGAGATTTTCGAGAGTTTACTATTCGGGCTCATTTTTCAACATCTGAGTCTTCTTTTAAAAGTTTTATTTAGCATTGGAGAGATAGAGAATTTAACGCTCTTTCCAACGGTGTAATTACTTTTGAATTTTGACTGAAAAGTAAACCAACAAATTTTGAGGGGGGGGGGGGGGGTAAACAATTTTTTTTGCTCGATTCCAAAGGTTTATTATCTAATTACATAAAACCCCAACCGTACGTACGTACGTACGTATGTCGTACGAACGTGGGGGGGTCCCGGGTTCGATTCCAGGCCGCGACATCAAATTTTTTTTACATATCTACAATTTCTTTGCCTGCTTTTAGCAGGCTTTTCAGCTAGTCGAAAATAATAAACCAAAATCAGAAAAGCCGATTTTTCGCACTCCGAATTTCTTGAATGTATTAGCAACTCCACACTCGTTCTCATCTGAACAAAGTTGATGAAATCATTTCAAATGATAATTCATTGTTCTCCCTAAGAGGAGTTGTGAGCTGAAACTGGTGTTCCGAGCTCCAGTTCACACGATAATGTGAGCTTCTCGCTTCCCACGTTCATCCGATGGATTCCGTCTCCCTCCCACGCCGTTCGCCGACTAACGTAAACATTGGAAGTCACCGTGAAAACAGAAACAATGAGTGGATAAGGAGGGTCGGTGTTTATTTTTCATCTCCGTCGTTTGTGATTGCGGTAAATATTGGGAAAAGAGGAACGTAATGATGTAATGAAAACATGAGCGCGAAAATTGGAAGACAATTGGAAACGGAGAAAATCCTTTTGTGCGAGAAGAAGAGTGAATGAGCGAATT
This sequence comes from Apolygus lucorum, assembly GCA_009739505.2. Lineage (NCBI taxonomy): Eukaryota > Metazoa > Arthropoda > Insecta > Hemiptera > Miridae > Apolygus > Apolygus lucorum. The sequence goes on from CM019179.2 coordinate 27,733,239, forward strand.
TTCCATGTTTGTATAATGGGAATTTTTCCACAATTTCAAAGTTTGGGTACAATTATTAAGCTACAAGGAACCAAAATATTGAAAAATCGGATATTTTGTTAATATTATCCCCCAACTCACCCTTCCCTTGCGAATTTTGATACTCTGGTGAAATAGTGAGCAATTTGGAAGATTTCTGAGTCGACCAAGAAAACATCAACACGCTGCAAATTATTACGCATTGGTTCATTATTTTTCTATATAGATCACTCGACTGCAAAGCCACCAACCATCCAACATGAAGAAAAACATCGATCGCATTTCGGTCAGCTAAAATTTGAACGGAGATTAGGCCTCTTTTGCGATTCACACTCGTGTTTCTGATTTATCGTATGTCCAACCCTTGAATTCTCGTGTTTCTGATTTATCGTATGTCCAACCCTTGAATTCTCGTAGGGAGCGAACGGTGTGCCCGACAGGGCTCCGCGAGGTCTCAAAAATGCTAAAAATTCTATAGAATCTTAAATTGAAGGAAAAACAATACCTTTATATCAAAATGTTTAGATTTAGGGCGTTTTCAAAATTTCAAACCTTATTTTTCAACTCTTAGAAGTGACCTACATCAACCAAAATCTTCGGGGCACAAATAGACCTCAAATGGAGCATACATACCAAATTTAATCAAAATCGGTCAATGCTAAGTGGGGAAGGTGCCGCGAACGGACGGCCAAATTTTTATTCGATTTTTGGATTCTACGTACCTTGAAACGTAAAACAACAAATTTTGAGGGGGGGTTCAAAATTTTTTCTCTAGGCCGATATAAAAGGTTCATTATTGAAAATAACAAACCAACAGAATAAAAACACATCTGAGTTAAAATCAGTTTCTGCAGGTGGAAATGCTTTAAGATTTCACATTTTAGGTGGGTTGAGGAAAAGTGAAAGTGCCAAAATAATTTTGATAAAATAAATCAAATAAAATTTATTTGAATTATTCAAATAAATTTTGAAGGGTGTTAAACAAATTTTCTTCTTGGTGGATTCCAAAGGTTAATAATTAATGTCAATAATTATTATTGAAAATAATAAACCAAAAGAAAAACGCAAATCGGTTGGAAATTGAGGCCTGGGCAGAGTACACAAGATTATGCCCGCAAACGCACGTTTTTTAAGAATTAAACCCCCCTTTCCGCCCCTTAAAAGGCAAAATTCGAAATTCCGGTGATGTAGTACACAATTAGATAGTTTTCCGCGACGTACAAAAAAAAAACACGAAAACCAGTTGACAACTAAGGCCTGTGCAGAGTACACAAGATTTTGTCACTCGTAGACCTATGGTTTTTTCGCGGATTTGGATTCAGAATGGTCTATAACGGATTAGTTTGTGGTTATTTTTTTTCTGTTGAATGTTGTCCAACTGTACCCCAGATCAATCGAATAAGGACGCCCAAGTATTACTGTGGGACGTCCTAAAAAGTAGTCTTGAAGAAAAGACATTACCGAACGCAGAATTTTTACTCCAGTGCGAGAGATGATACCATGATTAATATTTGACTATAGGTACGATAACTTCGGTATTCGGATTCATAACATAATATCGACTGTCGAAGTGTCCCATCAGTGTAATTTCTCTAAAGATCTGAGGCTTTTACAAAATGGCCTTCGATGTATATACTTTTTCTTCATTTTCAACGGCCACCAACAAAGTTCGGAGTTTCTCACATTATACATAGTATAGCAACGAGCAGTTGACACAGACAGACACGACCTTTTGTGGCGACGTTGGTGAATATTATCGAATTCTCTATTATTCGACTCCGCTGTTTCACGAGTATCTCCCAGACCCTCTGATATGAAGCTCCGGTGACGAGCACTTCCTCTCTCCGACCGACGTCAGTCAGTTCTGAAAGCTGTTATCTGGCGATACGCTCGCGACAACCGTGAATCGCACCACGACACACTTGACAACTTAGGGGAACACGCCAACTTACGGTCGATATTACGAGAGTTACAACAAAGCGAAACATACTTTTAGGCCCTAGTAAGTGTCAATGAAAGAGTTGGACAAGTGATTGGTTCAAGTACTAACTTACCACTTGAGATGGACACGTAGATATTTGGAATGAAGACTTACCTGTAACAGAAGAAGAGACAAATAAGAACTCACGTAAAATTTTAATAGATAATATTTTGAACTCCAATAATTTACATGGTACTTACATAAATCCGAACGCAAAATCTCATACATATGAGTTTTATTCTTTCCTACAGGTCAATATTAATTTGAGTACTTATCATCTATTTCAGGTTTTTTTTTTTAAATCAGATACAGGATGAATGCAGGAAGGATTTTGAGCGATGAAAACTAGAGAGGATGGATATACCCTTTTTGTGGATACTGTGAAGGGTGGATACTGTCATGACTGGATATTATTTAAACCAAAATGCTAAATTAATAGACCCCTGTGTTTTCCTCTATGCACGTTATTATAAAGAATGGATATAGTTAATCAATTTAGGTTTTTAAAAATGAAATAAAGGATTAAAATTTAATTCGTATTTAATACGAGATTGATTTTTGAGGGAGGAAGCTGAAAAAGGATAGATATCCACACTGTTTGGGTACTATTATGACTGGATATTATTTAATATCAAATACCTACTCAGGTATTTATCAATATTTACCAAATATCAGTTTCAGGTTATTTTTAATCAATAATGGGATGGAAATACACTCTGTGTGGATACTGTAAATGATGGATTATTACTATCAACCTAAAGGGTTTTTACTATAATTTTATTTATTATTTTTTACTTATAATTTCACGTCAATTTTCCCCTTGATGCCTGCAAACTGAGCTCGTCAATTTTGAATGAAGCGTGTTTTTCCTTTAAACGCACTCAAGTGGCCACCTGTTGATTTCTTTAAAAAGCGCGGTATCGCCCAGCCTCGGCTCTCTTATCTGTCAACTAGTGTTTTTTTTAATAATCTACGTTATCTGGTGTCCACAAATAGCGGATCGGCCCACTCGCCGTGAAAGATACCGATAGGCGTATCTCTCCCATATGTTTGGATGAAAATATAAGGCCCAAGGTTCGTAGGCGAGCAATTGGGTTCGATATTCGGAACGTGTCGTATTCATACTGATAGGGAGGTTTGTTATCTCAAATATTATATTTTTGAATTAAGAAGTAATGGTGTAACGTTTTCTGTACAATATCAAGAGAAACGCCCGTAAAAATACAGGTGAAATTCCACTCGCTTGCTATCAAAATGAATGCAGTAAGTATGTTGACAGAACTGTCTTGAAGGACAGCTCATTATATTCAAATTAGTGAGTGTTAATCATTAACAAACAAATTTATTGAATATCAAGAATGCCCTGACACTAACGATAACTCTGATGACGATGCAGATTAGTGCCACTTTACACATGTGATAAGCAATAAGGATCAAAAAATGTTAGACAGGCTTGCCAAAGGTATCCCAGTTGAACAGATGAGTGAGTTACCCTCAAAATGCCCCTTGAACCACCAAATCTAATAGGAAAGTCAAGGCAGATTAGTGTGATTACGCAGGAGTTGGAACAAAGTAAAACAACAGAATAGTTTATAATCTGATCACTTGGTCGTAGGAACTCATGTTGAAAGATGAGTGGAAGAGTTGGTTTCTCCCAATCTGCCTCTGTATACCACCCAGCCTGACAGGAAACTCAAGATAGATTAGTAGAGTCACTCGACAGCAGTTGGATCAAGAAATTACGACCAAAAGTTATAGTTCAATTGCCATAGGAATTCCTCGTCGAACATATGAATGTACAAGAGTAACATGGTATTCCCCCAAAACCGCCCCCATGTACCACCTAACCTGTAAGGAAAATCAGAAGCTCAGAGTGTCACTTCACAGAAATAGGAACTAGCAAGAATTACCAAAAGCACTAGTTCACACTCTACCGAATAACTCTGTCATAGGTTGAACAGATGAGTGAATGAACGTGAGTGAACACACGCCAAACACGTGGAAAATCATGTTTGCGCTATTGATCCGAAAATCAATCTAGTTCTATGAGTAGGTTCCACTTCAGTTGAAACTGCTAAGGATTCCTATCAGGGCTTTAGACGAGACGGCATCAAGTTGAATGAATGGACGGCACAAGCAGACGCTGCCCAGACAGAGAGGCCTCATAAGTGGAGGCTAAGGTCAGCGGTGACTAGAGGCCCTTTCTATTATCCTAACATTCCACAAGCCCCAAGTGAACGTCCGACCACCAAGCTCTGAATGCAAAATGCGAGAAGGAACCTCAATTCGTCGAATGTCACCGTCTTGTTTTCTAACACACTATAGTGGCATACTGTATAGTGGCACAAGAAAACCATAAACTCCATACAAGAGTATTGAACATTTTTTTTGTTGGTTAGATTATGAATTAGGTTTTTTTTTACTCGAAATTTCGTGTATAGTTCCCTTCAAATTTGTAGGAACGTATTACTCAAAGGAAAGTGCGGGACAGCCGCAGATCGACTAGGGTCTCATCTAAGGATTGAACAGGTATTACTCTGGAAACTGAATGTCTCATCAACTCCTGCTCCACAGCGAGTTTTAAGAAAGGAAGCAGTCAGTATCTAAAAAAAAATTAACTTAACAACCATCTTGGGTTGAATTTTCATGTAATTGCCATTCCTGGCGTCGCGGACATTATCAGCTTTCTTCCAAATGGAAGATCAGAATTGGTTCTGATGATTTCGCTCATGGCTACTTATTGTCTGACCCGTCCAAGAGTACCTAGCGGGGTTCACCAACCGTCCAACCCGAAAAATTATCAATACCTGCAATACCGCCCTCGAGCGGTCACCAATCCAGATAATCTCCCGGGCCGACAGGCATTAACTTCGGTGATCTGACGGGAACCAGTTCCAGTCAGTATCCCGGTACATCCTACAGCACAAAGTTCAAACAAGTGAACATCCTGACACTGCGCTTGCGTGATAATTATCAGAACTTGGCACAAAGATGTTCAAGATGTATCAGAAACTCTCGAGATCAATCGTCAGACCATCTGAGTGAGCTCTATTTTCTCCTGCTTGCCCTACAAATTATGTTACGGGAAACCTCTTAGGGACTGCTGAGAACGAAGCTGAGCTCATCTCCAGGTCACCTTACAGATCTTCTTTCTTACCTGTAGGCTATTAAGCTATTAATGTCTGTACTTCAATGCCCGAGTACCGTTTATTAGAATTATTGTACATGGTACGCTAATCAGCTGATTATGCTGAATCCTCCATCTCTAATCACTTTATCAAGCTAAAATTGCAGCCAACAACCATTCAAAGACGGGCTTTGTGTAGTTCTTCGTATAAATTGTCGTATGGAATTACATTTACAGAAAGTTCGTCAAATTACTAGTGTTGGGTCTGTAGACACTGGCACCCACACCCATCCATCTGGATTGCACTCGAAATTGGCCAGTTAACTAGTTAGCCAGTAATATTGTCCAACCAAAATTCACAAAGGGCGTTTTGCATAACAATCGGTAGAGAGAGGTACTTGTCGACGAGCTCTTTTCAATGACTTGCGAGCCGGTTGTTGCCTCCTGGAGATTGAAACCAATCAGGAGGATGGCCGTTGAATGGGCCTTTTAAAGGGGAGTCAATGATCTCCAGACACTCTCCTCGACATCACCTCTGCTAGAACGTCTTCACGCGTTGCTCGTGGGAAACTCCATTACTCTGAAAGACGAGTGTGAGGAACCCAACTTCAGGTGTGGATCTCACAAATGAATAAACTGATCCGTCAAGGTAGAAATCCTCCAACCCAATCTGGATCGCCGAGCGTGAAATCGCCAGTTGTTGAATTCCCCACCCTTGGAAGAAGTGGAATGAAGAAGCGTTGAAGCACTAAGATCAAAGCTATGCGTTGATTTTTACCGTGACGGTTTTGCCTTATTTCGAAAGGTAAGAGGTTCTATTTGGTACTCGGCAAGTTTCACATTCAATGATAATTAGCCCTAATGACTTCTCACGTAGTATCTACTGACATTCCAAGCAGGAATCTCTAACTCGAAAAAATCAGAATTGAGGGAATTGAGGTTTGTTTTTTTTTGGTTTTTTGGATTGATTGGGGGTATTATACAATACTATTTTTTGACTGATCGAACTCGGAGTTCATCGATATCCTGATTGATAATTTGAAGCACAGATTATTCAGGGTTAGAAACAATTCCATTATGGGCTGAGAAACTGAGATTGACCCTATCCATGATGGTATTTTCTGCAGATGAATAAATTATAGAATTATCTTGGTCTCATCAGTGATTTTGTGCCTGAAATGATTGTAAATATTCTTCAGCCGCGATTTTCGTGATCGGGGAGTGTTTTGGTTTATTACACCTACTCCTGATAAATAAACATTAATCTGACCAATTTTTGTGTCTCAAAAGTATTCCCTGACTCAGTTCTGAAAATCACCATCTCGTAGCACCTTGAAAAATCTAACTAAATACTTTTAGTAAATACTTCGCACACATCTACTTTTAATGTGAATGTTGAATCAATCGATTTTATGAAAAATACGAGGTATTTGAAGGTTTTATTAATGGAAGTGAAATTGGCCCAACAAGCTGGTACGGGAACTCATCCAAAACCTACCCAGAAACATTATTTGGGTGGGAAAACAGGGTTAAAACAATATTTTGGACCACTTTCCTCAAGGCCGCTTCCAATTGGGTCTCCGCACTCCATGTTTACGTTCCTGGAAACTCCTCAGTGTACAATTACACGGATGGTTTCGATTTTTATATACGTTGAGTAGTCGGGGTCAATCCGTATCCCTGCGGGCTGTGGAGAAGGGCCCTCGGAACGACTTCCTCATTACTGCCCCTCAGGACGGCCACTCCACTCCATTCATGATGCGGTTGGTTGGTGGAAGGAGTACGTTGTGCCCTGGCTTACCGCAGATAGTCGATATCGGTTGTACGTCTCGCATCCTCTCGGGGTCAGTTGTACTCCATGCGCCCTACTCCCTACCCCTTCCAACTCATTCAGTCATCGGTTACCAGATGCATCGTTTTGATTAGATCATTAATTGGATAGTTGGAAATTCGAGCGTAGACTCCATCTGCCTCATATAACTCGTCTAAGGAAGAGAATTAATTACTTAACCCACCGAGAAATGACCCTGGCCAAGGGTTTATAGCGAAGATGTATAAATATTCGAAATAAGAGAGAGATCGCAGTCGGAAAAAATCGAACGAGAAGATATTTTTTTCCTTTCCCATTACAGACGAAAATGAGAAATTGTTGTAATCATGCTAAAAAACTGTATAGCACCTTAACTAGTGGGTACACTTTGGGCAGGGTTCTGAAATCACTATTTGTGTAGTTTGGTTCGTAGCCTCGAAGACATGTACTCGTATGTGATCAATAAAGCGACCTAGAAATTCTCTTGTAATTGGGCGGGTTTCTAGAAGCGTGGCCGACATGTGGAGGGGGTGCCAGTCAATGGACAGGCCAGAGTCAACTCGACCAAAGATAGAGGAGATAAGAGGGTAGGGGGGCCAGTAACTGGGCCCGAGGTCACCGGATGCGTCTGTTCCCGTTCAACATCTGAGGGACCCCGCTCCGCGTTTTCAGCGCTTCTTGCCAAAAATACCTACGTCAATAGGAGGAATCACTTGAACATTCTGACACAGAACAGCAAATGATCAATTTTTGGAATGCGCCTTATCTGCGCCTAGGTCAGCATCTAAGCTACAGGACATCATCAGCTTAGGCGTGTGAGGATTACAGATGATGAAGCATCGATGGATCATGACGATGTGTTTGGAAGCCTACAAGCAGGATGTACTGAAGGGCCGTCAATCTCGGGAAGAAATGTCCAAGCCTGTTACTGGTGGAACTAAGTGGAGAAACTGGTCCAAAGTTGAAATAGTGAAAGTCTTCCAAAATGATGGTTTCAAATAAGTAGTGGATCGGGATGGAGTTTACTTCCCTGCTCTTTAGACCAGTATCTCTACCGAGTCTTCGCCGTTTTGGGAAGAGATTCCCCACTTGGCTCGTTGATATCTGGAAAAGTTTCTGAGAAGAAGCTGGTCCACATAATCACTTTTTCCCAACTGGACCGCTAATCTAGGAACAATTTACGTCAATACTCAGCGTGAGGTCTTTTGAAAATCGAATATCTGTAAGAGAACACTAGAATATAAAGAAGAATTGTTCATACAATAGTTGAAATAATAAATCTATTAAAATATTGACCTTTAAATTGACACTCAAAATAAAGAAATTAAAATGGCTTCTCAGTGAAGGATTCGCGCTGATAATTATTGCTTGGTAATTATTATGATTGATCTCAGGGGTTAGGAGGGTTATCGTACGCCACTTTTATCACTTTAAAAAAGGCCGTATTTATCTCAAATGATTCAATATTCGTACGCACATCTAGCCAATCCTACTTCAGAATGGATAGTGGAATCTTTTCATATTGTTCTGGCGAATCGTAATTTTTGGTCAGATAATCAATGGGACAGCCTTTTGGCATGGAGAATGGGTTTAACCAGTTTACAAGTACAAATTTCAATATGCTTTTAGATCAGTAACCAAATGCACGAATCTTGGAGAGGAAAGAGTAGGTACTCAATAATTCCTTAGGTAGGTGGAGAGTAGCATATGAGACTATACCCACGTACTAGGATGGTTCCTTAGTGCATCCAACTATATTCAGCACAGTATGACATCTCAACTGAGTGTGGATACAGTAACTGTACCAGAATCATTTCAAAGCTGTCGTTGAAGGAACTGCTGACGTAGTAGTGACGATGTGACTGTACCCTTGGCTACCTTCCAATGTAGCCCAAGAAGTCGGAACGCTGGGCCAGCCCTCAACTTCCAATTGGGCTAGCCTGCAAACAAAGACTCTGTCATTCCTTCCTTGTAACACAACCAATGAGAAAAGGTCTTCTTTCGACATTCATTACTATTGGGATTTTTCCAGTACCACAGGTACAACTTAGTCGCTGAGACTTACTGGGAAATATACGTCTCAGTCGTTGAAGAACGAAGATGATTGGTATAGGTCGTGTTTGTGGTAATAAGGTGTAATAAGATGCCGGCGGGAGAGTAAAGCCGAGAGAAAAACGGGGCAGATGAAGGTCCCTCGAGTCTGGCGGAGGAAGTGGGTGAAGGTGGACTTGGTGCAGACGAGATACGCCCCGTCGAGACAGGGCGGAACGGCAGTCGCGACGATCAGGGTGAGGAACGGTTCACAACAACAATAACAGTATCTATGGATATATAGTCTGCGAGGGGAGGTGATGATCTTTTACCGTTATTGGAAGTTTATATCCACTCAATCCACGAGCAGCTCCTTCAGAACTCGAATGTTTCTGGGAAAGTAACACCCCTCCTGCAAAATAGCATCCTCTCAACGATAGAGCAAATTTCGCAGGAAAAACATGTTGTTTAGCAGTCAATGGGTCGTCCCTCTCACTCCACCACCAACGATACCAGTCTGTTAGTTTTGGTAGGTAGTCTGTAGAACATCGCATCCGTATTCATGGTGGAACACCCCGAAACCCACGAAATACGCGGTTTCAGGTGTCAAGCACCAAGGTGGCACCACTGATTTGTTCCACGGTGGCACAAAGAATAAATCATGAAAACCCAGAGTTAAATTGATAATGTTGCCTCAATTTCAAAGCTTGGGAACCATTAGTAATTCTTAATAGTTACCAAAATATTGAAAAATCGTAGGTATATGTAAAAATAAATATATAAAAACAATTTCAGAAATCAAAAATTGACAAGAAACTGTGTTAATATATATAAACACAATTAATATAAATAATAAAAATGCAATATGCGTATATTCGTACCACCCAAAAATATATTAGCCGAGTGGTTACTCTATGAGTTCATGAAAATGATTAGAACATGAATATGGACTCAAAACATGCATACGTCTTCAAAACATACCCTACGCATACAGTATGATTACTATAGGACAGTATGCATACAGTATGTTTACTATGGGACATCGTAATAATTACGATATCCCACGATACTGAGATTGAAGCAATCAAGATCAGACCACAGATTTGCCGTGAGATCATCACTTCACAGTATGTTGGTAAGTTTTACTGTGAATGGTATAATTATTACACTATTTATGAGTCGTATGCACACAACTGACAGGATTATCAACCGAATAATACACAAGGATACTAAGATTGAAGCAATCAAGATCAGACCACAGATTTGCAGTGAGCTCTCCTTCACCATGACCTTCCAACGCCATAACTTCTGCAAAAATCAAGTTGAGAAAATTGATCCACTCCCAACTCCCGTTCTATAAACAAATAGGTCTTTTGTGGAAAATATAAGAGGTGTTCCAAACAATATGTAAAATCTAGGAGGCAATACAAATAATAGCAACATTTATTGGTAGGAATATACACATCTGAACCGGTCACTGAGCGTTGAGCTTTCAAGACGAATTAAGGCTCAAGGATACTGTCATTCCAGCATACGAGGTCAGATCACATCACTCATTTTCGCCAATGAAACTACTCCTTAAGTCAAAGGGAAGTGATGATCCACAACCGTTGGGTCGACGCCATGGCAGCTTTTATTCGATACGAAAAGTTATAAACAATTTATCCACTTAACCGACACTCCTATGACTTCTGCAGAACACGTATTTTTCTAGCAACGTAACGATAAGCCTATCTGGATATGTAATTTCAATCGATAAAGCGAATGTTGAAGGCAGATGGCACCAAAATGGTCGAGGACTATGAACCTAGGTGCCGTATTTGCTGCACATCATGAAGATCACAACTCCAAGCAATCGGCGTAAACACAAAAACAACAGTTTGGTGACTACCAAGACGCCAATTTTATGAAGATGCGATCGGGCAACACCCTTACTTTGTGTTATGCGCAAAGTATTCCATTCCAGGTGGGAAAATGGTGGGTAGCTCTCACAAAAAGCACTATTCAGAAGCTGTGGCTGTGCATCTGAATATATCTTCCTCTTGTCCATCATTCGTTCTGTTCCAAACCTGTTTCTTACTATGCTTCCGGCGTACCATCTCATACCTACCCTCTATCAGTATATGCGTAGATTCTTACATAGCATCTTCTTCTGGGACTCGTAGTCAAAATTGTAGCTTCCCTTACCGTACTCCAAGCAATCTCGTCCACTTTTTTATTTCCTCTCACTTCAACCGTAAATTTCCCACAACTTCCGAAGGATACGTTCAATAGCGGTTTTTACTACGACGGGCTTTTATTACGGCGCCGTCTTGTCAAGACTATTTCGTATATTATACTCATAAAATTGCAAGAAGTGAAAGGAGGGTTACATTCCAACCTCAGAAATGTTGTGTTTTGAAGAATCATGATTTATGTCCTCTATAATTTGATATTGCTTGTATTGGAAAATTAAGTTTATCGACCAATAAATCATAATCTCTGCTATGAAATCTCGTCGCTTTCGGTAGGATCATTATTACACATACTAAGAAGAGGAGTGGTCCTAATAGACTACCCAGGGGAACTCTACAGTGTCATAATTCATTGCGACCAATTGGAAAAATAATAATTTCATCAAGGCGCCGTCTAGTCAAGAATATTTCTTAAATACCTAGTCATAAACTTTCACAAAGTGAAAGGAAGGTAACCACCTAATCATTCCTTCCCCAGACATATTGTGGGTTGAAAAATCATGATTTACACCCGCGGTTCACAATTTTTACGTCTGTATTGTAAAATTAGGTTTACAACCTAATAAAAATGGTCGTTTTGAGGCCGAGAGGAATTGTCGGTCTTTTTTCGAGGTCCCAGGAGGTAATGCGTGGCTAAGCGGTACGTTTGATGTATGCTCGCTCGTTTAGATTGCACAACGAGAAAGTTATGGGGCTCATGTGTTTACTAACGGGACAACACCGAGTTATGGTTTGTGTTTCAAGAACACGACGGTCGTTTCAGGGCATGAACAATGGCCGTTTTAGAGCACTAAATCTCAGTCACGACGTCAAGTCGTTGAGGAGTGGATTCTCTCCGTTTTATGCAGTTGGTTGTGAAAGATCCACCAAGGACCTGGGTAGATTGAGAAACTTAGCTGTGTTTGGAATGTTCGGTAATCGGATTTTTATGTACTTATCCGCTGCCTTTTGTTTGGCTCACTGAAAAGTAGGCACGGCACTGCTGTAGGATAGACACCCACAACGAAGCAGAATGAAGAGACCCACAACAGTCCAGCTTGGACCCACAACAGTCCAGAATGAAGGACCTCCACATTCTCCACATAGACGTTTTGAAGGACAATTCTAAGATTGTGTTTTCAAGAGACCACAGAAATTTCAAGTAAATATTTTTTAAAGTGATTTTTGAACTCAGTAAGAACACATTTCTGTATAAAACATGTTTCAATTTCAAACATTACAACAATGCCCTTACCCTTATGAACTTAATTCAAAGTAGGTTAAACAATGTTTTTGTTGACATTATACCATAAGGCAGCCAATTGCATTTTGCGTGGTGTCTGAGTTTTTCTCGTGTCCCAGATGAACAGTCAAACTTGCAAGGAATTTGAATCCTAATGATCGATAGAAGAGAAGAAGGCTAGGAGGAATACCCAATCAGGTGTAGATATGGGATGAGATCAGGAATTAAGAGTAGTTACCTTGTACTGAACTCAACGGACTTCTACTGAACATTTTCAAGTAAAGGAAGGTAGGTAGTGGTAGGTGCAAGATGTATTTCCATAGTGGTCGTTTGTGACAAATGACGACTTAACCATGGAAATCCATTCTTGAATTTTTATGGAAATATTCAACGTTTTCGTCATTTTACTTTTCACAACCCATCTTGTAAAGTATTAGAACAAGCAGGAAACAGATTTTCTTGTGTCGGTTGTTATGGAGGAACCATTTTCCTTCCGGATAATTAATTATTGGAGTCTTTTCGAGTTGGTATTTATTGGAACATGTTGCTGCGGAACTCAGCCACTTTCATCAGCCTGATATAAGTAGTAAAAATAAGTCGGCCAAGTTCCTTCGTCATTAATGCTTATATTAGACCCACAACATTATGCCTCAATGGTTGTTGTTATTTACTGTTGTTGCTTGCTTTTGTTTCTTACTCTTCATGCTATTGTTTCCCCTTAACTTAGATTCAACTTTTATTTGTCATTTCACACAAAATTTCTTTGCCGTTCCACATGGAATATAAAAACTTTTATTGTGAAACTTATAGTCTGGGTATTTACGAGATTTTAGATGAAACTCAAATAAATACCAACAGAAGAAGACTCCAATAATAAACAGATTTTCTAGGAGACTTTTTCTTTAATTTTTCTGATCAGGATCTTATTTACTTTCGCCGCACTTACAAATAAATTTGCCTTAATTAGTGTCAGGATTCTGTATCTAAATTTTTGAGGAAAAAGCAGCTGAAAATTCAGGATCCTAGGTTAATAATTTGGGGAGAAAAATAGCCGTCAACCTTGTTATACACAGAATTAGCTGTTTTCATGGGTATAAACAATAACTTCTTCATCCACTCTGTACGAAACTACAACAAACTGTCCGATTCCTCTCCAAATATGGATATTTTATGTTACTCACACAATGTATTTAAAACTATTGTTGTATCCAATATCATCAAATTGTACGACCAGCGTGATTGTGATATATTCATTTAATTGTAATTTTATATTTATTTATTATGGACCTGTTAATTAGGACTTGGCCAGTTGTTTTGTCATCAAAAATAAACGCAAATTACAATTAAATAAATTTCCTAAGCCCTATATATTCATAAATTTTTCAAGAAGATGGAAACCACTTGAAACTGACGAAATTAGTCTTTTTTGGACGTTCACAGGTAAGGAAAGTAGCGTGAAGTTCGCACCGGATGTTTTTATTTTTATTGAAATGGATCTTCATCGCGGAGTGACGGAGTTCGTGAGAGAGAAATTGGCAGCCAAGTGTAAAAGTGGATGGCATCATCGTCTGATAGGCGGTTGCATGAATAATATCGCATGAGTAATCGTTTGCAGATACACACTTGTCAATCACGTAAGAACGTAAAAATTATACATCAAACCATGTCGGATCGTATCCTTTCTCATCGCACGATCTGAGCCCCGGCTGCTGAAAACCGCTGCCTTCCGGAGCCCCATTGAAGGTCAGATATGATCGCCAGACTGTCTGACCTCCCTACCTCCAACCTTGGCAGAGGTTGTTATTACTCCATGAGCGGTCGACTGTAGCCTAAAGGTCCAACCTTATGTTAATCATCCCCGGAAGGACTCTCCACTGTCCTTTTTTTCGTTGATACCGACCGCAAAATTCAATACCGAGCACTCCAGGAGGTTCTTTGAGACGTCAAGTTTAGGCTAGATTGAAAATACTAGGACATATTTTATGCTGACAGTATTTAGGGGCTATGGTTGTCTGAGGGCATATGTAAACCTGAATTAATGAGTAAACGCTGGTAGTTTTTGGACTTTGATAAGTCTTAAGTTGGAAGTCATTACAAAATTTTGGACATGACGAGTATGTCACGATTTACTCGGACTATGCTCAACCATTTTTTCACTGAAATCCGTTTTGGAACATTTCAAAACGATTCCTTAAGTTGAAAAAACAAAATACAAACAAATTATATTATGTGGTTTCGCAAAAAGTTCAGGTCTTTGCCAAAATGTTCATAATAAAAAACACAAAAACGAGTTCGTTGGCCAGGAATTTGGACAACCAAAAATGCGTTTTTAGGGTTTTTAAAAATGGATATTAGCAACATAACCATAGGTAGTAATATATGGCATTTTCGGATACAGGACGAAATTTCTGATATAAGTACGATTTCAGAAATCCTAAATTGCTGAAAAATTGTAAATTAAAAAAACTATATAAGAAAACCTGCGTATATTCATTGTACCCAATAATTCAATGGCTGATTGGGCACTTTATGAGTTTGTGGAGACGAGTAGAACAATATGGACTCGTAACAACTTCAAAACCT
The DNA here is from genome assembly GCA_009739505.2 of Apolygus lucorum. Taxonomy (NCBI): domain Eukaryota; kingdom Metazoa; phylum Arthropoda; class Insecta; order Hemiptera; family Miridae; genus Apolygus; species Apolygus lucorum. The sequence continues at coordinate 27,748,245 of CM019179.2, forward strand.
ACCCTGTGCATGCAGTAAGTTGGTATGGCATACTGAAAATCGCAAACAAGCAACATAAACACGTGGGTATTCTATGAGTTCAGGGTGAGCTGGATATCATCTTTAGGACTTCTAAAATTTTTAAACATGCAGTATGTTCATATGGTATACAGAAAATAGGAAAAAATAAAAATTAGTTCTCTTTCAGTTCGGGGTAAAAATTTTTTGAGGTTTATTTTTAAAATTTTATTTTTTTTTACTATATAATTTTTTACGATGTGTGATATGTGCCACACCCACAAGGCTGACTACTCTCCCATACAGCTAATATTTCCATTTTCTTAACCATAAAATTCCCTCATTAACTAATGCTCTTCGAATGAACTTTTTGAAATCTTATCTGAACACAAGGTTGCAAAAGGATTTTATGAGAAAATCAGACAAATTTTTCATTTTTGTGACAATTAACCATTTATTTTCGAAATCATGGGCCATTACCATGATTTGGATCATTATTAGAGAAGTGTTTAAAGTACATGAAAGAATGGCCAACGTACTTCTCTGGAGCAGAATATGGTATAGTGATCATTTAACAATAAGATGTCGGTGCTCAAACACCCTAAAGGCTGAACGAAGCTTTTGAATTAAAGCATCATGAGGCATTGTCGTTGTCAGCCACTAGTAGATTCACCGACGACTGTGATTATCTAATGACAATGATAAAACATCTGTCGAAGAAAAAGATGAAGAAAGGAGGTTTGGTGGGTGGTCCGCATTGACGTTTCGCCCATTGACGTGAAAGATGTCGAAATGAATATAAGAAACCTCGAGTCAACGATGGTGGGGGTGTTCATTAAAGAACAAAAACTGGAGGGTAGAAGGGAGGGCTCCAAGGTACAAGTGGAGTAGTACAATCTACGGAAGACCGGCAATTACAAGAGTCAAAGGATTTCGCTTGATGTCACCGCTCCTGCCCCTTCATCCATGCCTTATCCCTTTTCTGAACATCTGAAGTGTCGGGGGTGGTGGTTGGAAGTTGAATGGGTTGTACTCTACACTTTACAGCTGATACCCCCCTCTTCTATCGTCGCTCCTTTTTCCTGAAGTGGTGACGCCTTCCTGCCACTTGAGACTTTTCCTTCACACAGCGTCGTCGTTTCGTCACATTTTTTAAAAATCCGCGTCTGCGAGGGGTCCTTTGCAAGTCCCTTCTCTCTTTGCCCTTCCACAGACATGGTTATCGATCCATTAGGCACCTCAACAAGGGTTGACTTCGGGTCTGAAGAATGACACCACAGATGAATGACCAGGTAATGAGTCACAGAATGGCTGTTCATTGAGAAATGTCAACAACATTAGCGAACTGAACTCCAATTATTCAGAAATTAAATTTCATCGCCAACTTCAAGCATCCTGGAGCGCTGTAATTCAGTACAAATTGTCTTAAAGGCCACTGGAAGAAGTCAGATCAACTGTGTGAGCCATGAAGCAGATTTATGATAGATAATACATCTAAGAGCAATTTGGTACAAACTCCTCTGAATTTTAGGAAAGTTGATCATCAGTAACATCGTTACACTTCTTCCATGTTGATTTGGTAAGGTTAGAGCACATCGTTGCACAAAATTTGTGCAATTATATTTAATATTATCATTGATCTCGCATGAAGCACATGCGCAACCTCTGTTCCAAGTAGACTCGGAGCAGACTGAGAGCGACCTCCAAACCCACATGGTCCACGGAGGCCTTGAAGTCGCCCTTCTGCGAACCCCTCAGACGCTCCTGACGCTTCCCGCCGCCTCACGGTCAGAACGCCGGGTTTTTCCTCTCTGGATGCCCCTATAAAAGAAGAAACCATGGAACAAGAAGGCGCGAACGGTGCGGGGACGTGGTTGCTAAACCGAGAGCAGAGATGCGACCTTGCAGGCTCGCTCGAGACATCTACCAGGTCATGAATACACAATCCTCAGCCTGGATGAGCGGAACGGACTCCGTTTGACTCCATGCTGCACTACTTTCAGAGAAGACGAAGGAGGCTCACAACAAAACAGCAAATATCAAATTTACAACATTATTAAGAGAAGAATAGAAGAAACAATCATAATCTAACAAGATTTTGCCAACAAGAGGAAGAGATTTTGACATTGTTTTAGCAAGAAGGACCCCAATTTCCCGACAGTTGGATACGAAACATATTGGTGCAAAAAAACAGTAACGCGTACGAGTAGGTACGTAGCAAGTTGATTCAACAATTTGCTCACAACTAGCAATCTATTCGTGAAGAAGTTTGAACATTTAGCACTTTTAACCCCATTACATCTTAGAACGAGACCATGGATGTGAAAACTTTCTATATGTATACTCTGAAGATTGAGGTCAATGTATTATTCACTAACTAGCGAATTTGAGGCAAAATGGCTTCAAAATTTGGTATCGGAAACTTCGTTTACTTAATAAATTTTAGATGAATCAGGTTTATTTAGCGCTGCATAGCTACTATGTTGACATCTATTTCAAGTGAAATCAAGATGATTTCGCAGTTGAAGAAATTAAAGTTGAACTACAGAGTGCAATCCACAGGAAGAAAAAAGCTTGACTTCTTGAGGACAGGAAGAAAGTTATTGAAAGAACCGACTCGTTGAGGACTCTTAAGTTTAACAAGAAACCAAGAATAAAAGAAGGTCATCCAGCGGAGGAATCGGGCACAGCTGAGCGAACAAGAGATCGTTGAACCTGCTGAGCAAGAAGGTGCATTATCGTCGAGAGTGCAGCACGCTATCCTTCCCATGTCTAGTGAGAGAGGGGGGCCGGCAGAAAAGGGGGCCACCAGCCAGAAGGAAAGTTGGCTTCTCATCCGCCATCTGACGTTGTTCCGTTAGTCTGAGGGAATCGAGGAATGCAAACCGATGAGATGGAGATTTGCATCAGTCCAGCATTCATCAACAGAGTCCATGGATAACTTCGAAATAGAGGGAAAACTGTCTGCCAGGAGCATCGAGCATCTGGTTTTCTTCTGCCAGAGAAATGAAAATTACCGAAAATACTCGAACAGCTTTTCCTTGTAAGTGACCATCTACACGCCAGCCCACGCAATCCCTGATAATTCCTTTGAAGTCGGGCATTAACTTCTTATAGTTACACCTTCCCCTTTATAAAGATTTCATGACAGACGCAGACACGAAACCAAAATTGTTCAAGAAGGTCTAAAACGTAAAACGCGAGCAAAAATATTGATTGTGGAGAACATTCTTTTCAACCTGGAAAAAAAGTACAATCCGTCTAGGGTAACGTCACCAGTCACAGCCTTAAGACACGACTTTTGTGAGCCTTCCAAAGTACCCAGAGTTTTCCAACTGTTTTTCTATCAAGCAACAACATCTCTTCCAACGGTTGGCTGCTTCTGGATCCTCTAAATTAGTTGATTCTACCTTCAATCACTAATGAGCAACGAAAATCGCTTAGCTCAAAGATCGAAAAACAATCGAATCAAACAGTCGAAAAACAATTCAAATACAGTCGAAATTCAAAAATTGGAAAAGGTTGAAAACCTTCTGTATTCAAACCAACAATGATTTCGAGGTGGCAATCAACCTGACGCTACAGCCTTGTAAGTACCAACTGGCTCATGAAATCCAGTCTGATGACACTGGATAGCAACGTCGTACTCATGATCCACAACAAATCAGTCCCACTCTAGTGACCTTACCCTAGGTACCTTAGGTAAGATGAAAAAGTATGCCAAGTAGGTGTGGCACATGGCTTCCTCGTATCCATAACCCGATTGTATAGATGATCCAATGCATTGTAGTTATTCTCACCCTCTTGCTCTAACCTCATAGGGGACTTTACACGTCAACCCACACAATCCCTGAAAATTTCATCGAAATCGGATGAAAAATGTTGAAGTTTCAAGGATGTTGCTTGTTTGTTGCAAGGATTTCATGACGGACAGACAGACAGACAGACAGACACGGAACCCAAATTGTTCAGGAAGGTCTGAAACGTAAAACGATAGTGGAAATTTTGATTTTGGAGATTTTTTTTTCAACCTTATAAGTGAAAACAAAGCTTCCGCTACCTTGGTGACTCGGAAGCAAAATTCACAGTTCAATTTTTAATGAAATTTCTTGAGAGTTTTTTGAAAAGTTAACCGTCGAGTCCTCCTTCATCATTGAAATTGTTATTTTTGCTTCAGAAAATATTCCTAATTGTAAATATATTTTAAACACAATCAACATGGTATGAAAAATTAAAATTAAAATTAATTCTTTCGGTACTAGGTCCAAAACGTTTAAGAAATTATGTTACAATATTCAATTTTGATCTTTTTCGAGTCCTAAGCTGAAACTTTAAAAAAATTACACCCCTTGTCAGATCCAATTTATTTGAAGGACAGCCTCGAAACTTAATTTTCTCCCTTTTTATTTCCCTGCCGTACTCTCCTTCAAGTTTGTTTACTTTTTTATTTTTTTCTCCTCCAGAGAAGGTATTTGACTTGCACATAAGTAACGGTTAGAGTCGGTCCTTGATGGAAAACGCTCTTTCACTCCACTTTCTGTTTATCTGCACAGTAAAACCCATTAGAACTAGCTTCCCCCCTTTGCCTTCTATGAATAAAACATTTAGCCCCTCCGTTTTCGATCGATGCGTCTGACCTCGTGTTGCCTTACCTTCTTATATTCGACTTTTTTTGTCCTGCGTCGAAGGGCAATTTTCCTGGGGTTCGAAAAAATTATTTATAGCCGTGGAAACTGAACGCAGGTCTGAGAGCTTCTGTAGGGTGAAATTTCGCTTTCGTTGACCCAGAGCTCCATTCATTTTGAATGAACCCTCTAGCGACACACGAGCCCCCCTTTAACAATCACGAATTGCTTCGATCACGTGATGCGGGGAAATTCTGTGACCCCGATTTAACTTGTAGTACTACGCTTCCGTAGTCGGTAATGGAACCTGTTCAAGAATGTATGGCTATTATTATAGCCAGGCGAGAAGATTGTGCCAAGGCAATGCTTAAAATAAAGATTGATGGGAAATACAGGATGGAAACCTTTACATGGGACATCAGAATGGGGAAAGAGGCTTTTCCTTCTGAAAGATTGAAGGGGAAATCCAACGTACAGATTAGACATACACAAGGTGATTAGACAAATCCAACGTACAGATTAGAAACACAAGGTGATACGTATTGTTGAGATTACGACTTATATAGTCCAGCGAGAAGAATCAGCAGTTCCTACTGAATAAGCAATTATTACCACACGAAATAGTCACCACACAAATTCAAATTATGGAAGGCTGCTTAGTGTAGCAGAACGCGGGAGAAAGAGAGCACTTGACAGGGCGAATGGACCGACTCATGCACAGTGAGAGACACCATTGGTCAGCGCCATGAACGCTACCGTGTAATCACAGCCCCGCTTAGATAGGGATTCTCAGAACTATAAATTGCCTTTGCTGACTTCAAATAACTTCCTGGGTTCTTCGAGACCCATACCTTCTTCAATTTCTCATAGATGGTACCAAGAATGAAAAGATGCAAAAGCATTCAGAATACTGGATGGGAATTCTAGGCCAAACATGGTGATGAAACAAGCCTGAATACCCTGGTAGATCACAACAAATGATCCTAGCGAAATCAAAGAATTAACTAATAATATTTTTCATTGTTTAGGACCTAGAGAAGCTCCCTCCAAGTTTACCAGCTGTTCAAAAGGCGCACATTGCTAATACATGAGGCAGGAACTCTAACAAATATATCCTCATCTTCCCCACAGTAGGCACAAAAACATCAATAAGAGGCACGCATGAAAATTATTGAGAATTTCGTTATTATATAAAAAAAAAAAAATCCCTCTTCGAAGATTCTGCAGTGACATTCCTTATTAAAACCTGATGGGAAATTCAAAGTGAAGGTGCGTTTTCACATTTTCGATCATTTGATGTGCATTATTGAGACAATTCGCAATATGACAACATCGCAACATCGACGACTATAACGTGTAACTTTTCGAGAACAAGACTCCACAGTCAAATACGTTTATGGTGCTTTGGTGTTACTGCTCAGACAATTCTGGAGAACCAACCAGGAGAACTTTGATAGGTATGAAATTTGTAGATAACTTTTGGATGCTTCCAAAATGCATTTTTGAAGTGCCTTCTGATCGCTTATTTGGTGCTTGAGGTTTGCTAGTACCGACTTCCCATTGACTGCTTTGTCTCTCACTTGAAACATCGTATGAGTCTTGAAGATAGCAGTAATGCAGATAATCAATTGCACTTTGGACAACCTAATTTTCAAACAAATAGTGGTGATGATTAATTTTATATTACAAAATATAAGCAACTGAAGTTTGTGTGTAAGGATTCCTATCACAAACCTCATACAAGGCCCTTTCCAGTTTACACTAGATCCAAGCAGCACTATAACTGGAACTTGACGTTAAAAAAAAACCATAATTTTCACCGGCAAGACAGCAAACAACGTGATTCTGCAGTTATTGAGTGAACCACTCGTCATTACTATAAAGATATTTCAAGGAGACTCGTAAAATCAATCATTATCCCTAGTAAAAGTAGAACTGAATTCCATGCGAGAAGAAAGAAGATAATTATTGCCTGTAACTGAAGAGACTTCATAGATTCGTCAACAACACATTTCAATCATAGAGGAATTCGTTGACAGTTAGACCTGCTTGTATTCGTACAAGAAGTACCTTCTTCTTGGTTGGTTGGTTGAGAATCTAATAACTACTAACGGATGACTTTATGAGCGGAAATTCATCGTTAGAGTGAAAAGAAAACGATGATAGGAATACAAAATAATCTTCCGTTTCTCAAGAGGACGATCGACAATGCGAAGGCGCCGGGATTCTACGAGTACCAATGTACTGATGAACAAGGTAGTTTTCTGTCCATATATTTATTTCATTGATCCTTGAATGACAATGTTAATTGAAGACCCTGCAGCAACAACGAGCCAACTTAAAAATTGTCATTTATGAGTTAACATTAGTTTCGAACTATTAGGCAGGTAGTTTTGGACGTTTTTCGCGTCATCACTAGACCGGGCGAGTACATGAGAAGTAAGAGCGATTTTAAAACGAAAATTTTTGCTCGTTGTTGCAGGTTCTTCATTGTTGGCCGAGACAAAAAAAAAAGGCGTAAAAATGATAGGAACGCTTCAAGTTAAGGAAGAAACACTTTTCTACCAACTGGAATTCAGTTGGTCAGTAATAAAACAGTTTGGGGTTCGGTAGGCACAACATGGACACCAAGGAAAATTTCACACAGGTGTACTTTTCGGGAGAAATTTTATTTAGCGCAATCTTTAATATACAGAAAAATCCAAATTTACATCAAGATGTTTTATATGTAGTAAACCGATGTTGAAGTGCAGAGTTGGAAAGAATTTGTCTTCACGAACGGTACTGTTCCTTCAGTAGAACGGTTCAGTACCATGAAGAGATGATTGTGACATCTCCCAAAGACATAATTCCATGACCAAGTGACGCGAGGAGTTTGGTTTTAGTACCTTGACAATAAAATCCTCGAAATAGCCCTACTATATGAGACTGGCTGTTCGAGACATCATTCGGTACAAGAGCAACGGTTCACCTTTTTGGATGTAAAGCGCTATGTAGGCTTTAGGAGGCATTTCTTTACGGCGGGCCATCTGCATTTATGGACAAGCTGTCCGAAGTAAACATTTGCAAGGATCATGTAGATTACTACCATCATAAGAACAATATATTCAGAGGTATCAAATAAATTCTCTAAATAAGTATCCAGCTTGATGTTATTGCGCGTAATAATATCATATTGCATTAGTGTAACGAAGTGAGGTTAGCGATTCCTTCACAAACCAACCTCAAAGCAACGGAGTTTCCCCATTTTTTCCCAAGGTTTCTTCAGGTTCTTCCTATCTCTCTGAGAGGAATGCCAGTTATGTCATTCCATAGTCGGGAAAGATCGTTGCTGAGTGATATTGAGATGGTAGGCCTCCTCTGCAGAGGCGTATCCCGTGACATCGGGTTCAACTTCCCATCCACCCTGGAGCCTGAGGCGATCAACATTCCGACCGCGTATCGCACGCAATGTGCCTTATCCGCCCCTCTCCGTCGAATCTTGCAGGGTCTTCTGCATCGCTTTTGACAGATCAATAGCGGCGTAGGATTTACTGTTGTACAACTTTCTTGGTTATGTGGTTTTGAAACAGTATCTCAGTTAATTTCATAAAGTCACATTTTTGAGATCAGTACAAAATTCAAGTTGTTTTCAACGCCAACTCACTCAGATCTCAAACCCATAAACAAGAACGAGTAAATAAACGTTAAGAACCATTTCAGGTTGAAGTTTCGTCAGACTGTCATCAGCTGTTTCCCAAATGGAAGATTAGAATTGATTCTAATGATATCCGCTCATGGCTATTTATTGTCTCAGCCCCTTAAGTGGAGAGGGGTTCGCCCGATTCAAAAAAATTATTGGGTCATGCGATCCCACCCGCGACTTCACCTATACAAATAATAATCCGAGCCCACTGGCCCAAACATCGTTAACCTCACGGCAACCGGTTCATTCAACCTGTTAACGGTCATTGGTCAAGAATAGAACACTTGGGAAGAATGTTTCAAGTCGCAGATCGCGATTTAGTTATGTAAAATTCCGTCGTAATTCGAAAGTTCCTATTTATGGTTCAGTTCCGACTATAGGGAATGCGCTTGCCCCCGATTACCACCAAAAACCTGATATGTTTTCGGTGGAAGAACGTTGTATGTTGTCACGCTGTTACCTGCTCATTAGCAGTAAACCCAGCTTTTTAATCTCATTTTCTTGACAATTTATTTAACCCCTTAAAGATGCCCAAAAAATTTGACCGATTCCCAAGCAGAAAAATTATTGTTACTGCAATTTTTGAGGCCATTGCAATAGCTAAATTTTTATTAAAAATTGGCTATTTGAATGGAGGAAACTAATATTTTTTGGTTTATTATTTTCAATAATAAGCCTTTGGAATCGAGCAAGAAAAAAAAAATTTTAACCCCCCCTCAAAATTTGATGTTTTACGTTTCAAGGTACGTAGAATACGAAAATCGAATAAAAAAATTTCCGTCCGTCCGCCGTACGCCGTCCGCCGTACGCGGCACTTTTCTTAGCAACACTGGACCGATTTGGTTCAAATTTGGTATATGGGCTCCATTTGGGGTCTAGTTGTGCCGCGAAGCTTTTGGTTGATGTCAGTCACTTCTAAGGGGTGAAAATTAAGGGTTGAAATTTTCAAGAGTGCCGTAGCTCGAAAACTCTCGAAATAAAGGTATCGTTTTTTCACCAATTTTAAATAGTATTGAATTTTTAAAAATTTTTGAGACCACCCGGAGCTCTGTAGGACAAACCGTTCGGTCCCTACGAGTACTTGAAGGTTTTCCTTCGATAAAACAGAATCATGAGTGTGAATCGCAAAAGAGGTCTAATCTCCATTCAAATTTTATCGGACTAAAATGCGGTCGCTGTTCATTTCTTCGATTTGTATACAGTTTTGCCTTCTGCGTAAAGCCCCCCACACACGGGCGAGCATGTTCGCGAGCCTGTTGGCGAACATGCTCGTAAACATGTTCGGCGTTGCCCACAGACGATCGAGCATGCTCGCGAACATGCTCGGCGTTGCCCACAGACGAACGAGCATGCTCGCGAACATTCTCGCCGCTGCCGCACAGTACTCTGCCTCTCTCGCGCTGTGATAGTCGAGTTGTGTCAGTGTGTGTGTGAAATGGATGTTAACGCTGTGGTTGCTGTTTGTGGTGGTTTCGTTTGTTTGGAAAATGAGATAAAACGGAAGCGTCGCAAAATCTGGTGCAAGAATTGGCTTCAAAATAGGAACCGCTTCAGCCACATGTCTCTGTTGTCAGAACTAGCAGCAAACGAACCGAATGATTTTAAAAATTACCTGAGGATGACTGAAGACTGTTTCGAAGACATTCTTGGCCGTATCTCTCCAGAAATTGAGAAACAAAGCACTGCTATGAGGGAGTCGAGCGAACCGGCGAACATGCTCGCGAACATGTTGGTTGTCCCCACAGACGGCCGAGCATGTCCGTGTTGGCGCTCGGGCTCGCCGGGTCCGACGAGCCGAGCGCCGAGCCCAACATGTTCGCCGGTCCGAAGGCTGGTAGACCCCACACACGGGCGAGCATGTTCGCCGCCAACACCGTCACGAACATGCTCGCGAACATGCTCGCCCGTGTGTGGGGGGCTTAACCAGTAATCAAATTTCCATATGAAGCTTTCTATTTTTCCAATCGAGTGTGAAGCGTTTAGTTCTTTTTAATAAACTTGATTGTGAAGGTGTGAAGCCAGTATGGTGTGGTAGGTAGTACCTAGCTGGTAGGTAAAAAAAAGTTGGTAGGTAAAAAAAATGTTGGTGGGTAAAAAACGCTGCAAATCATTGCTCAAAGGCTTCTTCACTCTTCAGATCACTGATCAGCTGAGTGAGCTCCGAAGCCATTTTCAATCCTATTGAATGGAAGTGATCTTCCAGGCGTCTCCAGCATTCGAGGAGATCTTCTTCACTCCTCAGATCACTGATCAGCTGAGTGAGGTCCAAAGCCATTTTCAATCCTATTGAACGCAGGAAGCTGAAATTTGAGAGGGAAGGTCAAGGGAGAATACAGATGGTGGTAGGTGCTATTGATGGAGAACCAGTGATCTATACAGAAGGGTGATCTATACAGAAAATAATAAACCTTTGAGCAATGATTTGCAGCGTTTTAAATGTATTTTTTGTTCAATACTATTACCAAGATTTTTGAAATTCAAATTTATGTAGTGACCTGGAAAACCACGGGAACGACTGCGTCCAATTTCTACAATATTGAGGATCGATTGAAGAATAACCTCCTTGGTTCAAATCTCTTCTCCAGTTCTCCATACAAAATCTCGCGCTTGACAGAAAAAGATGATGAGATGTGGAAATGAGTTTATCGGTTGTTAGCTGCAAAACTGTTTTGCTGGAGTTGGATTGGATTTTATGCATAAAGTAACACTGTGAGTCGATCTATGTTTAAAGTATATTTGGAATAATTTTATGGTGAATTTTAATTTTGATTGTTAAAAAAGAGCATGTGTTCCTGGGGAAGACATCCATTATTTTTGTGATCAAGATTTTGAGTTTTTCAAGTAAAGTGGAAAAAAAAGTTATCTTTGGAAACCCAAGTAATAAAACTATATGGCAACCCAAGTATAATACGATTGAGGACTGTCAAGTTTTCTAAAATATAAATCAAATTTTGTACGCTTATATTCGTGAGCTATGTAGGTTTCAGAATCAATAAAATATTAGTAAAAAGTTGATGTCAGGAATACCTTAAAAAGTGTTCTATAGTTTCGCACACAGTTAAGTTTTTTGTTGGATACTTATACTAAAATCACAAATGTTGATGCCAAAAATACTTGATACCAAAACGATATATTCTATGCTTAACTGGTATCGAAAGTCTCAATTTTTAGGTTCAGAGCTAGGTACACAAGGACGGTTTCACAGGGGAACTCTGGTCGTCCCCACAGGTACTTGTGACTGTAGTTGACAAATGATAACTTAAAGCGCCATTATGTCATTAACAACGTTTTATGGTTGGGTTTCAGAAATTCATTCCTTTACTTTTCGGGTCAAATAAGGAATTGAAAAAAATAAATAAATGAAAAACCTCGAACTTGAACACTGAAGCCCTGCTGAGGTGCAGACGAAGCGAGAAGAACGTTTTGACGGGGAGCAATCCCCCCTTTTCAACTCACCTCTCACCTAACCATTCCCAGACACGGTCGACCTAGAACTAGAACGGTTCAACACAAAGTGGCCACTGACCTACCGCAATTCCTTCACCTGAGAACCCAGAGAGAGGACGTTTACTTTCTACTTCCTTCCAACGCAGCCGGTAAGTGGAGAAAAGGCATTCGATCTGGACCACGACTGCGTCTGATTACTCCATCGAAACTCTCATCAACCATCGATGTAAAATGTACAGGGTGATGAGATGTCAATACACTAGGAGAATTGTGTACACCTCAAATGCAACAAAAAAGTTCCTCTCGTTCAACGTACGATTCTCACGGGTAAAGATTTTCCTTGCTAAATTTGTGTTTTTATGGGGGAACGTGATTTTTTGCATAAAACAAACCATATCTCCTCAACTATTAGTCATACGCATACTTTTTTTTCAAACAATGAAAAGCTAATTAATTTTTTTTAAAAAGTAAACAACGTTCCAAGATTTGTATTTAATTAGAAGAACAGAAGAAAGAACAGAAACAACTCAAACTTTCAACATTTCTAAATTTTAGAAAATTTATCTGACCACTCTAAACCGCTCGGATTTCAAAAAAACTTCCTTTTTTAATAAGCTTTCCAGCAGTATAATTTAAACAATTGTACATCCGAATTTAGGGGGAAAATATGTGATTGAACGCGGAAAAACGTGAATTTTTTTTCAACGAAATCAACGTTCTGGCTGGACGACTCCAGGGTTAGAAGAAGGGCAGAAGACCCCGGAGTCCCCACGCCAAAACGTAGATTTCGTTAAAAATTCACGTTTTTCCGCGAACAAACACAAATTTCTCCCCAAAATTCGAATTCAAATTTTCCAAAATTATACCTTGGAAATTTTATTTAAACAGAAGTTTTGGTAAAATCCGCGCAGTTAAGAGTTTAAAAAAAAGTTTGTAAGAAAATTTGTGTAAAATTTAGAATTGTTCGAAATTTAGAATTGCTTCGGTGCTAACAAGAATTGAACGGGAATCTTGGAAGTTAAATTTCCTTTAAGTCAATTTAATGAGCTTTTCTATGGTTAAAAAGAATTGTCTGCAGGACCAATGATTAAGGAAATATGATTAGTTTTAGGCAAAAAAATCTCGCTCCCCCAAAAAAGCACAAGTTTTGCAAGTTCTCCCTTACACTCGAAAATTGGACATGAGTCAAGAGGAGTTTTTATTGCAGCATTTGAGATGCAGAATACACTAATGTGCAACAGCGGCTGAAGAGGACAGGCAGAGTTTTGCACATTTTTGGACAATTTTTAGCACATTACATGGAAGAAACAAAGAAATTATGGAGCACTTTCTCAAAAGGTAGAACTAGGAAAGTATTTTTAAAATAGAGTTCGTCCTTTTCGAGTTTGAATTGAAGTTTAGAAAATTGATTTCTAGTCACCAATTCGGGTTTAGACAAAGGCACACGAAGGTAGAAAGGTTTGTACAAGCATTTTCTCAGATGTTGCTCAAGCTTTGAACGAGGTTTGAGTTTGAGCAACACAGGGCAGCTAAGGCAGTATTAAGTACCTTGAAATTCGACATTTCGGGGTGAAGCAACTTGAGGAGTAATCAAAATCAAAGCTTATAAAAGAAGGAATACCGCAAGGAAGCGTGCTGGGGCCTGCGTCATATGTACACTCCTCATCTACGAAGTTATGTACCTGTGAAGTTTACAAATTGTCTTTAATGAGAATTTTGAGGCATTTGCAATAACTTCTTTTTTTCTTCAATTCACCAATGATTATAGTCTAGAACTGGCTAAAAATCGGATGAATATTTTTTTTCGATGATTCGCTTTTTCGATTAATGACGTTGTTCGATTAGGGCTTTTTTCGTTTTCAATGTAGTGGTAATAGGTGTGAGGAAGATGGCAACCCTGATTGTGGATCACAGGACTAGATCGAAAGAAAGTAGTGGTGAAAAGGGAAGTAAAACTGACCTTGCTCAATTTCTCGCCTTCGTGATGCGGGAGGAGCGTCCGGAGACTCTGGAACCCCGCGTTGATACTCTGCATCCTTCGCCGTTCGTTGGAGTTGGCGATCTCCCTCCGGATCCTCTTTTCCTGCTCCATCCCGGCCCCGCCGGGTCCTCCGTGGATCCGGACGCCTCCGCCGGGCACGGGCGGCGAGTCCGAGCGGTCCGCCCCGCCTCCGAGGCTGCAAAATGACGTCAGTGGTAGAGGGCTCCTGGGAACATCCGCCACTACTGTCAACGGCCCGCGGTCGCTAAACCCTCCATTACCCTATCCTACGTGAACGAGCGAAGCGAGCGACTGGCTGAATGGCGAGCGACAGAATAAAAATAGAACTGAGAGGCCGAAGTCAGACTACCCAGTCGCTCGCTTTGTCATTCACGTCTGCTGTTACTTCACTAAAAACTATAATTATAACGACCAACGCTCAACTATTCAATGAATTTTCGACTTCAATGCAATCAAACCCAACCACCGAAGTTTGCAACCTCGAAGTTTGTAGTGTTTTGTGTGAAGAATCATTAATGTCGATCATTTATTAATCATCAATTATTTACAATGACATTAATGATTCTTCACACAAAACACTACAAACTTCGAGGTTCAACACATTTTTTCGTCAACTTTCACCGCGAATTTAAAAACAAATCCCTCGGATTTGAGATATGAAACACCGATTTTGACGTGTAAATACGATATTTTCAACGAACTTCATAAAGAAAGGAGGTCTCTCAATTAAATTTTTTTTTTCAAGTGGGGTTTTTCCTTATTACTTCATTGCATTGTACTATTAGGAGGAGATTTCAATGTGTGATTCGCAAAAACGGGTGAAATTTCGTTCGCGGTAGGTCATTTTCGGATTCAGCACCCCAAAAAGGTTTTTCAATATCCTAAGATCCGAAAAAACGAGCTAATTTAAAAGAATAATCACACTTCTATATTGGAAGATAAAATCATTAATTCAAACCCTAATTAAAGAATTCTCCATTCAAGAGTTATTTCACAATAGCGACTCATTCGTTTAATTGGGCATATTAATTTCAGAATCTAGTAGTATTTTAGGCAGAAAGTTTAATACTTGCCTAGGTCTTGGAAAAATTTCCTTCACACCAAAAATATACCTTCCCAACACTTGAAATTTAACACAATACCAAGGAGACTCGATTTGCTATAGTTACACTTTGAAGCATCATTGAAAAGTTGCTAATTAATTTCGGAAGGTGTTAATAATGACGAAGCTTGATGAAAATTTAGTTTAAATCCTTATTAATTGTTATTAAAATTGGATAAGACAGCACAAGAGGGGCAACATGCGGACCCAAGACAGTAGCTGGACGGATGTGATGTATGTACATAATTATGACGGTACATGAATGTACCTATATAAAAAAAACAGATAGGTACAGAACATGTCACAATGGTAATTCAATCATGATGATTAGAATGGTAATAAAGGTAAGACACAAAGGATGAATTAGAAGCTGGGATATGGATGGCAATAAAAATACGGTATCTACGATAAATTCTGGATTTTCCCTTCGTTAAATCGTGCATAAATTGGAGAATTCGAACTTAAAACGTCAATTCCAGCAACAAAATGTCTATAACGCAACTATTTACTTATACAAACGTTAAATCTTATCCTACGCCGGTAATTTTGGATAGTCTCTATCCAATACAAAAAACGTCACATTTTTAAGGTAAGTAACATAAATTTACAGTACCTAGGAAAAGTCAGGGTGCGATTTGCACATCGGTCCGTCAAGATTTTTACACCGTTTCTGTGAGAATATTTCGAGAAAACCCCGAATGAGAGATTTTGTTGATTTTGTTGAATGAGAGTTTTTCTTGATAGAAATCATTTTGTGACGTCCCTTTACAACCTCCATTTTGTACTTTTGAACCAAAAATTCCCTCAAAGAGCTCAAAACAAGTAACTTTGTGAGCGAAATTTGGCTATTTTTCAAATGTATGTCTCGAATCATGGTTCATCCCTTTCAAACGAACATTCAACTTGAAAATCGTCGTTGTTGATACATATGCTTTCTGACGATTTTGCACAATTGAGGTTTTGGTTGCTTCTGAAGCAAAATCCAGCGCTGCGTCGGACGAACATTTCAGTTTAACAAATGAATCAACAAATTCCACACTTTTCGCGATTTTGATGTTACATGCTGTCTGCTTAGGTACGTTAGGAGCAACATGCATTCTTATATTCAACCTCCACGCGACACTCCTCCCTAATGCTGTCAAGTTTTATTGTTTTTTTTTCTATTGAATGAGTGCTTTCTGGGTTAACTAATTAATGAGATGGAGAACATTAAAAAATATCAAAATTTGGAAAGTAATAAAAATAGGAAGTCATTTTCTCAAATCCAATACGTACAGATGATATCACTTCTTACTATTGACCAAATTATTGAACTATTTCTGAAAGTGAATGACCTTAGGAAATAATTTCGGCAATATGTACTATCTTGGAGGAAACATAGCTAGGTACCTATATCAGCTGCTTTAAATTTTCCAAATTATGAACTATTCATAAGTATAGAGCTTTAGAGGTTCAGTTTTTGACGGTTAAAAACCTGAAAAATTCACGTAGAAGGAAAGAGACTGTTCACAAACCGGTTTGTATCCCCCCTGAAAAATTGCCTCAAGTTGCTCATGTTGCATCTACGACGAAATGTTGGCTACGAGTAAAGTAGTGTACGAAACTCTGTACGAGTAGATATCGCGAGGCATCATCCAAACTATTTTACTAACGTAAAATATAAAATTATAACAGTGCCTATTATACGCAATAATAATACTATAACAGTTCAGCACAATTAGAACAAATCAGCTTCTTCAATAGTGGATGTTGATGGATATTGAGAGGTAAATTATTGAGACTGGAAGAAGGCTGAATTCACCATTCAAGAGTCAGCATTTCAACCTCACCTCCCCTTCAAGGTTCGAAATAATAACAAATACGCATCGAAATTACGAATATTGCTTAATATTCGCTCGGTTTGAACATGCTAAAGTTTCCACAAGAAATTTCGGACCCTAAACTTTGTACGGCAGAGTTATTTATGTAATGAAATAAGAAATAAAACATTCTAACTTCTAACCTTATCAAAGCAAATTATTAATGAATTCAACCAACACTATCAATATCATGTGTACTGTATGGATTATGGATGGATTTCAGTATGAAGAGGAGGTAATAGATGAGGTGAGGTCAACGGTCCTTTCACTACCCGCGACTTTCTATCAAAAGAGGCGCTGACGGACTGTCAATAGGATGGAAGGAGAGAGGTGGTCGTCGATTCATCAGCCACAAAGCTTTTCTGTGGAAGGGCCCCGAATAAGGATCAATGGGGAAGGGCCAACACCATCAATAACCTTTCTAGGCGGTGCTCAGGTGAAGCAGGAATGATGGAAAGCGAGAGTGGATGTATAGCAGTCAAGCCCGGCGAGGGAGCTATTATTCAAACAGGAGGCGAAAAACCCTTTTCGGATCTAACTTTTTTCAGATAGACATTCCCTCGGGCCCACTACTCGAATCTGACACGAACATTGAAATGCTGCACCTACATACCTAATTAATTGGTACCCACTGAATTAGAGTAAACAAATTTACCCCCCCCCCCACAAAATTTGATGGTTCATGTTTCAAGATACATTACCCGACTTTGACCAGAAATGTGATAAATCGGATCCGTCGCGGTCTAGTTGTGCCACGATTGTTATTGTCAGTAACTTCTAAGGGGTTGACATTTATTTCAAAATTAATTTCCATTTATTTGAATTATTGACGCTTTTTTATAATTAAATGAGGCCACCTAGAGCTCTGTGGGATCAACCGTTTGCTTCCTGTGAGATCAATAAATCATCAATAAAAGAACTTCTACAGTTTGATGATCCCCGCTTTCCCTATCTTCTCACTACCTGATGTGAGATGTGTTCCTTGAATGGCAGTTGGCGACTTTCGTCTCCCGTTCTTAGGAATATGAATCTGAAGAGGGCACTTGGATTATTTAAAGGGGGAGGGTAGTTTATTCTACAACTGTATTGACCAACGAAAAAACCCTTTCTATACAAATGGGTGATCTATGAAAAATAAAATAAAACCTTTGTGAAATAATTTGCAGCTTTTTTAAACCCAACCCATAAATTGAAAAAACCAGCAGAAGAATGTCTCCTTTAAGGTCAATAAATGTAAAAAGTTGAAGATTGAAATAGGTGGAATACTTGAATGGATTTTTATGAAATTTCATAGGTTGTGCAAGATATCTATTTTGGAAGGTTATGAGTGAAACTAAAAGAACGTTTCTCTACACGGGAGAAAACATCAAACCAAGATGTTTGGACAAGACCCACCAGAATAGTTGAGTGGGTACACGACAGAAGGGCGTGGTGGGTACAACTTGGATACAACTCCTTTTGGTTTATTATTTTCAATAATGACCTTTTTCGACCAAGAAAATTGGCCGATTTTGATGAAATTTGGTATGTAGGCTCCATTTGGGGTCTAGTTGTGCCCCAAAGATTTTGGTTGATGTAGGTCACTTCTAAGGGTTCCAAAATCAATTTTGAAATTTTGAAAATGCCCTAACTCAAAAAATTTTGATATAAAGGTATTGTTTTTCCTTCAATTTAAGATTCTATGGAATTCTTAGAATTTTTTGAGACCACGCGGAGCCCTGTAAGACAAAAAGTTCGCTCGCTACGACAATTTAAGGGTTTTATTTACGATAAATCAGAAACACGAGTGTGAATCGCAAAAGAGGCCTAATCTCCGTTCAAATTTTAGCTGACGGAAATGCGATCGATGTTTTTTTTTCATGTTGGATGGTTGGTGGCTTTGCAGACGAGTGATCTGTATAAAAATAATAAACCATTGTGTAATAATTTTCAGCGTTTTTTTGCTTGGTGCGTTCATTACAAAGAGGAATATTGGTTTATTATTTTCAATAATGAACCTTTGGAATCGACCAAGAAAAAAAAATTTTAACACCCCCTCAAAATTTGATGGTTTACGTTTCAAGGTACGTAGAATCCAAAAATCGAATAAAAATTTGGCCGTCCGTCCGCCGTACGCGGCACTTTTGCCACTTAGCATTGACCGATTTTGATGAAATTTGGTATGTAGGCTCCATTTGGGGTCTAGTTGTGCCCCGAAGCTTTTTGTTGATGTAGGTCACTTCTAAGGGTTCCAAAATCAATTTTGAAATTTTGAAAACGCCCTAACTCAAAAAATTTTGATATAAACGTATTGTTTTTCCTTCAATTTAGGATTCTATAGAATTTTTTGAGACCACGCGGAGCTCTGTAGGACAAACCGTTCGCTCCCTACGAAAATTTAAGGGTTTAAATTGAAATATATATAAATATAAATCAAAACACGAGTGTGAATCGCAAAAGAGGCCTAATCTTCAAAATAATCTTCAAAATAATTTTATATTTGATGGATGGTGATTTTGTAGACGAGTGATCTATATAGAAAATAATAAACCATTGTGTAATAATTTGCAGCGTTTTTTCATAGGTACTACTTACAACAACTTATTTTGTTCGTTTGCACAAATTATAGAAATTTAACTACAGCTGAAATACTTCTTATCATGAATATGTCTTTTCTCGCTAACTTGGGGCTAAATGCAACAAATTTGGTTGTGGAATCTGCCACCATGTGGCAGCACCAGAATGAAGAACAGGAAATCATTCTGCAAACGGATTTCTCTTCAAGATTCACGTAGACATTGAGGGAAATTTTTGTTTGTAAGTGAGCCCAAAAGTTTGTAAACTTTTTGAACTAATTAACCGCAAGTTATCCTCTTCCCATCTCTTTATCACAGGATCTCACTAGAACCTCATGACTTTTAGCCTTAACTATTAGAGTCTGAAAGCCCCCTCTTACCATGTAGAAGGTAAATGCTTACAAAGAAAGAGTAGCTCCAGGATTAGGCTAAAATAAGACCTTAATTTGGCTCCATAGGTTATCCTCTTCCCATCTCTTTATCTCAGGATCTCACTAGAACCTCATGACATTTAGCCTTAACTATTAGAGTCTGAAAGCCCCTCTTACCATGTAGAAGGTAAATGCTTACAAAGGAAGAGTAGCTCCAGGATTAGGCTAAAATAAGACCGTAATTTGGCTCCATAGGTTATCCTCTTCCCATCTCTTTATCTCAGGATCTCACTAGAACCTCATGACATTTAGCCTTAACTATTAGAGTCTGAAAGCCCCCTCTTACCATGTAGAAGGTAAATGCTTACAAAGAAAGAGTAGCTCCAGGATTAGGCCAACTAGAATAACATATAAGATCAGGTCAACTGGCTGCACTTAATTTCATTACGAAATTTAAGGTGATAAGATTATTACAAAGGGAATAAGTAGGTACCTCAAACCAGCCTGGGAGAGCATGTTGTTGTCGATATCACTGCCCAAACGGAGTACCGTGTAGCTGAACATTGTATCGCGATTCGTCGAAGTTCAACTGTAAGCAAGTGCCCGAATCGAATAGTTGTAAATCAAAGGAATTATTGAGAAGAAGAAGAAATTATTGTTGAGAAGGTGCCCTCCCTCCCCTCGCCGATCTGCAAATGTTGGTGAAAGCGTTGAAAGGTTTGACATAATATACATATTTGAGTAATGTAAATCACGAGGTAGGCAACGCTGTCTCTTCCATTTCTATTCAGTACCTAAGAAAATGAAAATTGCCCATTTATAAAAAGTGAGAGCTCAGGAAAGATTGGGTCCCAAGTTTACTTGATCGTTTCTCCCTCGAATTACATTTAGAAATAATGTTAATAAATAAATATATTACACTTTGAGAGTCGGGAGATTTGGAGAATGTCAGGGGAAATCACAAGCTGCCATTGATAACTTTGACATCCAGGATAATATAAGACCTGGAAGGGCTTGACAGCAACGATATCGTGCTTTTTACCCTGGTCACACTGCATGTGATACAATTTCTCCGTCTCAACATCCCAGCCGCTATCTGCTGTTCAAATTCATGTGTACTATCATGTTTGTGCCTTATAAGGAACAGGGAAATCGTAAGCAATTTTTAAAAATAAGAGACGTGAACATGAATTTTGAAATAATTAATTTCCTGTTGCTTTTTTGTTAATTTTACAAAAAAGAGCAATTGCAAAGTTGTGGAAAGCAAAACTTGGAGCGTTTCCAGGGGCGAATTACTGAATATTCTGGTGACACTATCGACTTGTGTGTATAGTGTGGACCATCCATACACACTCTATATTATCTCTGCATTATTTACGAAACAATTTATCGTACACCTGACATTTCATCCATGTCAAGGGGATGAATCTCTTCCCCTGTGAAGTCGGAAACGTACCGAAAAACGAGCATTTCGAGATGAATACGAGTCCTTCAACACATAATTTATCATAAATATACAGCATCGACCTGAATTTGAATAACGAGTAACATAATAGAAAGATGATCTCTCAAATCTCGTAAGGGAGAGAAGGTACTCATTGAAATTGTCGTGAAACATTGAATTTAAAGTAGACTTGGTTCAGAGTCAATATGAACGGTTTCACATTAACCCATTTGAAACCGTATCTTTTTTTGATCGAATTTTTACACAAAACTTTGTAGGTTCACTAATTTTGACCTCAGGAACACGGGAAAAATATTGAAAAAATTCTGCCAATAGCCAATTTACTGAAATTGGTGGGTGCCATATGGCACCGCTGGTAAGATATGACACGTCCGATGGAGTGCATGTGAAGACCAAGGATATTAGTATTTTCAACAAAAATAAACTGTTACCTGGTAGTAAATAGAAGGAATAACAATATTCACATGAACATAATAACATAATTTAGTCAATTCAGTATTTTTTACCACAAAACGATACATTTGAAAATCCTATGAGAGAAATATTGTTATGGAACATTCAAATTTTCGATAAAATAACATAGAACAAACCACTAATAAGCCCACACAGGACTTGTGGCACATTGTTCTAGTCTGGGGCTTCCAGTTGAAGCCATCCCACTTCTTTTCTTCTTTTCATTATGGAAAGACGAAAAGACACCTATGATAGGTGTTCACGACATAATGGTCCCTGCGATCAAACAGGATGTCGTCCAACACTCAAGAGTAGGTACCTCACAAACGATTCTGAACGTCTCCTTGACGTTGTATAATTTTTTAAAAAAACTTTCGTCGCCTAGCATTGCTAAAAATTTTGCAATTCTTGTCAGATTTCAGATCCCAGTAGCAGCGATTGTCAAAAATCTGAATAATTTTGCTGTGGCCAGCAGCTACACCTTGTTTAATAGCCTGACTCTTCATCAGTCAGTAGATTTGGCTCAGGTGGTTCAACATTCCATCGTGTGTATTGGTTAATTCCATCAGGGATATCACCAATTGGTACCTACATAAATGGCTTCTTGAACAGAAAATTCAGGCCTGCAATGAAAAAAAGTCTGCCAAGTGGGTGAGGCACATAGGTTCCTCGTATCCATAACCCGATTGAATAGATGATCCGATGCATAGTAGTTGATCTCGAAACATCAACTACCCACACAATCTCTGAATATTTCTTCGAAATCGGATAAGAAATGTAGAGGCTATGAGACAGCAACTAAGAGCCCCTGAGAGACCAGCGGTGCCATATGGCATCGCTGATGTAAAACCACTTCTTGTGAAGTTATAACTTGAACAAATTCCAACAAAACAATTTTATCCCATATATAAACATTCTGGTAAAAAGAAAATGAAAAAAATACTGACAAAAATATATATTTTGATTATTTACACCAAGGTATTCAGCAGCGATTCAACACCAACAGATTGGTCCATTTTCAAATGAGAAACAATTGTACTGAATCACGTTCTGAACTAAACTAACGCTGGTAGGGTTTGAGGTGAATATTCTAGATCAAGAAAATAAGCAGAAGTAAACAATTACGTCAAAAGTTTACTTCCAAATGATGTTCAAAGGAGGTTCCCTCCAGCGGTGCCGTACGGCACCGCTGGTTCCAAATGGGTTAAGGTCATTGATTATTCCGGGTATGTAAACCCACCGCTATCAGTTGGAATTTCGAACGAATCACATGAAAACACCTAAAATAGTGGAACACATGAGCGAAACATTTGTCAAAATTCTATCAGGTGCGGGAATTTCAAGATGAGTTTGCGGCCGAATCAATTTTAGGGCTGAATGCTTATCTTGAAATCACAAACGTGGTTTTTGATTAACGAAGAATAAACGTGGAAT
Organism: Apolygus lucorum; assembly: GCA_009739505.2. Lineage (NCBI taxonomy): Eukaryota > Metazoa > Arthropoda > Insecta > Hemiptera > Miridae > Apolygus > Apolygus lucorum. The sequence continues at coordinate 27,771,240 of CM019179.2, forward strand.
TAAGTTTTCAACTTACCGGAAAGAAAAAAAGATGAAACCGTGACACGGATTCGCGGTAAAATTATGCGGACTAGGATTTGCAAAGAACAAAAGCCTGTGCTAAACAACGACACAACAATTAGGGATGTTTCAGGAGAAATATTGCCGAAATTGGGTGACGTTTTGAAGTTAGGTAAGTAAGTCGCCTTTATCACTCCACAGAATCTTGGAAGAAAATCTTCAGAATGAATAAATTTGTAATTTTGGGTGGTAGAACCAGGGAGAGATGGAAAAGGGGAAAGACAGAGCAATAAATTCAATCGCAATGAACAGCACCAGAAGCATCAACAACGGCACGTCAGCTGTTCGCGGTTTCAAGTCAGCTGATTTTGGAGAGGATGTGGAGCGAAACAGCTGATTGATTTCTTTTATATTTATAACTGAAAACCAGTGTTGCAAGACCTACGGATTTTTAGAAACATTTGAGAGGTTAGTTAATTTTTAAATTGTTTTCATCATGCAAGGAAGTAGGTCTAGGAAGTTCGTTCTAAGGTTTTTACTCACGGTTTTATGTATAATTAGAGTTAATTACATTGATAAGATATTTATCGGAGTGAGAATTACACTGAGAAGTAAAAGTAATTACGGCTCGGCAGGTATAATTGGAAAGGTAATTACAACCGGAAATAATATGTACGTTACCATTGAGAAGGAATCCGTTCCTTCAAATTATAACTCTTTATTGTGAGTAACACTTGACTGTAGTGTGGAAATGACAACCTACATGAACACTTTTGAAACAAATTTCACAAAATATTCAAGGTAGGTATTTCTCTAAGTATTTTTCTATCTGTCGACTGCCGGATTGAAGAAGTGGTCAGCTGTCGGGGTGATCGTACAGTTAGTCGGCTTAGGAAGATTGTAGAATTAAAAAATGAAACAGCTCTTCGTGGAGCAGATTCAGAGAGAATCAAGTCACCAACACAGAGGCTCGCCCAGAAATAAGTATGAGCAAAGGAGAAACTAGGTTTTTCGCTCTTGGCGGTCCTCAGCTGGGCGCTTTATTTTCATTCTAGCAATCAGATTCCACCCTCTCCATAAAAAAAAAAAAAAAAAAAAAAAATCAACTCTACAAAAGCCGAGGTGAGTACGAGACTATCAGGTAATTTCGAATGAGGTGTGATAGCTGGGATGGCATTAAGCGCCCAGTTGAGAACCCCTAGGAACCTCCTGCAACTGGATTGTTTTGGAAACCTGGTACTGGATTGATTTTATCCTTCAACTAGGTATGTGTAGTTATTATTTATCCCTTCTCCACTCACGTCGGTTCTATTTGGCCCGAGTGACTTATAATTTGATTTTCAGAGGAAAATTGATGCATACTCTGGAAGAAGGGTCAATGCTCTTTATTATGATACCTATCGAACTATTGCACATAAGCAAACATTTTGGTATTGTGAATTTGAGAGCGATTATAACATTGCCCTATATTAATGAACGTAGATTCTTGCTTCAACAACTAATTCGAGCATATTCTACGCGATTCTATTTGTAATTCCAATAACTGTTTATATTTTTAATTATTTACCCTCATTGGACCATAGCATCACTAGTGTCACCGAAAACATCTCAGGAACTTCATACCTGTCCCAAAGTGTCACCGGAGTAACCAAAATTAAATTTCCATTTTAAATTTAATAGACAGCAGAAATTTCTGTGGGACATTGGAAGTCTCAAAATAAAATGACAAAAATTCCCTAGGAAATCGATTTACAAAATTTCAAAATTTTTGTCATAACATCATTTTTTGCTTTTAATAACAAAAAACTCAGCTCTGTCCATTAATTTTAAATTGATATTTAAATCTAGTTATCTAGAGACACTTTGGGATAGCTGTGGAATTCCTAAGATGTTTTCGGTGACACTGATGACACCATGGTCCAATTAAGGTTAATGTAATAACGTTGAAAAATCGTTTCATGAAGGCTCTAGGTAAAAGGCACGCTATTGTTCCTCGAAAATTGTAGGCACTGTGAGCGCTTTTTCTTGTGAATGGTTGATGTAGGTAAAATTTGTCTTCAATGCATAATCAAATCGAACGTCTCAAAAGTTTTCTCTTCACATCAATGTCACATCAATGCCCCGTACTCAAGTCGAATTTGTATGTTTTATCAATATTTTACAAGAGGAATCTCTTCGATAGAACAGCAACTATGTAGATCGACCCAACAAAACGTACTATGTCAATTGATCGGGATTAGGGTCAACTGAAAAACAACACCTTCTTCGCCGAGCTTTCGGTAAATATATTACCTTCTTCGAGCCCTGAAGAAGGTAATATATTTACCGAAAGCTCGGCGAAGAAGGTGTTGTTTTTCAGTTGACCCTAATCCCGATCAATTGACATAGTAATCTCTTCGATGTTTCATCGATATTTTACTTGAGGGTAGTCTTCGATTGTTACCACTATTGAGTAAATAATTTTGAAGTTGAAACAAATTTGAAAAATTCAAAACAGATATTTAATCAATTAAGTAAGCAAGTTTCCAAAGTACTGAGAAGTAATTTCATGCTGATCTCACATCCTACGGGTGGATTCTAATAAATTGTTGAAACCGGCTCTGAGTCAGACGGTCGTGTGTCGTTACCCATTTTGCTGCCGCACACATTCCGAGGTCGGTGATTACGCGATCAACTTCTAGCTATTCCAGGACCAGGAGGTAAATAGTTATTAGTCAGCCCCCCTTGTGTAGTCGTCACAGTCGATGTGGTGGTTGGAAAGGAAACAATAGCGATGGCGTGAGAGGCCCCCCTCCTGAGAGTCACAGCTGTTTGGTCAAGGTCGACGTCGAAGCTGGTGCCCCCTGGCGGCGGATGATCATATCGGGCCATCGTCCGGGTAGAAACGAGAAACCTCCGTCGAAAATTACTCCCTTCAACTGCGTCACATCTCCATCGCCATAGCTTGTGGCTTCTCCAGACCGCCCTGGCCTTTCACCATCTGAGTGTCTATCTGGATCGACCAGGGCCGCCCGCTCAGAGGCAAAGGGTTACTGCCCGAGGCAAGCCAGAGAAACTGAGCGGATCTCTAGTGTTTGGGTTCACTAATTCGTAAATTTCACAAGAAAAGCAATGAAAATTGGAGCTGGGTCCTTCGATATTCTCCAACAGGCCATATAATACCTTCACAGACAATTACTCCCACCTACTACTAAATGACATTCCATAGCTAAATCGACACCAGATCGTCGATCGAACTTTCACCATTCAGAGGCAGTGTTACTTCCCGAGACTAGCACGAGCTGAGATCTCGGATATTAGAGATCTCGTATTCGTAATTTATTTCCACCAGAGAACAGAAGAGCTGTCCTTCGCTATTCTCAAACAATCTCATCTTAACAAGCCACTGAAGAATCCTTCGTCGGAAATTACTTTCTGCGTCACATCTCAATTTGTTGCTCAATAGCATAGACCTCTAATGTACACCCTCCTTGAGATGTGCTTTCAGGTTATATGTAGAAACCCCATCCTACGTCCGAAAGAGAAGAAAACCGAAGTACCAGCAAATCTGATTCGACGTTAGTATTATTACCTGACACCTTTAACAAAATCGATGGTTACGACCTAATTGGAAAAAAGCCTTTTGCCTCCACAATGTTTTCCTGTTCATGTCGCTGTGGTTTTTGCGATGTTATTCCTGCTACACAAACTATGTAGGTACCTTCTACAATATTAGATTTGTATTACAATGTATGTATGGGGGACCTCATTACTGAATTACTGCTCCTGTCTGTAATCTTCAACTACCTACTGTTGAAGTTTCAATAAAAAGTTCCGTATACCAGGCTAAATCAAAAACTCTTGAGCCAATTAATAATAGATATAATAGGACTTTCAACGTTGAGTGCACTTCATAGTAGTGAAACATGGTTTGCATCATGGTTTCCTTTACTTTTTACTTTCCATGATGTAAACCATGTTCCACTCTTCAGAAGTGCACTCAATGTTAAAAGTCCCATTATTAGTAACTAGCTGAAAAGCCTGCTAAAAGCAGGCAAAAAATTGTGGATATGAAAAAAAAATTTTGATGTCGCGGCCTGGAATCGAACCCGGGACCCCTACGTTCGGGCGACATACGTACGTACGTACGGTTGGCGTTTTATGTATATAGATAAGGCACTCTTTATCATACTCAACTTGTGATAAACGAATTTAATTTGTTGGACTCTTTCGTGATTACTTTTTACTAAATCATATTTCTATGATATAAATACATGGGGTGTCCCGAAACCAATCAGCAATACTTCAGGGGTCGATTCTACAATAATTTTCTCTCTATCCACTTTTATTTACTCCGCTAAATATGCCACTTTTTTTACTTTAAAATTTTCCCACATGATTTCGAGCTTGCAGCTCATAAAAACTGTACACTAGGATAGTCTTTCTACCTCAAACTTGATACGCCTCAAATTATTACTCAACAGTTTATTTGTCAGCGAAGATAACACGTCTCAAAGAACTCGGCTTTAATAGTACTAGGGGCCTGTAATAGAAAAGGTTCCCTTATTTATATCTTGGCGCCACATGAACTAGGTGACATTTTAAGGATGTTTCAAGGTGTTGTGGTCGCATTGAATTTTTCTTGACTCGATCATGTAACATAGATGTACGTAATCATCGTGCTGCCAAAGTCAGAATCATTCCAAAGAAAAAAAGTAATCGGGATATCGGAGAGCAAATCGGAAACACGACGAAGAGGCTGGCTCAGTTCAGAATAGGGTGCTGGAGCTGCGCAGTTTACAGCTGCCTCAGGGGCTCACGAATCCGACCTTGACCCAACAGCTGGGCACCGCGATGGAACCATTCACGGCCTGCTCGTTCGGTCGGGGAAAGTCCAATCCATGAATACATCATGGGGACGTAAGTACACAAATAGACGTCAAATTTAGAGGGAATCGAGGCAAAATGTGAACTGCTTCGCCGATATTTCAGAAAATACGTTCCGATCCTAAATCAAGAAATACGCCAATCCCCTAAAAAAAGTATAAAATTGCTTACCTATGCATTTTTCCGTTAGGAGATAGTAAAAACACGCTGCAAATTATTACACAATGGTTTATTATTTTTATATAGATCACTCGTCTGCAAAGCCACCAACCATCCAACATGAAGAAAAACATCGATCGCATTTCGGTCAGCTAAAATTTGAACGGAGATTAGGCCTCTTTTGCGATTCACACTCGTGTTTCTGAATATCGTACGTAAAACCCTTAAATTCTCGTAGGGAGCGAACGTTGTCCTACAGAGCTCCGCGTGGTCTCAAAAAATTCTAAAAATTCTATAGAATCTTAAATTGAAGGAAAAACAATACCTTTATATCGAAATTTTTTGAGTTAGGGCGTTTTCAAAATTTCAAAATTGATTTTGGAACCCTTAGAAGTGACCCACATCAACCAAAATCTTCGGGTCACAACTAGACCCCAAATGGAGCCTACATACCAAATTTCATCAAAATCGGTCAATGCTAAGTGGGGAAAGTGCCGCGTACGGCGGACGGATGGCCAAATTTTTATTCGATTTTTGGATTCTAAGTACCTTGAAACGTAAACCATCAAATTTTGAGGGGGTGTTTAAAAAATTTTTTCTTGGTCGATTCCAAAGGTTCATTATTGAAAATAATAAACCAAAACTGCTCATCTCTTTGAAACGTAGGATTATTTCAATGAAATTTTCACTGGGGATTCCTCAAGTTACCCATTGTTAGAAACCAAATTGCTCCTGTTTATTGAACGTATTGTGTATGTAAAGGTATTGTTTTTTCACCTACTTAAAATAGTATTGAATTTTTAGTAACGATTGAGACCAACCGAAGCTCTGTAGGACAAACCGTTCGCTCCCTACGGGAACTTATAAGGGGTTGAACTTATAAATCTTTAACACGAGTGTGAATCGCAAAAGAGGCTTAATCTCGGTTGAAATTTTAGCTGACCAAAATTAAATAAATGTTCGTTTCTGCGAGTTGAATTCAGTTTTGCTTCCTCAGCAACCAGTATTCAAATTTCCCATATCAAACTCTCTATTTCTTCGAATCGAGTGTGATGGTTGGTAGGTAGAGGTAAAGACGAGTTCTTTGCAGACGAGCGATCTATACAGAAAAATAATAAACCTTTGTGAAATAATTTGCAGCGTTTTATTGAACAAATGAAAGGTTTTACGATCAGAAAAAAATGAAGATGAAGTCATCAGCAGAGTAACATTGTAGCGTTATCATTATCTTTTTATTTATAAATCAAGTCCTTTATTTGCTAATTCCCTTTTCATCTCCTCGAGTAACTGAACACTCGACAAAACTGATCAACTGATTCCGAATGACAACGCTCAAACTTCGAAGATAGTTCGATGCAAAGTAGTGTTTTCATCAAAGTCTGAGATTTTGTTGTTCATTCCTCACTCTCGACTCAGGTGTATTCCTTACACTTCATATCGCCAGGTTTGGAGGGATTGGCGCTTTCCTATTTCAGCCCCCATACTAGAGGAGAATCAACCCATCCTCCACATCTGTAGTCATTAATGACGATTAAATGTGAAATTCAAAGCAAAATTCAGCAGAGAAAGCTAAGCCACGACGAATGAATGGAACAACTGAAACATGTTGATAAAAAACTTAGAATGTACTTTAGATTGTAAAAATGTCACGTGTCAGATTAAAAGTTTCAATTATTCTGCTAGTCATTCTGAATAATCCAGGTGAACTATGTTTTGAATATAACAAAATAGTCCCACGAGGAACCTACTGGTAACTCCCACCGACAAATAAATCGACACCTGAAAGCGCTACGGGCCAACCTGCAGTTTTTAAGGAAGAAGGGCCAATAAACTGTAAAGTCAAAGTGAAAAGGGCCGAACTATTATGTTCTCAAGGGCCAATCGGCAGTTAGATGGTGAATTTGAACTTCTTGACGTTGTTTCCCAAACTTGATGAAGACAAGAACCTATTGGAATATCGGAGTCTGTCTTCATCGATAAAAACTAGCAGATCCGTCTTGCGATTTTGCGAGAAATGTTTCGACGAACCCAAAGATTTTTTTTTTGCAGGCACGCAGGCAGGTTAGAAAATCTTTCAAGGTTGAGTAGGATCTCGTAAGATACCTGGAAGGGTCCGCGTCATCAGATTATGGGATTCAAACCCACTAAAAAACACCTCCTTTTCTCCCATGTTGGAGCTCAGCCCGGAACCGTTTAACACATTAACAGATTGGCGCTTAGAGCGCTCATACATGTTGACAAGTCAAACCCAAAGGGCCTATCCGGCTGTTTTCCCCTTTTTCTTTTCTTCGTAATTCCCACTCCATTGTTTTCACGTTCAAGGTTAAAAGTAAATTCTCCAAAGTCAAAATTTCCACTTGCGATTCACATCTTGGACCTTCCAGGTTTCGTGTCTGTCAAAACAATACGAAACGAAGTCCTCTTTCGATGAAATTTTCTGGGATTGTGCGAGTTGGTAAATGGTCCCCTATGAGTATAGTGCAAGGTACTTGGAGATTGATGTTTTGAGATTAGTTTCTATGCATCGGATCATCTATCGGGTTATGGATACGAGGAAGCTATGTGCCACACCCTCTTGGCTGACTTTTTTTTAAGTTTAATCACCTGGCGACGTTACTTTTTCGATTTGCGATTCCATGAAAATAATGAACGGACAAATTATCAAAAATTTACAATTAAGCAATATTATTATTCCCAATTTATAAAATAAAATTTGAATACTAAGTTACGAGCGCGAAAATGTGAATTGTTACGTCCATGATGTAGTTGTGCATAAATCGTGTCTGTCCATGTGCAGTGGAAGAAGAGGGAAGTGAACTTATGTTGGCGTGGATCGATAAAAACCGGTAGGTAACTAACTATTGTTGATGGGTAGCTGGGGTGACCGACCTGCGTTGAGGGGAGCAGCATGACTGTAACTACAACAGACAGAATCATGTTTGTTTGGATAAATCCGACAACCGACTTCATAGGAAGGTCACTATCCTCAGTTAGGTAGTACCAGTGATACATACCTGTTATTGTGTAATATCCTACTAAAATAGCAAGCCCTTCAACGCACCAAGTCCTTCCGATAATTCGTAGGAGGCTGTCAATGTTAGTAGATGTACATAATATGATTGTAACATCATAGAAAATAAAAATAAATTATTGTGCAGTCATCCCATCACAACTCCCAATTCCTGTAGAAATCCTTATGTTTCGAATTTAATATTGAGATATCATGGATTTAACCCTAATTGGACCATGGTCTATCACTAGTCACCAAAACATCTTAGTAACTCCACATCTGTCCTAAGGTTTCATCGAAGAAACCAAAATTAAATTGCAATTTTAAATTTAATGGACGGCAGAATTTGTGTGGGCTATTGGACGTATCAAAATAAAGTTATGACAACATTTTCCAAAAAAAATTGACGAAAAATTTCTCACAATGTTTGTCATAGGTAACATTGTCTTTTTGACTTTTTATAATTAAATTATAAAAAGTTTTTGAACCATTTTTGAAAAAGTTTGAAGTTTTTGAACCATTTTTTGTAAATTTTACAAAAAATGGTTCAAAAACTTCAGCTCTCCATTAATTTTTAAATTGCAATTTAATCTAGTTGATCTGGTGACACTTAGGGACAGCAGTGGAATTTTCAAGATGTTTTTGGTGACACTGATGACACCATGGTCCAATTAGAGTTAAAAAACCTTCACTCAAATTTATGAGTGCGCACAAGCTCAACAAAGTGCAAACACAAAATAGATCACAATGAAATGGACGAAGGACAGACAGCCAGCCAAAACAACCCCGAAAGTTTCGTTGAATACGAATCTGTAGAATTTATGACCGTTACAAGGATTTCACTTTGGGAAGGACCTGCTATGTAAAATGCGCCATAAAAATCATAGGGAAACCGCCCCAGAGATCTGAAAATAACATCAAACTATTACCATGATTTCGGATAGTTATGCTCGGGACAAGCAATCGACCACAGAAAGACACGGAACCAAATTTGTATTGAAAGCTCAAAAATGCAAAATGCGACTGGAAATTTCGATTTTGGAGGACACAACTTTTGTGACCAGATGCTCGAATACAAACCTTCCCTATCTTCAACAGTGAGGAAGTAAAAATACAATTGGTTCAAGCCCCAAGTGGGGCACGTGGCTTACTCATACCCACTTATACCATGAAATTTCACCGAAATTGGACAAATTCATGTTTGACACAAATAGTTCATGTTTATTGACGTAGTGGGAACCGATGAAATATTTTAGAAAGGTCTAAAACGTTGAATGCGAATGGAAATTTTGATTTTCGAAGAATTTTTTATTCAATCTTCCTTGACGAAGTAAAATGACATCACCTCAATAATCAATTTAAAAACATAATTGAAAATGCACATTTACCTACAAGTAAATTGAGGACTTGAATGCTAAAAAATTTGAAACGTCCCAAGGGCTCTAATTTTTATATTATGAATTAAATATGCGTATTAGCAGGGGTCAACCAAAATTTTTGCAAACGGATAGGCACACTCGGGAGTATAATGCTACAATAGTCTCAGCACCCATCCAACTAAAAGGTCCCTAGAACTTTCAACTAAATGGTGGAAATTTGTCAATTTCTGTTATTTTTCAAATATTTTGGCGATTTATTCCCTGCTCAAACACGATTTTCTTCAGAGGCCCTCAACGAAGCTTGAAACATGCTCCATTTCATCAGCTTTCCAACAGTAACCCATCTTTTAGGTTTACTTTGAAATTTAAGCTGGAGAATTAAGTGTTTTTTACCTTTTCAAAGTGAAAAAAAAGGTGCATTAACCCATTTCAAGCCAAGGGTAGAAATAACTGAATAATGAGGAGAGGAGGATGAACTGTTTTACAGAATGCCAGCCGAAATAAAGCATCATTTACTCCCCAATCGAGAGCAACAATACTCGATATTTTATCAATTTTACTTTTCAATGAGATTTGAGAGGCCTCAGTTTTCTAAATCGATATGATTTATCCAGATTTATCAAATTGTTTTGGTGGAATGTATATGTCTATTTATCGACCGGAATCTGTTTCAACTCATGGCCCAGAAAGCTCACTCGTCCAGAATCGAATTTGAACCACCAAATTCATACCTTCGGCTATAAGGCCTCCTTTTAAAAAAATTTCCAAAATTGCATTGAGCTCCCGAATATCTAAGAAAACTTTTTCTGAAAAGTTTAGGAACAGCGTGAACGAGAGAAAATTCTCCTGATAAGATTTACCACTATTTTCAATATAAAAAAAACTCTTAAATATGACGATGCGAAAACGCATCAGTGGCCTGAAATGGGTTAAGAAACAAAAAAGAATTGCTAGGAGGGAAAATTTGTTGAGGAACGACTTCTGTAGTATAGTCGATTGGAGTGGAGACACTATGTTTAGCCCAGTCAGTTTATTTTAAAAGTCTAATTCTAGTTCTTCAACTAAATGTTCTTCTCCTTTTCAAGTAATTTCAGTCAATAAATTTCGGTAACAATTGAGCAAGACTCAATTTATTACAGAAACAATCAAATCGTTCAAATTTTTTTTTCCGAAATTCATCAATGTTCATGGATCTGTTTATACATCTTAATTTTTATCCAAAACATGATTTTTCATTTTCATTCATTTTTTTTTTTTGAAAATTATGATGTTTTTAGATTTGATTAAGGTTTTAATAATTACATTAGGTTTCTACATTTTTATAAAATAGTTACCTAGTTTCACAAGTTTTACCCTAACAAAAAAATTATTTCTTGAAAAAAATTTCTCATTGCTGTTTCTCTGTAATTATTCAACCTACAGAGCTCAAGTTGGTCTAAAACTGTAGCAATTTAACTAACTTTGACAATTTATTGCGCAAAAATATTGGAATTGTTCTAGTTTGGTAGAGTAGAAAGTTTGTAGAGGTAGAAAGACTGAAAAAATATCCAAAATGTTACATTTTTCAGCGCACTACGTCAGTGTCACAGTTGCAAATTTGGGGATTAACTACCCTGAGGGGTCCGAACAGCATTTTGAAAAAAATCATAACACCCTGGCAGTGTTTGATTTATAAATTGACAGGGCTCAGTAGGTAGTACCTTCCTGGACTTAGCAAGGACAATGAATCTTTATTGAGCTGCTACAATACTTGTCTGAATTGCCAAACAAGGTTGTGACAGTATAAAAACAAAAAATAATGTTTATCTAAGTCAAAAATTTCTCTCATCATTCAATGTTGTTTCCAAAGATATCGATAATTTGTTACCTAGGTCCCTCATTCATGAAACATCATACTTTTTCCTCTGAAGAAAAAATTAAATTTAGGAATCCCCGACAATAGGTAAGTGTCTCTCCAAGCAAAGGAGATATCTGAAATTAATTTACATACTTTATTATGGTAGAGATTATCTACTATAATCTCATATTAGCAGTCTTGCATTTATAAAATTCACAACATAATAATACTCAACACTGAACAGTGCTAAATATTTTAGAGAAAGTAAAAAAGTGTTAAATGAAACATACCTACAACTGCTTCAAATTAATAATTTATGAAAAAAATGAATTGCTTCAATAGCTATATTCTGGTTGTATTAAGTATTATCGAATACTTTCTGGTTTCCTGATAAAATATGATTATGATGAAAGTTCAAAATATTTTATAATTAGATGATAAATTATTTATCATATAATAAATTATTTATTATATATAATATATAAATTATAATATATAATATATAAATTTATTATATATAGGTAAATATATTTATCTCAGTTCGGAAACTAATAATAGATGAGGAAAGATAATTTAAAATTCAAGAGGTGAAAAAAACCCAGTGTTTTAGGTATGACGTAACGCTATGTAACGAGAGAAGGAATTCCCCATCGATAAATTATCGATCGCATTCTTTAGAACAATAGAGAAAGAATCCAAAGTATTTTGACGTTCATGGAACTAATCAAAACATAAACAAATGTTTTGGGTCGCCCGCTGACAACGATATGGGTTGCGCGTAACAGCTGATGGCCACCGGACAAAACAACGATAGTAATTTTAGACGTCGAAAATTCCACCGTGACCTGTTGAACGATCGGCGGTGATTAGGTTCACGATTAACTCGGGAAAAAACCAGAAAAATCAGCGGATCAGGAAATGAGGGAACACATGAAGGAGAAAATCAGGAGGTTAGCGCCAAACATGTGATTCGGGCAGTAAACATGGCGTAGTGGGAATTATTTGGGATATTGATAAATACCTGCAATAACTTCCGATGTCTTCATCGTAGCTCGTCTGCATGTCGTCCATTCGCAGCTTATCCTCTCTTAGAGATGCCATAATTCACCGTGAACCAACTTCAAAACACCGTTCAGACACATAAAAAACACCCGAGAGTTATGAGGGAAAAACTTGGGTGCACCGTTGTTTCCCTTCGAACGTCGAGAAAAAGAAATTCCGAGTGAACAGAAAACGTAAACACGGGGAACCGACGAAAACGGCACTACAGAACTCGAAAACGGGGGAACAAAATCCGGACAGATTTCGAAGGGAAAATCGATCAAAATCTTCGCCGGGATAAAAAATTCACGAAAACAACAGATAACTCCCGCAGGACGGTACACTCGACGCCTCACCGCGTTTCGTTATGGCGGGAAACAGCTGAAGCCGGCCCGAGGGTCCCTGGTCGATGTATCCATCCGCGCCTTCAGCTCGCGACACCGCCTGACGTCGATATTAACCCAAATTCGACGTCATCGTCTTCTTTTCACACAACGACGACGTCCACACCTTATGTCAAGACGTCACGAACAAAGTAAATCCGGAATCCCCGGGTTTAAATTAAATTTTGGCATGAATTATCAAGAACTACTTTGTTCGGGCGGCCAAAAAAGTGATCCCGACTTTTTCGTAATTTTAATCGATTTGACGTCTATAAACATTACTGATTCAAGGCGTTATGTCCTTAGATCCTTAGATTCTCGATGTTGATCGAAATTTCGGCTGAATTTTTCGAAATTTCATGTCGAAAAACCACGTGCTAAATCAACTGATATCGTTGAGCCCTCTGCCATCTAGCGGATTCGACGGCAAGCTCAAACCCTTCAAGAAAAACCTGTTGAACGCGAAACCCATAAAATTTAGATTCCTCCGAAGCTATACACATTTCTGAATTATAAATCGACACTCAATTTTAAGTGGTAATACAACTAATACTCTAGGGGTTTTCCGTGAGATGTAACCATAAATTACAGTCGGCTTTTGTCGGGAAGGTCGAGCTTATTGAGGTGGATGTACCTACCGAAATATATTCTATTTCAGTGTTTAGTAATCCAATATTAAAATTTTCGGGGTTGGTAGGTATATTATGGTATTTTCGTGACCATTAGATAATTTGAATCAATCTATTTAAATCCTTCGATGTTTATCGAGTTGTAGAACACGATGATGGAGTCATGTAATTCGAGTTTAACCAACAAAAACATCGAAAAATTGTTTAACCATACTAGGACATGTTTCAGCAAATCCATAAGACGGCAATCGTGAAATCAGCAACAAATTATGAAGGCAGCAAATCCATGAAAGAAGCAAAAAAAGTAACATATACAGTTCATTGACGTAAGATAAACAACGGCTTCTAAAACTAAGGAATTTCTTGTTTTAAAATAATTTCAAGATCGAAATTTGACATGAAAGTCTCATCACTCGGGTCAAAATTTTGTCCGCAAAAGATGTTTACCATGTTTGACCAGGTTTCTTCATTTTTATGGCCGAGTAGTCAGCTAAATTTGTATCTAGTGGCCCCAAGTGAAATTTCGCCGGGTGCCTATTGAGACAGCCTAATGTGAAAAACAAACTTTCATGAGCAACATGATCATTTTAAATGTTTGGTATATGGGCTCCATTTGGGGTCGAGTTGTGCCCCGAAGCTTATGGTTGACTTCAGTCACTTCTAAGGGGTGAAATATAGGGGTTTTAATTCTCAAACCTCCCTAGCTCGAAGTCTCGATATAAAGGTACCTATCTAATTGTTTTTTCGCCGATTTAAAATTAAACTGTTAGGTAGATTGTTCTGCATTATAAATGAATTTGTTGCATATTGTACAAGGTGAACAAAATTCATGGTAGGTTCCTGTGGGTTGGAATTCAAAAGCTGAAAAACTATGGCAGTCATGCGTACATGATCAAGGGAGGTAACTTGATGTTCTGTTTTCATACTTCAACCTTTACTATGATTTTCCTATGGTCAGCACCTACTACTCATCTCAAGACAATACAAAGGTATACAGGTGTGTCAGGCACTACAATCGCTCGAGTTAATCAATACAGCAATTCATTTTTTCTAATAATTAACAACCTACTCATTGATTTTTGGTGGAAATGTTCATGATAATATGAGGAAATGTAATCAACAGTTTAAGGTCCTGCAGCAAAAGGAACAAACTCCAAAATTGTCGTTTTTGAGTTAACACTCTTTTCGAACTCGTATGTACTCGCCCGATTTAGGGGTGTCGCGGGAAACTTCCAGAAATACCTAGTAGGCAGCTGTGGATTCTCACGTCACCTCTAGAGCGGGCGAGTACGAGATCTGAAAATTAAGTACTTAATGGTACAGATTTTTAATTTTTCATTTTACTCAAACAGAATTAAAATTTCATACTGTCATTAAAGGAAAATAACTTCTTTCAGAGCGCTGGAAACTGTTCTTCAACTCTCAACAGTGATGGAATTCCGGTATTGGAATAGCCTTCCGCTGGACGGTTACAGCCATTTGAATCTTTTCGAGATCCAAAAAGTCAGGTTAAGAACCAACAGTGGGGAAGAAATAAGTCGGAGGAACTCAATTCAGGCGAATAAGTTGGCTGAGGAGCCCTGGGAATGTTTTTACTGGCCAAAAACTCGTCTTCTCTCCTCTGTTTCAGAGCATGGAGTGGCACACACCATTCAAAGATCCAAAAAAACAAAAATGAGCAAGTCTAAGATCAAAATGCATACTGATTTTTTGTTTCAATACCCAGAATATATTTGTACCTAAAGGCCAAACGGTCAATCAACACTTTTACCGATGAAGGGTGAGACCAGGGTCATCTGGATGACTCCAAATTTCCACACGAAGGAACCCACAACTCCCTATTTACTCGAAATGAGTGTGAAGCGATTATTTCTTCCAAATGAACTTGATTGTGAAGTAGGTAGGTAGTACCTATGGTTGGTTTGAAACAACTGATTTACGGCAAGCGGTGTCGGAGCTAAAAGGAGTGGCTCCCAACAACATCAGGGTGATGGCTGCAACCTTGTCATAGATGATGTTTGTATAGATGATCACATTTCTCCCCCCCGATAAGGAAATCCTATGTACTCCATTACCTAGTTTGGGTGGTGAGGGCCTTTGGCGCGTTTTTCAACCCAGTTAGGACGTTATATTTTTGACCAGATTTGGACTTTGTTATTTCTTGAAAAGGGGGGGGGGAAGAGAGGAATCTGTTAAACTCAACAGTTTGACCAAACTGGCGGCGGCTCGTGTCTGAAGAAGATATTTTTTGATTACATAACAATAATCTTCCGCAGATAATGCTGAGGAGCCATTTCAGTTCTACTGACTGCGCCAACTATTACTTCATATAATTTAACTCCCTTCGACCGGGGATTGATTCTCCAGACTCTCCGACTATACGACGCAATCCTGAGTCGGGCTCGCTACCACTTATCCAAGGGAGTGTATGAACAGAGGTGCTGAGAGATAGATGACCACATTACTCCCCCAGATAAGGAAATATTATGTACTCCATTACCTAGTTTGGGTGGTAAGGGCCTTTGGCTCGCGTTTTTCAACCCAGTTAGGACGTTATATTTTTGATCAGATTTGGACTTTGTTGTTATTTCTTGATAGTGGGGTGGGGGTGGGGAGAAGAGAGGAATCTGCTAAACTCAACAGTTTTACCAAACTGGCGGTGGCTCGTGTCTGAAGAAGATGTGTTTTGATTACATAACAATAATCGTCCGCAGATGATCCTGAGGAGCCATTTCAGTTCCTCCGACTGCGCCAACTGTTACTTCATAAATTATAACTCCCTTTGACCGGGGATCGATTCCCCAGACTCTCCGACTAAACAATGCAATCGTGAGTCGGGCTCGCTACCACTTGAGCCAAGGAAGTGAATGGACAGAGCTGCCGAGAGATACCTGATCACAACAATATAAAATTAAAATTCAATTTGAATAATTTTTTTAATCAGCCACAAAACTCAATTTACATACCTTGCATTCGTCCAATCTAGTGGTGACGCGAGAAACCTTCAGAAATACCTGCCTACAAGGTTATTCTTGAAGTTTCTCACATCACCACTAGATTGGGTTAACTCAAAACCACGAGAAACAAGTGTTAACTAAAACACGACAATTTTGAGGCTCGTCGATGCTGCAGGGTCTTCAGTTACAAAATTATCGATAATTGAATGACCCAAGCGATAATAGGTCCAATAAACTTAAAAGAATCGATCGTAATTTTTCTCGTCATCAAGTATTTTACTCAATGTATTGAAATACTATACAATTTATATTTCTCATGATACATTAAACTATAAAGACGTGCTCTCAATATTTTAAGAACCAAGATTCCAAAACAAAGGGTGGAGGCACGTGCAAATTGTTATAATCATGATACAGATTTAAAGATAAATTTAAAATCATAGAATCGATTGATAAACGCGTGTGACAACCGATAGAGGTGTAACTAATTGTAAGAATGAGGTAGAAAAAGGAGGTTTACATTATAGGCAATACAACAGGTTCAACAAAGAAAATTCGAGGTTCAATGTCCATTAGGCAGAATGTGGAAAGACTGGCAGAGGAAAATACACGGAAAAGTTTTTAAAAATTAAGGCAGAAGTATCATGCAAGATGATCCATCTCTGATTATAATAAATTTTCATCAACATAAATTAAAATGGCGTCGGAATTCTGTATTTTCGAACTCAAATTCAGAACCTTCAAAAAAATTTTAATGAATTTTAATTTTTAGGCTCATTCCTGAATACATGTGAAACCATGCATGTGAAACCTGAATCCATGCATGTGGATGCAATTTTTTTTCTTCGAACTCTCAATATCTCTTGGCTTTCCAAATTCATCAAAATTTTCACACTGAACAGACCCACTTAAGTATGGAAATCTCCAAAGAAAATGATGAAAATTTCCAACTGCTATTAAAATAAGATAAGACTTTCAGAAACCAATATTTCAAAATTGACTCGTTTAAGCTGTAGAAGGGCTTGCTGAATAATCAAAATCAATTAAACGTCTCATATTTTTTGTGGATATAGAATAAGTACAAATAGTGAATAAGTAGGTACGTACAACGATTCTTTCGGACCCACCTCCATTCTACTCCTTTGCTACTTAACACACGTCCAAATCTTATGCCAAACTAACAGTACGTTACAAAAAACAAAAAAAAAAACAATTGGCCGAAAGTGAAACAAAAATAATTGTATCACTCCTTCAATAAAAACTTATCTTACAAAATCTCCATCGTTAAAGCTAGGAAGTAAGGCAGCCTAGAATTTGTATGTTTATAGTTTACATTCAATTTCGAGTCTTAACAATACACATATCAACTAAGCATCATCTATCAACATTTCATCATTCATTCAATAGAAAAAGTTACATTTTGATTCTTTTCTCGAAAAAAATTCGTGCGAGCTTCGTACAACTATCATCGAAAACATGAAAACGTTTCAATTCGTGTGTTCACACGCCAGAAAACACGAAATTTACGAGGGTCTTCCAAAATTAGCTGCATTTTCAAACTTAATAAAAATGTGATTTCTCCTTAATATTGGGGTTCAGATTTTTTTTTATTCAGACTTGAAAAAAAGAATGTTTACCTCCTAGGTACGAAAGTTTCATTATTTTGGCCAGAATGATAATTTTATTTGCGCCATCAATGATACTAACTGTAGGTGAAGGACGACTCAATAAGGTCTTGTTCAATGAGAGTGAAACCACACACCATCAAGGAAGTTATTTTTCCTCGCAAACGTTTTTCACGTGGGTTTTCCTGTCAAACACCCATATTGTACAACTACTAATTATAGGACGATGTAAGATGGGATGACGTGGCTTGATTTGTTTTCTGAATAAAGATGAATTCTTGGTTTGATTGTCAACGAGGTGTTAGTGTCCATTATTAACAATTTCTATAATTATTATTTAATACAAAGCTTCTCAGCTTTTCACAGAGCATCTAACCTAATGTAATTCTTGGATTTAAAAAATTAATTTTCATTCTACATGCTTCTTCTGTAACAAGACCCCTTTGAGACATCATCGACCTAAAGTTATTATAAATTACCTCGACTTGGAAGTAAGAGTGAATATTCAACAATATTTTTTAGTATGACACCTGACAAGAAAAAATTGATCAATATTTAGGTTCTAGTTGCGATAGAGGATGTATTCATGTGGGAACGAACTGTGCCTCCTTACCCATATTACGCTTAGTTTCGAAGAGGTTATTCCGTTATGTTTCAAGATAATAAAGGCATCTTTATTGGGAATGCTATGTTTCGAGTACGCTGTTATTGCTATATTAGAAGTACCGGGTAGCAGTTTGGAATATTAAAATAATTGGAGGCTTACTTAGATTACAAGGCAGCTAGAACAACAGGCGAACCTGTTACTATTTGAAAAAGGAAGTTTATATCGTAATAAACTGAAAGGCCAAAGCGCTACAGTGCGTTGATTTTTGTACTATTGATTGAGAAATCGCAATGATTGACAAAAGCGATTCACATATGGATCGTTCATAGATTAGCTGGTTGGTTTCTTCCAGATTGCTAGATTGCTGTTCTGTACTCCTGCTGTAGTCATTTTCTTGGTTGTTGTGAAGAAAGAAGCAGAGGACGTCAATATAAACTTTTCAACATTTATTTGGCTAGCGCTTTCGGGGCAAACTATGGCCCCTTTCTCAAGCCTACAAGAAAAAACAAATAATTGAAGACTACAAAATTAACCTCTAACATAAAATCACAGTTAGTATAACCAACCAGTCAAAAAAAATTTTATGTCAAAAAACTTTATTACTTAATAATTAATTTTTAGATTGTTGTTCCTGTTAAACATTTTTTAAAAAGTTCTCCTGTCTGTGATCCTCTCGTCATTGTTTTATTTTTAATTAGTTTTAAATAATTTTTAGATCCTGCCAGTTTTTAGTTTTTTGTTTTTTAGTGCTTTGAAAAGAATAATTGTTATGGAAATGGACGAAGGTAGGTTTTTGAGATTTTCTATTTTTGTATGTTTTTTAGTTGGTAGAAAGTTTTTCAAAATTATGTTGAAATTTGTTACTGGTTTTCCAGTGAGAACAATTTTCATGATTGGCGGAGATCAGATTTTGGTGATTGAGGAGGAATGGAAGATGTAGGAGTAGTATTGCAGAGTGAATATAGGTAGGTTGTTTTGTTTTCTTTCTATTTTTTTTTTTGGATGTTTGTCTGTGTGTATTGTTCAGTTCTTGGGTGCTTTTATTCTTGTTAGTTTTTTAGATGATGAAGAATAGGTTTAATCTTGGTGGCTCATATTTTTTAATGGTTTTAATGGAAATTAATTATTAAGTAATAAAGTTTTTTGACATAAAATTTTTTTTGACTGGTTGGTTATACTAACTGTGATTTTATGTTAGAGGTTAATTTTGTAGTCTTCAATTATTTGTTTTTTCTTGTAGGCTTGAGAAAGGGGCCATAGTTTGCCCCGAAAGCGCTAGCCAAATAAATGTTGAAAAGAGTATATTGACGTCCTCTGCTTCTTTCTCCACAACAACCAAGAAAACATATTTCTAGATTGGACTCAAAGGCCTTTACAGTCCACAGATCGAAAGAATGGAATCTCAAGTACGGAATAACTGCTGCTTTCAGAGAAGTCACGTAAAAGGTAACAGTTGACGAGTATTTCCTGTTCTATTCCTCATAACGTGCGAGGTAAATGTTTTTCTATGATACAGTAGCAACTCTCTTCCAGTTCCATTCTTGTCGTTTGATGACTGTAATCAAGTACAAGGTAACTTAACCTTCTAAACAAACCAATCCATAAACGACCCCCTACAATGAAAATCTCTTACAACAAAAATTGAAAACTCTTAGTACACTGACCAAAATAAATGCCAAAAATTCACGTTTTGAATGGGAAGTTGATACAAAGAAGACATACAAAGGAATGCGGGTGGGTAGTTAGGTACTAACAATTATTTCAATAAAAATTCGTATAGGTAATAACTTGGTTGACTCTGAGATGATTAAAAGCTAATTGTCATGAATTATGTACATTTTGGTAAACTATGAAAATTATTCAACGGTCGACTTAAGCACGTCTTACTTATATCAATATAATACGAAAATATGTTCTAAAAAATAAATGTCGCTCTAAGTTTCATAAATGTGTTGACAATCAATCGCTACTGTTATTTTTCAAGAGTGATGCCGATTCCGGATTTTATAATGGAATTAATGGTTTTAATTTAAACTGTTAGGTTCGTTATGATGGATTTGGTAAATTTTAAACAAATAATGAGGTTCATGATGCGTTTAAAGAGAAATCGATGAAAAGGACTTAGGACGTGGGGTCTAGGGGGAGCAAGTGAAGTCTCATTTAACAGAGTATATCAGCTGACAGTGGTGGACTTTACCCTCTAGTTTTCACAAAATACTCGTTTAATTCTGGTTTCGTACGAGCATCTGCTGACGAATCTGTAATTTCCTTCAGAATTGTGTCACAACTAGACAGAATTTCAAGTTAAAATGAGAACGATAACTAAAAGTGTAACGCTGAAGTTGATTACTTTTAGGAATCCTTCGTATCATTTTGAAAGTATCCCTCTCGTTTTCATCAATAAAAATGAGAAGATTTTTGTGGTTTCCAGAATACAAACTGGATGTGTAGCGCCATTTACTTAGAATTATTGGTTATTTATATCCCACGTCCGTTCTCATGCCCATCTTCAAGTGTAGATTTATTATAATTCTCACAAAATTAAGATATTTTCAGGGGAAAATGGTAAGTAACCGGAAATCAGCATCATTGTTACAAGTACTCATAAGATTAAATTGTAAGTTAGAACAAATTAAAATAAACCATCGAGATCTTTCAAAGTGAACTTATTCAATCACCACTTCCTGTTCAATTCGGCACACTACAACGGTAAAAATAAAGTAGACTTGGAGACATACGAAACGAATAATAAATGGTCTAGCTTCCTATGAGAAAACGAACGAATACATCCTTACGGGAAATATTTACAATGCTGGCTCTAAAAGCGGAGAGAAGTACTTCAAATTTTGTGAAAACAAATTACTTAATCAAGATTAAAATAATATTAGTGAACATCAGAATACCTTATAGATCAAAATGTAAAAAATAATAATAAACAATCAATCTTTACAGGGGGTAGCGTTATGGTGCAAGAGATTCTCCTAGAAGTTAAAATATTTTCTTATTGGCTAGTCGGTGTTGCCTGTCTAAGGCTGGATTTACTTTGATTTTCAGCTGTTGAATCAAGTCGAAGATTTTGAGAGAGGGGCCTACCTTCTTTCCAGTGAGATCGATGATTTGATCTTTGGTCAAACTCAGAAGCGATTTCCCGTCAATACACTGGAACAAAATACGAACATTTAGTTAATTAGAAGGTAAATACACATTTATAGGTGTAGTCCTGGACAGGACACCTCCAGGTCTTTAATAAGGTTAACCTTCTGTTGTGTTTGCGTGTATTCGAGTGAGGGCGATGGTCCTCTCGATGCGCTGATTTGTAAACTAGCCTGAACCCTATTCAACAGAGAGATTGATCCCTAAGCATACGGCTTTGGCACTACAGCCGCGGTGTCTCGTGGCCGACCATCCACATAAGTGCTTGAAATATCTATCCGCAAACCTCGGCGTCTGGACCCAGACCTACCGGCGGGAGGCGGAGCATTTACCTCATGAAGCCTAGTGTTCTGTAGAGGTCCCTAAGGGGAGATAGAGGTTCAGCGCCTTTATGGGGCAAACCGTTCCCTCTGCGGAACTGGGCTATAGGTAAGGTGAAGGCAAGAAATGATAATTCGGATTGACTAGGTACGAATGCATGTAAGAAGACCCCTGAGTGCGGCTAATATACGCTAGCTATTATGGTGAGGGGAGAGTGGAAAAGAGGTGACGTCAGATGACGTGTTCTTTCCCTTCCTCACCTCATCCGTGTTGGTGATGACTCATGCCACTCTGGGTTTTCCTACACCTCACTTTATTGGAGAACTAACGAACATAGATGTATGACATTACACCTTCCATCGGTTGCACTGCAGTGTTTACACCGCACTATGAAGAAAACTCTAGCCCTTTGACCAAATTTCCAAAAATTCACCCCCCCCCCTGTATTTTTTGTTCAGGATGCCACCTGTTGAGCGACGTAAAAGTTGATATTCAGTTTTGCTTCAGGCATCGTCGAGTAAGGCATGCGCTGAGTACCTAGTAGTGTGTGGAAGGCTGCGCGACGAGACTTTCCGAAGTTTTATTGTTATGTTCAAGTTCACATATTCACTCCAATATTTTCCAATTGTATGAATAAAAATGTTAACTGAAGCAAGTGCACTTCAATTTATTGTCTCTCAGATTGTCAAATTTTCAAATTTTGAGCAAAATACGCAACAAGAATGACTGCGGTGTAAACACAGCAACGCGACCTACTTTGAGTGTGAGAAGGCGCGACCGACGCAAGGTTAACTAACTAGTTGGGTGCGTCTTCAATGTCAATAACCGAGTTAGTTCTGTCTAGTAGTTTTGAATTAAATTGTTTTCCTAGATGAGATCATCGCTTCAAATTGATATCAGCTCTTTATCGATAGCAGGAGGCAGCTGGGGACACGGATGGTGGTTACTTTTCCAATTCAAAGGTAAATTTACACACAATTCTAAAGACAGACGCTATTCAGCTGAGGTGAAAATACTTCTAGGATAATTCCCCTGAAGAAGACCCAAGCGTCAGACAGTTACATGGAAAACGCACCTTTGCATGGTACAGTTTCCAAACACAGAACCGGATCGAGAAATCAATTGTTTCAGCAAGCGGCGTATGGATGACGTTGATTTCATTTTTTGGATACAATATTGCAGGTTCCATGATCAATGGTTCATGTTGATAAATGCATTAAGTCATGATTTGTTCTTCACCCATAATTCCACCGGGCTCACAATTATTAGGACGGAACCGTTTTATTTTGACAAACGTAATTGAGAAAGAACTGCAACATTCAGGACTATCAGGTACCATCACAAGAACATCGTGTTAAACTGAAACAACACTTGGCCACTCCCCAAACCTCTGTCAGCGGCCATAAGGTAGAAAAGGAGTCCTTTTTTAGTGAGTGCTTTGAAGAGGGTACACAATTTTCCAACGGTAACTCGTTTGAACTTACCTCATTTCTAAATCCTTCGCAGTAAAGCCCACAGTTATTGATTGTCAGAAATTCAGCAACGTCACTAGGGTCCCAACTGCTGAGGTCGACATCGGCTAGGTTCACGGGTTCGCTAGAGTCCACTAGCCTTGGTATAACTTTGGCTTTCTGTTGGCATTTCAAGAATCGTTAGACAATTATAATATTCAGATTAAGATTAAGCATGGAATGATACACTTTATTAGCGTGTCGAACCACGATATGGTATCTCAGATCGTGTAGCATTTTATCGTGAAGCATTTAACCGGAGTTCCACGGGTCAAATATCAAGAGCGTGAGACTCATGGGGCTTCAGAAAGTGGCACCCTTTGTTAACCATTCCCCTATCTATCGCAATTTTGGGAGTTCTTCCATAGTATTGATGGGCCTTAACAACACTTCACAAGCTCTTAAAATTGCTTTGACAACTTACTGTTGGAGAGGGTTACAAGTTCCAGATACTACAACTATCAGTACCAAAACATAAAACAAATTATGAGGAAAATTTGGTTACAAGTAGACAACGCTGTTTCAAGTACTTCCTCTTCCATCTTCTGGAAATTCATTGTTCCCACTCCCATAATAAAATGCAGTCGTTTTTGGCTCTCATTCGTCACTCAATCTTGAGAAAAATAGGCAGAATAAAATTCAACTAGCCTCTTATTTCTCCTTGATTTTCCTGGGAGCCCCCTCTCCTCCATCAAGGAGATCTTTCTGCAGTCCTCCAACTGCAGCGGTAGGTATAGTTAAAAGTTGAGAATATTCAGGAAGTGAAGATTATGGGGATGCCGCTTACGAGAGAGGGTTGCTCCAGGTCCAAGTGAAATCAGGAAGACTCACAGAGAAATCGAAAAGGACTAGTCAATTCAATTCCCAACGAAAATAATATACCAGTAATCAACATGATTTGTAATGTTACCTTGCAGGGCGGCGGAAATTCGCTTTTGACAACCACATCTTCTGGAAGCGTCTGGTCTTTCTCGGGAACTTGCCCCAAAACCTCTTCGATGGCCACTGGCTCACCCCCTTTTTTTCCTTCTGGTCAAAGACAAAAAAAAAGAGTTAATTAGTAGGAGAGTCGAATCAATGTGAGTTGACCATCAACGAGTCTTGATTGGTAAGATTTGTCATCATAATTTATACGCTAATGATCGATTAATTTAATTCCACCACCCTCCGTATTTGTTAAAATCGGGCGATTATTTCGTAAGCAATGCGATATTTTTGCGCATTCGTACACGGTGAGGGTGCTATCATCCACGCAAACTTTAGATAGAATAGGAAGACACTCTTCGGATTGCCGGCACAAAGCCTGAAAATTGTCATCAAAAGTTCCAAAACAAAGAATTGAACAGACAGACATGGATCCAAATTGTTCTGAATACTTGTTCATTTACTATCAGCAGTAGGAAAATATAACAAGTCACAAAATAATATATAGTACACTAGAATAGGATGTCGCCAACTTCATATTATATTCGAAAAAATGGTAACCAAAATACAAACTCTTGAACGCATCCATCTTGACAACATGCTTCTATCATGCTGACAATGCTTTCTTGATCAGTGTCACTATCTATTAAAATAACCAATTCCAATGAAGAGAGCAAAATATTGCTTCGATTTTTGTACATGAGATGAAGGTTAACCAAGCATGCTATAAAACCACTGCGTGGAATTGAACTAGAGAGAAGAGTAAAGACCAATCCAAAAGTTATACCTCTTATGATTTGTAGCAATATGTTTAGTAATACATGCATTCCAGGGGACGTCTTTAGATAAGGAATCAATTCCAATTAGTAAGCGATAAAACAATTCTTATTTTCCTTTCTACTGGTACAAAATAGTCTCAATCAATGTAATTTAGTTAGTACGAGTTTGTTGAGGACGTACCAAGAAATTTTCAGCACTATGAGAGCCCGAAACTTGAAAGTTTGATACTGGAAAAGTGGACCCCCCTCACCTTTATAACATTTCTAACGACAGGCTAGCCTCGAATTTGACCAGCAATTTAAAATCCATGACCTACGATACCCAACATGAGAATTCGAGTTCACCCCCCATCCTCACTAAGGGTGGCACCACAGCGCTGTCGCGTTGTAATGTTGGACTTGAATCTGTTGGTTTTGGTAGGTAGTCCGCAGATGATCGCATCAATCTGTATTCAAGGTGAAACACCAAAAACCCAAGCAATACGCGGTTTCTGTTGCCCTCGCGCCATGATGACACCACTGATATGATCTTCGGTGGCACATAGAATTGATGTCTAGTCGAAATCTACCTAGGGCAAGTCAAAGAAGACTTGTTGTTCATTGACACCACCACTACCAGTCCTCAAGACATCTGTCTTATGAATGGACTTCGATACAGACAATCCTGTCAACATTCAAACTCCTCACAAGACCCTTCCAATACTCTCTAACACATACAAATGGATCCGGGGTACCACCAGTGTCTACGGTTTCATTAGCTCTTGCTTCTGTCCAAGATACATGAGTAAGAAGTGAATCAATCTAGACAGTACCATGGTGGTATTGATAGTTATGAGCAGTATGGGAGAGACATCTTGGATGATACTTTACTTCCTCCCCTCATCGCCCCTAATTTGGTACGAATGAACTAAAGAATAGAAGAAACCAAGAAAGAACTAAGTACAGTCTGGTTCTGGAACACTGGTTGAGATTATCACCCTTTTTTTAAAGCCTTGAGCACTGTAACTATAAAGTTTATTATCCAAAATTCATGTAGGTAATGATTACCAAATCCAAAAAAACCATAGTTTATCAAAAATCCCAAATCCTGTCAAGAACATCGAAATGCACCTCCCACCGCATACCATGGTTTTTAAATGCAACTCGTATCAACGGAATATGTGTGTAGTGGGAGAATACGAAGTCACAGTACATAAACACTACGGATGCTTGATTGAGAAAAATTGGGTAACACCTGTGTTATATGATTGTATTCACCATTGAACCACACCTAAGACACTAAATTCTAGTCACACAAGGTATTACAGTGTCTTTACCCACCCACTCCCTTGCAGGATGCAGAAGCAAGGGAAAAACGGATAGGAGGGTAGGATCGTGAAAAATGAACGATTATGAAGAGTGGTGAGATTGTTAGTTAGGAAAAACCCATTTAGATGAGGTTAGAGCGTGATGCGAAGCGGATTTGTAATGGTGAAAAGTTAAGCTGTTTAGTGAGGTACGGATATAACTGTACAATGGGGTCTGCGCATCAGAATAACCAAATCCCAAATTGTTAGCTGAAAAAAGACTATTTAAAGTAATAAGTACACCTGATTAGAAAAGAGGTTTGCAATTTTGACATAGCAATTCCTACGTGACTCTTTTAGGTACCCAAACAGGGCTGAACCACTGAACTAAGTCTGCACAGAGGGAAGCCGAAAATCTGGTTGGTGAAGATGCAGAGAGGTACCTGACCTTTGGAACCAAATGCACTGCTCGGGCGTTATTCGGTGGAAAAACCAACGCGAGCAAGGAGATCCGTGGCAATGTAGCATTAAGGGACATCCTTGAAGTGAATGGTGAAGGGGGGTTTCCAGTACCATGGCAGCATCGTGAATGTAAAAGAGGATCCAAAGAAGTTGTAAAGAGTCAGATTAAAAAGGCCAATGGTGCTTATGTACAGCACTACCCTGATTGGGGAAATAGTGTTATTTCCTGAGGAAAGAACCTCCGTCTCTTCAGTACAAATGTGAAGTCAGTTCACCTCTATGGTTG
Source organism: Apolygus lucorum (assembly GCA_009739505.2). NCBI lineage: Eukaryota > Metazoa > Arthropoda > Insecta > Hemiptera > Miridae > Apolygus > Apolygus lucorum. Next base: position 27,798,455 of record CM019179.2, read on the forward strand.
CAAGACCTGGAAGGTGACTAGTTTGCTTAAAGTAGCAATGTTCACAAGCAAGTTTTCATAAATCGCTGCCTGAGACGTATCCTTGGCATGTTATAGCTGTATGTTATTACCAACCCCTCTCTTGCACCTCAGGAGAACAGATCAAAAGTCCATCTCATCAGAGATTAGAGAGTTCCTAGTAGGTTTGGTTCGGCTTATACACGGCGTGACGTATTCTCAACCCGGCGCTGAATTGTGATAAGAACGCGTTGTATCTGTTTCGGCTCCGTAATATTGCGGTAGAACCCAGCGCCAGATTGGATACGGCGTGTCCGTATCAAAAATACGGTGCTGATTGAGGATATGTCACGACGTATCTATGCTGAACCGGCATAACTCTCTACTAACTGGAGAAAATTGAGATTGGTAGGCCACACTCTTCGCAAGGATGAATCGACAGATGAGAGAAGGCGTTGAAATGAAATCCAGAGGGATGCACACGCCACTTGGAGATGGTCTGTGGATTCAGAGGCTTGGCTAGCTGGGAAGTAATGGCATCCAACTGGGAAGAATGGCAAAATTTTGTTGTGGCCCTATGCTCCTCTAAAGGGGGTTTTAGACGATACGATCCTGTGCACAGGATAGGAGACTCCGCCCTTCCTAACCTAGCAAAAGGAAAGTGAGAATACTTGTGTTCTGTCTTTGACGTGGGATGTGGCAGAATGGTTGGATGGGAATTCCATCCAACTTCCGACATCCCCACTACTCTGTTCTGAATTACCTTCCACTTATGGTGGAAGGTAATTCCACCTTCCGACCAACTTCACATCCCTTCATGGGAAATGTCGTGTTCTGCAGTTCCAGGCACATTAGAGTGCTTTTGTAGTTCCTGTATTCCTCTTCTCTTGGTTACAAGGTGTTTTTGATCCGTGGAACACATTCCATTATGATAAAGGACTTTTCGTCACGTGGGAAGCCAGCTTTTATTGTTTTCTGCTGAGATGTTTTCATTGGCAGAGAGCAAATGCTGCGCACTCATTGGTCCAGTGCTCTTCTCGCCAACGAAAAAAATTCCTTGGAAATGTTGGCATTGGCTCGTGCCCCACTCTAGCTGCTCGTTTCCACAAAACAAAATATGAGTGAAAAAAAATTATAGTGTTTCTTTGTGGCATCTGTGCAGCACTTTCCTGGTCTGGTTTTTGAGAGTTTTTGGCTCCCTTAACCTCGAACTTTGGTTGGTGGTTTGGCCATGTATAGGCACCTCAAGTCTAAATCCCATGCTTCCCCCCTTCTAAGGTATTTACTCTTTTTTTCTTATTCTCTTCATCGTTTTTATATTCTATCTAGATATTAGCTGACAATGAAACACTTCATAGAGTTACATCTTTTTGTAACATCTTGTTTGTAATCATGGATACGACTCTGAGGATTAAAGTGGTGCATGAGAATGCGCACTTCAATTCAGCAATCCCATTTTTCACTACCTATTTCAAATGTTCCCATTTTTCATGAAAATAAGAGTAGATACTATTGAAATACGTTACAATCACCCAGAAAATATCTTTGTGTTCACTAAAAATTGTTTTGAAAAACTCATGCGCAGACCCCTTCAAAAAAAAACTTTGTCCAAACAAATCAAGAACAAAAGCTCTTCAACGAAAATTCGGTTTCAAATAAAAATACTAAACGTATACACCTACCATTGTCGTTACAATGTAGAGATACACTAGCGGGTGAGTCGGTTGAAGTGATGACGCCACCAGGTTTAGGGGCTTCGAGGGGGGACGATGGTAGTTTTTTATTTTTGGTTATTATTCTCCTCCTCCCCCTACGCCGCCCCCTTCCCTCCGCTTTTTCTTTAAAAAAATAAACCGACATAATTTTAAAGTGGTTCAATGCAACAATTTTCGTTGAAATTTGTAAAATAACTGATTATACAGAATTAAATTAAAATCAACAGTTTATTTGAATACAGCAATTGGCAGTAATTGGAGTGTTCCCTTTCAAGGGAATAGAACCAGCAAAATAGAAATGTGATTTTACTAAACAGAAATCACGATTTAAACGTTTGAAAAATTACATTACAATCCGCTATTTCAGAAACTAAATTCATTCAATCTCCCAACCAAAATTTTTCAGGACTCAAAAAATGAAAGATTGGGTAAAGGAGAATAATCAAATAAGGTAATGACAATGTAAAATCAGTATGGAGCAGAGTGAGAGGTAAAAAAAAGAGCGTAGAAAGTTATACATCCCAAATGGTATTTTAGGGAGATAAGAGAAATTCTTTAATATACATTTTGTGAGGCTCCCAATCAGCAATCTAAATGACACTGTGACTTAACACAATAATTTGGTACATTTTTTGGAACTAGAATTATTATTCTAGCACTAGTTTAATTCATTCACATCATAGCATTCTAGTTTAAAAATTACTGTCTGGCAAAGGCCTGCTTGTGTGGATAACAGGGGGCTGAATACGGGGAACATTATCGGTCTTGAAAACATTCGGCACCTACCTGTTTTTCGCAAGGTTGATACAGATTAGACTAGGTTGAGGAGAATGATAAAAGGAAGTTGAGTTTCCGAATAGATAGTATAATGGCTCCAGGTCAATTTTGAACCTCCTACTACAGGCTTCGTGATGGGGATGACTCTCATAGATCCTCTACCAGACAGTACAATTTATCCCAAAAGAAGAAACCCTTCAGAAACCATTACTGGGTATTCCTGAATGATAAATTAATTTAGAAAAACATCGTGAATGACGAGTAGAATATTATTAGATAGCGTTGTGCGAAGATACTTCAAGCAATAATAAAAATGGAATTGTTGTAAACGAAGAAACAGTGTCTGCTTAAGATGAATTCAGAAAGAGGGGAATTTTAATAAAAAGGTAAAAATGAGGTAACTAAATAATTTCTATGGAAGGAAACCGTTGAGTAAGCGAAGTACCTCAAAGATGATGTTACAAACTAGTCTCAACAAAATATTCTGAACGTTACCCCACATTTTGACAGATTAAGAAACATCGTGGATTTTTCATCGGTAATCTGAGAGGTGTTTACTACTTTCTGGAAATCTGTCAAAATTCGAAAAGCTACCGACCCATTTGCGGAGAGATAAGTTTCCCTCGAGTGGCCACAAGTAGAACGTTCGAATTGACCCGTTCAACTATGCCGTAAACTACTTTCACCCTTATGAATGCTTGATATATATTTGCACAACTCCACCCTGCAAGGTCTTGAGATTTTCTAATATTGTGATAATTCACATAAGCCCAACTTAGATTAATTTCATATTCGCCAATATTTGAGATTATGTTTAGAAGCTAAAATTCTAGCGCATAACAAAAACATTGAACATCATCATTCGCAAGAAAAACAATTACTAAAGAAAAGTGGGTGGCATAAATTAGAAGCTGGTATGCAAAACGATTATTCGGTTGGCAATCATACAGATAAACTACAGGGTGCGGCAGATCCGGTTGAAGAGTTTGAAAGGGATATTTAAGAAAAGTTATTAATTAATGTAGACGATTTCGGAAGTTTCTGACCTCTTTTTGGTACTTAGCGAGTGGTATGGCCCGGATTTCTTCGGTTATTCACTCATTGAGTTGTGGCAGGGTGTATGGAAGATGTTTAAAGACCTTATCTTTAAGTTAGCTCCAAAGAAAGAAGTGGCAGATGCTCAAATCACGTGAGCGCGCTGGTCACCCTACGTCCCCTCTCAGTGAGACCGGTCGCCCTGGGAACATCTGTCTCAAAACAGCAAATGAAATTTGTGCTGTGTGGGCTGTGACATCCTGCTGGAACTAGATGTCATCCAGATCGTGTTTTTCAGCAAGTAAGTCCAATTCTCTGGAAGTTACTGTGACGGTAACATTTTCCTCCTCGAAAAAGCAAGCGCCTATCACTCCTAATTGAGACACATCACACCAAACTATGACTTTAGTTTAAGATTAACTGCAGCCCCGTATCAGGAATTTTGCAACTGAAATCAAGCCGCAAATAACCAAAGAAATCCGGGCCATACCGCTCGCTATACGCCGAAAAGCTGTAGAAAACTTCCGAAATCGGGTTCATCAGTGGATCGCTGACATCGGCCGCCATCTTAGCGGATATTGTTTTCAAAGTTGAGTACAAAGATAATACTTCCAACTAATTCGAATAAATAAGAATTTTTCTCCAAATTTCACAAATTTTTTTCTATAGCACTTTCCATTTTGTCAATCATCTCTGTTGCACCCTGTAGTATCATGATGTAGCTGAATTTGATGATTTACTACTCCTTGCATCACAAGAGGAAATACCGCGCTTTGAGTCAGTCCAGTCTTTCGCAACATGAGGCTCATTGTGGCGACGCCGCAACAATAACAAGGGATCCAAGTCCTCTAATATCCAGGACAATTATTTTAAGGCCTGAAATTAGCGTTAAAACGTACCACGTAGTTGGGGTTTTACGGCAGTAGTTTGACTACACTTTCAAGTGATGCAAGGATTGATTGTGGCATCCACATCGAATGACAAAATTGAGGAGAAATCGGAAGGAAAGGACGAAACTTACTTGCTGCGCCATGAGGTCGAGAAGACAAGCCTCCACCAGGCGCCTCCAGCTTGTGGGAGACCAACTCGCACCAGCCTACAGGATAGATGTCTGGAGATTGAATGTCCAACCATTGGTCGTACTCTGTCTCCCAACCGTCAAAATGTAGCTGGAAGAATAATTCAGTTTGAGGCTAAGTTGAGAAAATGTCGAAGGCAGTTACAAGGTTTAAACTTGGAAATAATAATGCCGTATTTTTTAGTTAATTTAAACCACCTTCGTTCTGTTTATTTCCGCATACACACATAAGTTTTGGCTCTTAAATAATGTACTGCATTAATTACGAACCTTGAGTAACCGATTGACGATTCGAACGATAGTTGCGACGCAAACCAATCTTGGGTCCATTAAATCTGCAGCTTCTAGCCTCTGTCCAACGCTAAAACCGTGTTCTGGTGAATCCTGAAAGACACGATATTGAAAATAAATAAGTTTCAAAGTGGACTATATACTATATAATGGAATACATATTAGTAATAATTAATAATACTGCAATACATCATATTCCAATAGTTCTAAAGGAGGCACTTTCTTAAGCACACATTCTGTCAGAAGACATGAAAAGGATGTGACAGCTTATACTTATCAAACAAGCAAATCTTGTATTCAGATCTTGAGAATGCCTCATAAGCGATTTATTATTTAAACCTTGGCTACCCGTGGTTATAGGGAACTAAGGACTGGGCAATGTTCGTCTGATTTTTGGTGGATTTCCCAGCCCAAGGTCAACGCTTTTATTGATCGCGCAACTATCTGCTTCAATGTTGTCTTTGTTTGGGGTACAGAAAGAAATTTACGGATTTTCGATGGTTGATGCAGTCTTGGAGCAGTGGAAGTTTAAACTTATTCCCTGAGACCTAGTTACCCCATACACACCCCATACACTATACGATTTGTCTGCAGGCTGTCGCCTCAACAGGCAAACGTCCGGCCAAAATTTCAGAGCAGTATACACTATCAGTCAACCACCTGCAGGCGGACCTAGGATGAAGCCCTCGCTTGCACATACACACACACACTATACGTCCAGGGCCTGCCGGTCGCGAGTAGAGGACTGTAGGCGGCCCAAGGCAATTAGTAGCAGATGGATGGCAGGCCAACAACTGATAATGTGTGGCGGGGAGCCCTCTTGAGATCATGGACTGACAGACCCATGCCTGTCAGTCACACACCTTCAGTTTTCACAGACTGCAGTACATGGCCTTCAGATACCTGACAATGTGTGGGTAACCACGATCTAGGCCTCACGCCGGCCTGCAGACAAATCGTATAGTGTATGGGCGCCTTTAGTATAGCAAATTGCACCTTCTGACAAACACAGTCACTCACCTTCACTCACCACAAACACAGTCACACCTATATCAGTTCAAGGTAACCTAGGACCAAATTATTGTTTTTAAAAAATTGATCACTCAATTTCGACCTATTGCGTTGAAAAGTGAGTAGTAATAGGTTATGTACCACATATGCTGCACCAGAAACGCACTATCAGCATTGACACATAGAACAGGTGATATTTTACAAGCAAAGCTCGGCCTCGAGATATGTGCCAGTTACCCCACCAAGCCCAAACAAAGGGATAAATGAAATTAGAAAAATTGTAGACTGATGAGCTAGTTACCATCTGAATCAAAAACCAAAGCGTCCTTGAGATAAATGTAACCTACAACGTTTTGCTTTACGACAGGATAGCTAGAACTTGGCTACAGTGACTATTTCAATCTTTAATAGTTATTTTGGATTTATAACAACTTACAATGTCGAATAGCTCAGCTGGAGCGACTTGAGTGTTTGTTTCATTGAGATAGTCTGCCCAATCAAAGGTGGCTACGTTGTAACCCCTAGGTGGTGTAAGTGTGATGCCGTTCATAGTACAAAATCCAGAAGGAAGGATACAGGCGGACGACGAGTGGTAGCAGAACCAGTCCGACCCAGGGGGCATTCCAGGATCATCTTCGTACGATTCCATTTTCACCATCAGATAACCATCGTTCAAAACCTGAGAAGAAATTTACCATTAGAAAAGTGTGATACTCAAACTATAAAAAAAGTTTCATACTAAGTAGTGCAAACTGTATGACGACCAGACGGGGTGTGGATCTGGACCATGCATGGTGCATCATAAATAGGGCTCGGCAAACGGCATATGGGCATATTTTGTCTGCGATATGGCCACGCTGTAAGAAGCCCAAATATACAAGAATTGGTCGAATCTGATGATCCAAACTCGAGTTTTTCGGGCATATATTTGCATATATTGCCAGTTTTTGGAATACGGTCATATTTTTGGCCGATGTTCGAAATTTCCAATATTTTGTGGTGATTCTGAATTTCAACCTGTTTGTGAACGGTCGATGATTATTAAAACTATTTTTAGCCAGCTCCTTTCAATAAGCTGAGGGTAGTCTTGTCCCAGGGCTTATTCCCAAGGAGTCTGAAAGGGAACAACCTCCTTTCTAATCCCCCACGTAATCATTCGGTAGCAGTTCGTTGGCCTCACGGTCGATAAGTGAGTCCCAATTATCTATCAACTTACTCGTACCTGGACTAAGGTGAAGGGATGAAGGTGGGAATTTGGAGGGTGGGGATGGTTGACTGCCTACAGCTCCAGTGATCTTCATACCAATTTTGGGCGTTGTGAAATTAACAGTGTGAAAACATAAAATAAAGTTGTACTACTGCATTCTGCGTGTTCGCGAGTGATGACACTCGAATAATTATAGGGCGATGCGAGATGGGATGACGTGGCTTGATTTGACGTATGTTTTGTTTCTGAATAAAGATTCATTCTTAGTTTGATTGTGAAGGAGGTTTTCGTGTCCCATTTTTTCCTATTTAATATTATTATTTAATTCAAAGCTTCTCAGCTTTTCACTGCGAAATTGAAGACGGACGGAAAATGCCCAAAGTGAAGGACTGTCACGGTGCTGTTCTCAGGAGATGTGTTGCGACCGATCCTGAAGCTTTTTCCACTGACGGGAAAATCCTCTTCTGCAAGTTGTGTGAAAAAGAGGTGAGTGTTCAAACTTCTCCATTCATTTTTGCCCACATGTTTTAGAACATCAATGAGGCGTTTATTATACCTACCTACATTGAGTCAATCAATGGATTTCGAGTTAGTGTTTGACCCATAGAAATTTTCCGTGCGGGGGGAACGACCACTAAGACCCTTCTAGGTCATCTACTCCCCTATACCAACGTAACGTCTGGAATAAAAGAATAATACAAATAAATACGTAGACAACGAGTGGTTTCACCTTCGGAATTTCGCTAAAAGGAAGATATTTTGAACTGTCAAGAACTCAAAATTTCTCTGAGACTATCGGAGCAGTTAATTCGTTAAAATCGTTCACATCCATGTACCTCACACTAAATGTTAGCTTGGCACCTACTTCTGGATTTAGGTAATTTCCTTCAAGATTAAGTTTCCTAATCGACGAATATTCCCATCTTGTTTCAGATACCAGTCAAGAAGATGTTCCAGTGTGAACAACACAAAGCAACCGCCATGCATAAGAAAAAAGTGGAGAAAAATAACGAGAAGAAGAAACAAGGAGAAAACGGGAAGAAACAAGCCTTGATTGTGCCCGTGGTGTCCAAGTCTAACCAACAGGACGAATTCCACAGTCGCGTATGCCAGGCATTCCTGAAAGCCAACATACCACTGTACAAATTGGAACATGAATCGATAAGGAAGCTTTTCCACGATTATTGTAGTAAAGATTTACCCCACGAATGGACGTTACGGAAGAAATTTGTTACGGCAGAATATGAGAAGGTTATTCAGCGCATTAGATGTGAAATCGGTAACAACCCTATATGGATATCTATAGACGAAACAACAGACAGCTGCGGTCGGTATATAGCGAACGTCATCGTCGGAAAATTAAGCTCCAGCGAGCCTGGTAGGGGCCGCTTGATCGTCTGTAAGGAGTTGGAGGAAACCAACCACAGCACAATTGTGCGCACTGTTCAAAGAGCACTGTACTTGCTGTGGCCGAATGCAGAAGAAATCGACGAAAACAAGGTTTTGGCTCTTGTTACAGATGCAGCACCTTACATGGTGAAAGCAGGAAAAACTTTGAAAGAGCTGTACCCGAAAATGATACATGTGACCTGTTTGGCCCATGCTGTCCATAGAGTGGCTGAAGCACTGAGAGAGCAGTGCCCGAGTGTCAACAAACTCATTTCATCAGGCAAGAAAATCTTCGTTAAGGCCCCCAGCCGAATCCGAGCATTCAGAGAGAAACATCCAGAGCTCGCTCTGCCCCCCGAACCAATTTTGACGAGGTGGGGAACCTGGGTGTTAGCCGCCTTGTATTATGCCGACAATCTGGAGGCAGTCAAAGAAGTGGTCAATATGTTTGATGAAAGCGACAGCCAGTACATAGCTAAAGCGAAAAAAAGCATGGCCAGTACAGAGACAAAAGCCCAGCTGACCTTCATCAAGGCCTACATGGATTCCATCCCTCAGTTGATTTCAAAACTCGAGTATTCGGAGAAAGAGCTGATTCAAGTTGTGGATGAAATGAAGAAATTTGAAGATAGAGCAACATCCTGGCCTGGCAGCATTGGTACATCAGTGAGAAATAAACTGGAATATGTATTAAGCCGAAACCCTGCTTGGAAAACCATCATCGACATCAGCAGGAGCTTGAAAGGCGAGACACCGGAAACTCCACTCTCCTACACTACAAACGAGCTGTCAAATTTCAAGTATCTACCTCTGGTGTCGGTAGACGTAGAGCGTTCATTTTCCCGAATGAAGCAATTGTTGACAGACCTCAGGCATTCCTTTAAAACCGAAAACTTGGAGAAACATTTGATTGTACAAGTTAATGGGTTTGATGATTGAAATAAAAGTTAAGTTGTAAATATGGAATTTGAGTAAATAAAAGTTTTTGCAGTAATTTTGAATTTCATTTATTTACATCCATTTCTTTCTTTTTTTACGTACATAACTGTGCAGGAAACAATAATTCTATCATTCCTTTACTTTTCCGGGCATATTTTAGCGTCATATTTTAGGGTTTTTTCGGTCATATTACGGTCATATTTGGGGCATGTATTGGTCATATTTCCAGATTTTATTGGTCATATCCTGCCGAGCCCTGATCATAAACCATGTATTTTGCCAACTTTTTCTGGTGTTGGGGGAAAACGAATGCACACGCGCGTGGACGTACTGATGCGCGGTCACACCACTCCACTACAAACTTGGCGTAGAATCTTTAATATCTGCACACCGCATGATGAAACAAAATATCACGATTCACGGTGAGCAAGAACACCTTGGTCAGGGCAACAAACTACAATGTACGCAGTATGCACGTAAATACTCCACTTTGAGAATTTTAAAAAAAGTACCTTCATAATCGTAGCAACACAAATAGCTGAAAGGTTGAGAGGGTCTACAGCTTCCAATTTCATACCGATTTCGAAACCAGTATGGTATGGCAGGGAGTGGGCGAGTGGGAATAGATCTTCAGTGGCGTCATCTTTATCTCTCAAACCTTTCAAACATCTATAAGCAAAAATAAAATAGCAAATAGTTATATCTAACTAAAAATTGTAGCTTGTATAAATCAAGGTAGTGGTAATATGAGGACCCAAATTGAATTGCAATATATAAGGTTACCTGTCGACGTAACCCGGAGGGGCTTCCAAATCTTGGCCAACTCGTTTCGCCCAGCCAACCGGATGTATTAAAGGTGAATCTTCATGCGCCCAAAAACCTTCAACAGATAGAAATAACGAGGACATTCTACGATACCTACCCAAAGTTGATTTTAATACAGCGATTTTTTCGAGCTCAATGGGGTAGTTGCACATTTAAAAATATTTTTCGGAGTTAAGAATCTCTATTGGAGTAGGATAAATATGTGTAATTAAGGTAAGCGCACTCTTGAGGCGGCCGCATCGCATCGCAAGGGCTCGCATTTGTCGTCAGTACAGTCTGAAAGTGCGTGAAGTAAGGAAGTCGCGCATCGAACCTACCATCATCTACCTCATGTAAGTGATACTATGTAAGCAATATTATATAAATGCTATAAAATCATCCCGACTCAACATTAAACACTAAACAGTAGTACTTTCAGATTTCATAAGCTGTCGATATTCCTCCAGCATAGTACCTATTCAGAAGCTGTCGAAATTCCTCCAGCTTATTACATATTCAGGAGCTGTTGAAATTACTCCAGCTATTTATCAGTCATTCGGAATTCAGCAGCTGTCGATATTTCTCCAGCTTAGTAAATAAGTATTCATAAGTTGTCGATACTCCTCCTGCTTAGTAACTATTCAGAAGCTGTTGATATTCCTCCAGCTTAGGAAATAAGTATTCTTAAGCTGTCGATACTCCTCCAGCTTAGTAACTATTCAGACGCTGTAGAAATTCCTCCAGCTACTTTGGTGATTATCACACACTTCATAGATATTGTGCTTTACAGTCAAAGCTGTGGATATTCCTCCAGCAAACTGAGTAAATAACAGTTCTGTTAGACCATCATCTCAAACCTACAACTATGGATGGTTGAGGCGGCAAATTGGGGACATGGAGGTGGCCGTTAAGGGCTGAGGCCCGTCAGGGAGAGTAATTCCAGGTGGATCCTTAATATCAGCGGATTTGGTGATAGAGAGATGATCCTGATTTGACAGAGCAACATCTCCACTCCTGGAATCATCTCTCTCTTCATCTCTTAATATCACCAAATCCGCTGATATTAAGGATCCACCTGGAATTACTAGAGGGATAAACCGCCTTGAGAAATGCGGTCCGCCTGACAGCAGTGTGCGCAACTCAGTTTAAATCTCATTTAACTTATCCAGGCGGATTTTTGCGATGCGATGCGGCCCCTGAGTGCGCATAGCTTTAAACTACCACAAACGCTTCCGGAAAAAACTAGTGACACTGCGAGCTATGTCAGAGTTGTGGTGGGCAACACCACTGAAGGGAAAGCAACCGAGATATGCTTCATTACTATATAATTATAAGGCAACATTTAAATATCCAGAGGCTGAAAAATAAATTTTATTGTTTTTATAAAATCATCCTTATGATTTTGACATGAACCAAGTCAGAGTTTGCAAGCTCGCTAAATTTGAATCTGTCGTCAAAATACGAAATTCCGACCCGTGCGATTACTCCATTACGAAACTCATGGAGGATTAACACAAGGAATACAAGGAGTAACAGTAGGTATGGTTTACCTGTATGAAGTAGTGCGTCGGAGTCAAAATATTTAATGTGAAGTCGCTTGCCACAGATTTTATGGATTGAGGCGACTTTAACCTGTGAGATCTGATTCTTGTCGACAACTTCTAGATTCAAGTCAACCCTAAAATCAAGAAGAGCGGGTGAAAAACAGAAAATTGTTTACAAGAGTCGGCGATTGAGCAAAGTGGGTTCCTTCTGGTGAACACATAAGGCGTCAGCTTGATAGTCATTAAGGATGATGAAATGAAGGAACCAGACAGAATCAGTCAGAAACCAATGACTGCCAAATAAATGAAAAATAAACTAATAAAATTAAAAATATGATAATACGTTTTGTCGGTTTATGCATGAAACATTGCAAACGCGCAGTTATCTATGAATTGAAAAAAAAAGTTAAGATCCCTAAGGGTAATTTTTTTCCAAATTTAACAACACTCAAAGAGAACTCCCACTGGATACAGTTGGCAAACATTTTATTGAATAATAAACAAATAAAAATGAAAATATGATAATCCGTTTTGTCAGTTTATACATGAAACATTGCAAACGCGAAGTTATTTGATTAATTTATTTTGTTAAGATCCCTTAATTAGTAAGTAATTTTTCCCCAAATTTCATAACACTCAAAAAGAACCCCCACTGGGTACAGTTGGTAAACATTTTAATGAAGCCTGTCTCCAGCCAGGAGGAGGTATCCGCTGCTGGTGAGAAGATTGTGGTTCATGTTTGTGTGGGCCATATTGCTCTTAACGCCCTGTGCTACTCAGACTTCGTAAAAAGCATCAAAAGCGACCGTAGTCAATCTAACCAGAGTACCCCTCAGCACAGAGGGTGTAAAGCACCATTGCTTAAAGATCTACCACCAGGTTTATAAGTAGTTCGGAGTGGAGAAGGAACCCCTGCGTTTGGGAATAGGTCTTCAGTGAGCACGGGTTCATACCCATGATGGCGGAGCCTGCTCCTCAGACGCTCCTGAACATGTAATCGTACAAACTCAAGAAAGTGCACGTGCAAATACATTCTTCCACTGACGAAGACCCCTTTTTAGAGCACCACGTCAGTAACACAAGGTTTTCGTGGTTGGCAATACTCTCCTTAAGATGGCCATACACGTACCGGCAAGCCTGACAGTTCGCCTGGACAGTCTGCAGGCGACAGGCAGGCCTGTGGACTGATATCGACCATACACGTTCAGTTGGATCTAGGTCGACAGACATTCGAAGTGGACGCAGACCTCCTACCTACTCGTGGATTTGAGTACTTATTCAAACTAAACTTACTTAATAAAGTCCGATTTTCAGGCGGCTGGCCGCTTGGCGCCTCACCCCACTCACGTCCGGCTTGCCTGAACTCTCTCCATGTCATTCGGCAAGATTATTGAAATTTCGTTCGATGACAGGCCACCTGTACAGTTATAACTGACAGGCTAGCAGGATGCCCTTACACGACCCGGTTACTTGTTGCCTGCGGACTGTTCAGGCGTAACTGTCAGGCTAGGAATCCTAAAGCTGGCCATACACGTACCGGCAAGCCTGGACCTATTCTGGTACAGATGGATCCAAAATGGGGAATGGTACAGGGATTGGAATGTACGGGACTAATCCCAGATGGAGCCACTCAGCTCCTCTGGGAGAATATACCTCAGTATTTCAGGCTGAAGTACTTGCAGTTAGGGTCTGCGCTGGGGAAAGTCTGCAGAGAGGACACCGTGGTGTTCACATCCACATTCTCTCGGACAGCCAGACAGTGATCAAGGCTTTAGCCGCTTCCTCCATTAACTCAAAGTTAGTGTGGGACTGCTTCCAGACCCTCTGCCTCCTATCGCAACTCAACAGGGTTTCTCTGGAGTGATGGGAAATGAGAAAGCAGATGCGCTGGCCAGAAGGGGCTCACTAACCCCGTTCATTGGTCCAGAGCCAGCCATCGGCATTCCCAAATCTTCCTTTAGGGCGACCATAAACCGGTGGGTCACTAATGAAACCACTAGTAGATGGTCAAATCTTAGAGGACATGCTCCAAGTAAGCGCATGGTGGCCAAACCCAACACCAGTGCCACAGAAGAGCTGATGCGGCCAAGCCACAAGGAAGTCAGGTTATTGGTCGGCCTGGTAACAGGCTTCACTCCACTCCGATTCCATCTCAACCGCATTGGGGTAAATCAAAATACAACCCTCTGCAGGCTGTGTGGAGAGGCCGAAGAAAAAGCCTCCCACATAATATTTGACTGCGAAAAGCTATCAAATCGCAGGTTTCACCTCCTCGGGTCACCGTCACCTACACCCATGGAGGCTTTTCCTAGCACAAACCTAGCCAATCCGCTACTGGCCCTTACCAAAGGGCTAGGACTTTTTGACTAGGCACAGAATCCACGGAGTAGCACAATAAGCCACTAGGCTTCAGCGCTTTGGGCTTCCATCACCCTGATCCGCGGATTCAGCTACAATCTACCGGCAAGTCTGACAGATATTCCTGCGAATATCTTAGGATTTTCGTATAAATTAATTGGGCTAAACGATTTGCGGTCAGCTTGCTTATTCGCCCACACTTGGACATTTTTCATCCTTGTAATGGAGTATCTAGTAAGTCCAGCACGGAGTTGCGCAGTTTATGAGAATCTATTTTTCGAGTACGAGTGCGTCATATAGGACAGAATAGAACCTTGAAACATAACTGTTTTACTGTAAGTTGAGGTGATTACCTGAATCTGGATCTCATGTTTTCTTGGACCTTGTACTGAAAGTTTGACGGAAGAGTACGTGCACCAGTAAGCCGTTTCACCAAGAAATGTTTCCAGTCTTTATATTTGTCTTCAATAGCTATATGGGTACAAACACATTATTGATTAATAGTATTTAGTATTAGTATTCTTACACGAACTTAACAATGAAGAGTTTTTGCAACAGTTTGGGCGTGAGATTGTAGAGCAAACGAAATCGACGATAGGAAAGAAATTGGTCGAGGTCTCTCAGACCATTCAATGCTTGATGATTTCTTGACAACATGGAGCAGATAATGACTATTGAATTACTTGAAGGACGTTAATATCATCGAAACTTGTTGGTTTACTCGAGAGAAACGACCAATTCAAAGGCTTGTTTTCACCTTCGATTGTTTGAAAAAGTCGAGAATGAACGTTAAAATTGTCGAAATTCGGTGGTTTATTCGAGAGAAATGACTACATCGGAAGCTTGTTTTCACCTCTAATGCGCTAGCTACCTATGTAATATTCTTCTAATTATTTATTCTGAATGTGCTCGTTTAGTAGATCTAGGAATCATAGAAAATGCAAGGAAACTATAATAGTTACTCAAATAGGTAAATTAAAATCTAAGTGAAATCTCTGTAGCACTTAATAAACACACTATGAAAATCTCATTATGAAAATAAATTAGGTAGGTAACCAGGATCAGACTAGTTGAGGAGATTAAAAGTAATCGGGTTAACAGTAATTTATTAGCTGCAGGTGTGCCCTTATGAACACTTTCTGTAGCATTATAAATTTGTATAACAAAAATATAAAGAAAGCGTTTTTTAAATTGAAATCTATATTTTACATATTATTATTGACCAAATTTTCTACATTTGAAAAAATACTTAGGTTATACCAATTTTTTTTTGCGATTGGCCATTCCGTATGATAACTTGAACTGTGAAACAATTAAATAGGGTGGGAAACAACGAAATTGAGTCCGCAGGTATATTCAAAGAAATTCATGGTATATTCACATGGGTGCCTCATGGGTGGGTTTGCATAAAACCTTCATATTGTGCGCTTCCTCGCGTTTTGGAAACAGTCTACATTTTGCCTAGGGGGACACATCCTATCTATTATAGCTAGTTCAACGGAATAAAACTAAGTACCTACAAAGTCAAACTTTCAAGTGTGAGTATTTGTCAGTGCTAAAACCTTTTCCCCCTCAGACTGCCGGAACTTCTCACTGAAGGTTTGGTGCTAGGGCTTTTTCCAAGGGTTTTCGGGGAAAAAATTTAATTCCCTGAGTTTTTCAGTAGAGTAAAATTCCCTGAGTATTCCCGGTTATCCCGGTCGCCGGACATCCTCATGGATGTATGTTGTGGATTGGAAGTTAAAAAACGTTGAGATAGTAGTCGTCTCATGGAAGGATTTCCTCAATAGCGATCTCAATACGTAGTGTAATGTCCGTAGACTACAGATATTTAGGGCGAGGGTTGCTAAGCCAGGAGCTTCATTCCCCTCACTCCTCTCGCCCACCAGTTCCATGCCTACCTCTTCCTTGTTTCGAGTCTCCCACCTGTGATCGAATAAACCAAATCAATTTTCTAATAATTCAGTCAATTTATTTCTCTCTCCCCCTCGGAACATAACACATAGATAGTCTGAATTTTCTTTCTCCGCCTTAACTATTGCATGAAATTTCTAAAAAGTTCAATTTGTAACTTCAGACACTGAACAGGTTTATAGTTTACAGAAATCAATGAGAAATAAGTAGGTTAAATTGCCTCTACTACGACCAATACTCACTTCTCGGTGGTATCAGCGGTTTTCCTCTTTGAGCGCACCATCCAACAGGGTGAACCATTGATGAGCAGAGATTCACCCAAAAGTCTTTACTCTCGTTCTGACCAAACCCTTCGTATCTCAAAAGAGCTTTGTAGCCTGAAAACGTAAAGAAGCATTTTTTTAAAAATCGCTGTTAAAAAAAAACGCTGTTAATTCACCCTTAATTGAAGAATGAAAGAATCAGAAACTTGTAATCGTGCCCGTTATTCGGACAGCTGGCAATATTTTATTGGGTTGTGCCTACCTAGTTAGACTTTCGGACAACATAGAACTTGTACTACCGCTGCTTGTACTAGCAGCAGTAGGCAAGCCTAATTCCCAGTAATTCCACTTTCATGGCGTTGAGGTTCATCCATTAAAGACTCACAAAGATCCAATCAGCCTCCCCCCCCCCCCCCACGGCTCTACAACAGCATCATTCACAACACATCTCTTCATCTCCTTACTTGGGTAGGAGAAAGGGTCAATAGTGAATGAATATCATTGAACGGGTTAATAGGTGGGAGTTGACACCTGGAAATGAATGGATAGTCACATACCCACCAAGGAAGATGCTACAGAAGACAAGGATACGTTGAGTTCCGAAAATCGTCAAGGAAAACAGATTTAAAATTCTTAGAAGAAACGCATGAAAATTACATTTACAATTTTATCGGATAGGACCTTAAAAAGATTTGATAAATCGAGAACTTATTGATTTCAAATAAGTAATAAACTTTCGGAATCCAGCAAAAATAAATTTTCAAAATTTTCCCCACTCATAATTTTATGTTTTACGTCACATTAATCCGAAAATCGAATAAAAAATGTTGGTCCCTTAAAGTTAATTAAAATTATTGAAGTTCACTTATGCTCGGAAACTTTCAATACAAACGTATCATTTTTTTCTTCAATGTTTAGAATCGAATGACTCCACCCAGAGCTCTGTATGACTTTCGTTCCCTTCTAAGACTTGATAAACGCGAGTATTTCGCCACGAATCTAGCGAGACCATAGAAAGCTTCTTGTTCCACAGTTCATCCATTAGGATGCAATACAATATTGAAGTTTACGATATTGGGATGATGTAGATTACTTTTACGACATTACTGATCACTGATCTTTGCAGCTGGATGATCTATCTTTAAAAAAACCGTTGTGTAATAATTTGCATCGATTTTATTTGGGATTCAAGGCGCCCATTCCATGTTGAAGGTGTTGAATTGACTTATGCCCAAGTTTATCAGTTAACATCCTGTTGTGTGTATTTCAAATCGTATTGAACGATAATTTTGTGGTTATACAAATCTTGACTAGGAAACGAACCTGCAATCTTCAACACAGTGGCCACCCAGAAAGAGTCTGGGACTCCCTCGGAGTAATTATCACAGTCCGTGTTCTCCACTTCGACTTTCATTCCAACGGTGATGTTGTCCCAATTGTTCGACATTGGAGCCTGGAAGGATATTGAACAGATTGAGGAAAATTAGGAAATTCGTTGGCTTAGGATAGATATGCCTGGCGTGCATTTGTAGAGGCCCTATTTCCCTGATAGGAATGAGAGAAGATAAGTATGAAGCATAAAGGACGACAGTTTCTAACTAGGTACCCCAATTATGAGAGAAGACGGACAATTGGGTACTGAGGATGGGAAAGCATCCCAATTAAGTCCACTAGGTCGACGGCGCGGCGCGTTTCAATCTGCCGCTCTCCAGACTTCTGGAGCGGAGGGCGAAGCGAAAAACTGTGGACCTCGGTCATCATTTTCGTCAGTGCTCGAGCGATCTCGGTCTATGTTTTACGAATTGCTGTGAACTATGTTTCCTTCAAAACTAATTGAAAATTGTTCAACAACAGTTTTTGACATTTTATGTCTTTATTATGGCACATAAATGAAACAAAATTGCCTGTTAGCAACTACTCTTGTGAAAGATCGCCTTTTTAACAAAACGATTTTTGACGATTTTTGGTGTGGTTGGTTTCGTAATTTTGAGTTCTACTTAATCATTCAGAAAAACGCTTGCATACGAGTCTGCAACGCATTGGGACATTTTCATGTCTTTACCTATTGCTTTTTACCTCACTATAGGATTTTATAACCCACCCTCCGTTGTTGTCAGAATGTGAAACGAATCATTAACATAATAACATAGATATAATATATCTATAATATATACATATATATATATATATCTATATTATGACAAATTAAAAATTAACAGAAGGTTTGAAAATATAGTGACAAACAGGAAAGAAAACTCACAATTTAAACGAGAATATTTCGCCTACGGCGTCATCAGCTCGAGTGAAGTAGAGTAGCCTACTTCACTCGAGCTGATGACGCCGTAGGCGAAATATTCTCGTTTAAATTGTGAGTTTTCTTTCCTGTTTGTCACTATATTTTCAAACCTTCTGTTAATTTTTAATTTGTCATAATATCACACGCGAGTGTTTTCGATTTTCACCCCAGTACTATATATATCTGTTGTAGGCAGAGACATGATTGAAGCAAGTAAAGAACTATTAAACACTTTATTAGAAAGAATACCACACCCGACAAAATAGAGAAAACGTGAATAATCAAAAAAAGTTCCCTCCTCACATTAACGTTAAAAAAACAAACACTGTAACCATCCGGAAGGTAGCGCCATGGAAGAAGAGCATGGAAGAAGAGCATGGAAGAAGAGCATGGATGCTCTCCCTTGTAGGGTTATTCTTCCACACGGCCATTCTGCAAAACCTAGCGTCTCTGCGGTTCACCTAGGAAAGAGAAAGGAAACAGAATCAGTCCTCACCAGGATAACATCTGGTCTATTCCCCCAGAGCTTCCCCCCTTTGGAACACCAAAAAGAGGTTAAATCATTTAAGTTGTCAGTACTTAAATCACGTAATTTCATCTCAAATAAATCAAAGCATTGTAAATCAAGAATTCAAAAGAAAAATTTGAAACATCAAGATCTGGTTTTGGCCCAACTAACTACTGCCAGGTATACTTATCATGCAATGATGTCATGATAAAACAGTTAAGAATCCTTCATCCTAAATTTAATTTAATTTGATTTTTTTTTTTAATCATTACGAGACATTTTTATTATTATTATCAACTTTCAATCATTATCATAACATTTTTTTTTTTTTTTTTTTTTTCATTGGAACTGGTAGTATAAGGAAGATAAAACCATTGTTCACATGGGTGCTATGAAGAGACACCACTGTTCACATGGGTACTATGAAAAGACATCACTATTCACATGGGTGCTATGAAGAGACACCACTGTTCACATGGGTACAATGAAAAAACATCACTGTTCACATGGGTGCTATGAAGAGACACCACTGTTCACATGGGTACTATGAAAAGACACCACTATTCACATGGGTGCTGTGAAAAGACACCATCTTTTGAGTGGGTGCTATGAATAGACACCATCTTTTAGGTTGGCGCTGCAAAAAGCCCTTTTTTCCAATTTTTTTTTTTTTTTTTTTTTTTCATTCATCTTCATCATTTAAATTTATGATGGGTCCTATTTCAGAAGCATTTGGGACCTTTCTGAGTCGATCATGAGCATACTTGTAGCTTCGGCGACCATCAATTGACTGCAATTCATAACGATCATTTGGGAGAACCTTCTTTACAATAACTGGCCCTCTGTATTTAGGATCTAGTTTACATTGATTTCTTTCCTCTTGTTTTAAATAAACTAAATCTCCTACTGTGAAAGGAACTATCTTTGTTTTGCCTTTATCAAATTGAATTTTACTGTTTTCTGAACTTGCTGTTATCTTAGCACATGCCTGCTCTCTGACTCCTTCAACATCAACTTGTGTGACACCAGAAATTTCCTCGTCCATAATAATTAGTTCTCGAGGTCGAGAAACTTTCCCAAACATTAATTCCATTGGAGAAACTTTTGTAACCCTATGAGGAGTAGTATTAAGAACCAACTGAATATCTCCAACAGCTTCCTGCCAAGAACGATTCTCATGCATTTCAGCGACTGTTAACATATCCTTAAGGGTTCCCATAACTCGTTCAACTTGACCATTGGCTCGAGCTGAACCAGTGGCAATAAAGTGAACCTCGATCTGAGATTTCTCACAAAACTCTTGGAAGTCACGAGCTGTGAATGAACGACCCTGATCAACAATCAATTTCTGCATGGGCCCAAACATTGAAATAACGGAACGTAAAGATCTTATAGCATTAATTGCCTCAAGCTTATGAGTAGGAACCAACAAACAATACTTTGTAAATGCGTCAATAAAAACAAACAAGTAATCTCTAGTATCACGCTTACCACTTAGTTTCCCAGTGATATCCAAATGTACTGTATGCCATGGTATGGGTTCTTTGGGAATAGGATGCAACTCGACTTGACGTGGTCCTGAATCCCTTTTCCCCATTTTACAAGTGACACAATTGTCAACAAACTTCCGAACAAACTTGGACATATGTTCAAACCAATAGTGCTCATACAGGGTTTCTAATGTCTTTTCCCAACCTAGATGGAAAATTGAGTTATGGATGTTATTTACTATTGACCACTTGAGAGACTGAGGTACTATTGGGAGACAACGGTTACGCGCATGTCGCTGTATGTTTCTACAAAGCACACCAGAGCGTAATTCATAGGTATTTTGAACCTCTTCATCAATTTCATCGGACCCTAATTTAATAATTATTTCAGAAATCAATGGATCACGCTGTTGCTCAGCCAGAAACCAGTCTGTAGAAACAGTTGTCAGATTAACTTCCTTATTTTCAACCTGGGAATTAAATTGTTTGCTAAATCCAAAACGTTTCTTCCCATGAGGACGACTTTTTTTCTCTCTATTCGTTGTAGGGCTGACATTCGAACCAACATCTTCACAAGCTGTCAATGAATTGTTGCTTGATCCGACTGGATCAGTGAGAACACTACCAGATGGTTCCAAGGTGTCAGACTCCAAGGGGTGACGGGATAAAAAATCAACATGGGCCATCCGCTTACCAGGACGAAATTCCATAGTGAACTGATATCCTTGGAGGAAAGCCCACCATTTCTGAACACGAGGGATGATATCCTGCTTGTTTTGCGTAGCCTTAAGAGACTCACAGTCAGTGAACACTGTGAAACTCTGGCCCTGAAGGTAATTATGGAAATGCTTTATGGCTTTGACAACTGACAGAGTTTCCAGATGGTAGGAGTGATACTTGGACTCTGTAGGGGTAGTTCTTTTACTGAAATATGCGACTGGCCTTGGTTTATTATCAACCCTATGCAACAGAATGGCACCGTAACCAGATGCACTCGCATCTGTATGAAGTTCAATAGGGTATTGCGGATCAAAAATCATAAGAACAGGAGAACTAGTCAGAAGAGCAATAATTTTCTGACGTGCACTTTCATGTTCATCAGTCCAGTTTTCTATTTTTCCGTCAGTATTGTTCCTAGTCAAACAGTACAATGGGGCCATGATGGTTGAAAAGTCTCTGACAAATGAACGAAAATAGGTAGCAAGTCCTATAAACGAACGCAAAGACTTGAGAGAGCTAGGAGGGGGTAACCTCGTGAGGGCTTCAACCTTTCTTGTATTTGGACGAATATGTCCGTTTTCAACCTCAAATCCAAGGTAAGTTACTTGACTAACAAGGAAAGAACATTTGGACAAATTTAGGGAAAAGCCATGTTGTGTCAATATTTCTAAAACTTCATTTAAATGCAACAAAGCATCATCATGGTTTTCGGATACTAGAAGAATATCGTCCATGAAAACTACAGCATAAGTGTGAGCGATGGGACCCAAAGCCTTCATAACTGCCCGTTGGAATTCACTGGGACCATTCCTCAATCCCATTGGCATTGTCAGAAATTCATAGTGACCATCCGGAGTGACGAACGCTGTTTTCTCGATTGAATCTGGGTGTAAAGGTAACTGGAAAAACCCACTAGCCATATCCAGACTACTGAAAACACGACCTCCCTTCAACCTGGCTATTTGATCATCAATTAGGGGTAGAGGGTACCTCTGGGGAATTGTCACGGAGTTCAAACGACGAAAATCCACAGCCATCCTCCAATCACCAGACTTTTTAGGAATGAGAAGCACTGGGCTAGCAAATGGACTCTCACTAGGACGAATGATCTGAGCTGCTTCCAGATCAGCCACCAGGTTTCGCAAAATTTCCCTTTGAGAGGGGCTCAATCTATAGGGTCTTTGAAAAATAACCTTGGAAGGATCTGTCAAACGTATGTTCACTTCACCAGTAGTTATTCGAGAAGTGGGAATTCCGTTAATCAAAAATTTAGCATACCGATTCAAGATTTGCAAAAGTTCAGGTTTTCTCTCCAAAGGTATATCTGATTTTACACAATCGAATCTATCATCAAGTTTCAATGAATTTACACAAAAATTCAGGCCAGGTGTTGCGGATTCCATTTGGGAATTAAAAACATCCAATTCATCATTACCAGACAAAATGTCAACATCCTGCCTTGAAAATTCGTAAAAGCAACCCTGATCATTACAGAAACATTCAACTTTAGGATGAATGGAACAAACTTCACTTGTTTGAAAATGTATCTCATCATCTTCAGTGAGTTTGGAAACCTCAACTATCTTATTGGAACAGTCATTATTAAAGAATGAGGATTCCGTCACTGTACCAACATGGCTAGTCTCGTTTGATCTCAACATACAGGTACTGCTAGACACAATCATGGCAAAATTTTTTGTGAGAATTTCTCTACCTATCAAAATAGGATAAGATATGAAATGATCTGGAACTATGTGAAACAAAACTATAAGTGAATGTCCATCTATAAACACAGATGCCTCTAACTGCTGAGAACACCTTACCACTGAAGCTCCTATACCATGCAAGTTAACTTGATTTGAAAATGTTTGGCCACGAAAATTAATGCTAATTTTAGCTCCAAGCAGTGAGCATTCTGAACCTGAATCGAAATGATACAAGAAAGACTCACCATTGTGAAGAAGATTGCCAACTGGGTTGACCTGGCACAATGACACCACCTTCTCAGTTGGTTGGCTTTGAGATGAAAAGCCTCCTCCAAATTCTTGACCTCCTCTGTTGACTTTCTTCGGACATTTTGATGAAAAATGTTCAGTTGACTTGCAAATGTAGCATGCAGCAGGTCTTGAAGCACTCTGAACAGCAGGTTGGGTAACTGGGTTTACCTGACGTAGATCATTGGGGCGACTTGTACCAGCACCATCTCGTTGCCATCTGAAAGGACTGTTGCCTCCATTACCTCTGTCAACTGAAAAACGGGCTGAACTGGATGTGCGAATTTTCTTGGAAACTGTGACGTCAGTATCAGGGGCACGCTTGTAGGTAATGTGACTCAATTCTCGAAGCAATTTCTCCCTACTGTTAACAGATTCTACATAGGCAACACGACGAACACGAGTATCATTTTGTGACAAATGTCCGAGGACGAGAGACACGGCAATTTGCTCATGGCTGAAATTTTTCCAACTAGCAGTCAGTTTAGTCACCATTCTTGACGCAGATGTCGCGTAAGTTTCATCTTTATCTCGGGGTTGTGATGACAAGAACTGCAGAAAAACGGCGGCAGGAGTATCTACGCTTCCCCACTGTGTGACAAAAGCAGCCTTGAAATTTTCCCATGTCAAATCTGGAGTCACAACAGATGTCAACCAAGATGCCGCTTCTCCCTTCATAGCCTGACTTAGGGCTACCACTAAAGGTCCTCCAACACATTCAACATTTCCAAAACAACATTCCGCTGCCCTTACCCAAGAATTCGGATCGATTCCTTCAGTTTGGGGGTCAAAACTCGGCAAAAGAATCTTCTTTTGTTGAGGTTGTGTCGGTATCAATAACAACTGTTGAATAAGAGTCTCATAGCGGCGATTTTGAGCTTCCAGTATAGCCAGCCAAGGTAGTTCTTGATTGCTAACATCCTCCTTGTGGGCATCTTCAGATTCATTTATCCCAGTTTCTGATGTTGTAGGCAGAGACATGATTGAAGCAAGTAAAGAACTATTAAACACTTTTTTAGAAAGAATACCACACCCGACAAAATAGAGAAAACGTGAATAATCAAAAAAAGTTCCCTCCTCACATTAACGTTAAAAAAACAAACACTGTAACCATCCGGAAGGTAGCGCCATGGAAGAAGAGCATGGAAGAAGAGCATGGAAGAAGAGCATGGATGCTCTCCCTTGTAGGGTTATTCTTCCACATATCTATATATATACATAATATTATTATGTTACAAATTGACACAATTATTAATATTAAGAGGTAGGTACCTAATTTCAATAAAATAGACGATTCCGGATTAATTATCTTCTACACTCACGATCATTAGTTTGTAAACAAAATATGAGAACAGTTATGCCCATAGCTCCGCTATTCGTATAGTCAATATGTTATGGAGAACATGAAAATGTTCGTTAAATCGAGAGCTTTCCAACGAGTGGTGAACGATTTTTGTGGGTTAAAAAGTGTAGAAAAGGAACAAACCTAACAACGGGGTCGTTGTAAGCGGAAATCATTATAAAGGCACTGTAACACAATTTCGTAACGCAATAATTGCGTAATTATTTCGTGACAGTTTTTTGTGCTATGTGCCAGGGCAAAGACATGAAAATGTCAAAATCGTCACGCGGGGAGCGTTATGAGGGGAGCGTTACGCGGAAATTTCTGATGATTTTCACGTACAACCAATCGTTCCTAGGGAAAACTAACTTCCTCATTTTCCACCCCACAAAAATCGTTCACCACTCATTGGAAAGCTCTCAATTTATTAAACATAAGACATAAAATGTCTCTCGTGGTTGCGTACTTGTACGAAAGCTGTATCCACCGTTTGTGTTTTTAAATTATCTTTTCCAGGGTTCTAAATCATTTGAAATACCAATAAATGTGATCATTTTTTAGTTGTTTTCTCTCAAAGGCATACTGAAGCTTCTAGTGTTGCCTGTGCAGCATATACCCCTACGATCTGTCAAAAGTAACAACCACAAAAACCTGGGAGAATAGCTTGGAGGAAATCGCTGAATCTTGAAAAAGGTGGTTGAGTTCTCCCAAGTTCACTCTTTTCTCGTTAATTGAATGGATATATCGATACCTTAAAGCAGAAAGGGGCTCTATGTCCATCCATCTTCCACATTTAAAATTTTTTTCAACTTCAGAAAAACTCAAATTTAACAAAACTATTATTGACCTTCTTGACGATTATAGCTCGAAAATTTCTTGAAGAAATTGAAGAGTTTGGTGTAATAAGCCATTATTTTAGGAACTGTGCACTGGTGATAACTTCTTTAGCATTTTTCTCAAAACTCCGTTTTTGGACATAGCCTTTTTTTGGACATAGTGCTTTAAGGTATCGATATTGCCTCCCCCTTGGTTCAGCAATTTCCTCCTCCTCTTCAGCTTCCAAAGCTGCCGCAAAGACGAACATTTCTCCGTCCGACCACGTTTTGCTTCAGAGTCTACCAAGGTAGCAGAAGCTTTGTTTCAAATTTTCAAGGTTGAAAAAAAAAAAAAAAAAAAATGTTTTCCAAAATCAAAATTTCCACTCGCGTTTTAAGTTTCAGATCTTCCTGAACAATTTTGGTTCCTTGTCTGTCTGTGTGTCTGACTGTCATGAAATCCTTGCCACAGCCATAACTTCTACATTTCTCATGCGATTTCAAAGAAATTTTCAGGAATTGGGCGGGTTGGCGTGTGGATGGTCTCCTATGAAAATCATGGCTCCCCAAATTGAAAGGGTACAGAGATTGATACAAGGTACTTGTGAGATTGATGTTTTGAGATTATCTTGAGATGCATTAGATAATCTATACAATAGGGTTATGTATTCGAGGAAGCTATGTGCCACACCCACTTGGCAGACTTTTTTAACCTCGGGACTGGCAAAATGACGGGTCGAAAAATT
Source organism: Apolygus lucorum (assembly GCA_009739505.2). NCBI lineage: Eukaryota > Metazoa > Arthropoda > Insecta > Hemiptera > Miridae > Apolygus > Apolygus lucorum. The sequence goes on from CM019179.2 coordinate 27,824,688, forward strand.
TTATCCGCCCCACTGGACGGAGCTCAAGATTTTCGCGTCGCGTCAACCTGGTGGACCAGACCCCAACAACTGTTTTCCACTCTTGAATTAAATGTTATTCCTGCTAGAATACTCACGTGGATAAACGACGACACGGATGCAGCGGTGAAATTAGGGTCGCTGAGCATTTCAGCCCATTCGTACGTGCAGGCCAGATGAGGGAGGGACTTTTTACTCGGTGGGAACGGAAGAGGGAGGTCGTCGTCGATCATCACTGGCGTCAAGGGAATGGGCGGGGGTGGCGGCTGTGGAGGAAGCGTCGCGTGGATTTTCACTTTTACGGCAGTATCAACTTCCATTTTTTCAGGCTGTTAAAGTGCAAGAAGAATTCATTATAACGCCCAAACCATGGTGCTAACTGATGTAGAAATATAAATGTAACGATTTTTTTCATATTTCAGCTCGTTGTAACGAGAGAAAGAAACCAGAAGATGCAAATATGTCAATATTGTTCAACTGTGTAGACCTTCCAATATCATGAATAATTAACAATGATACAAGAAACTACACACATTAACTGAACCCTAAGATATTCACGTTTCCCAGCCCGAGACTCGAACCGGGATTCCTTAGGCCCTGAAGTTGGAAAATTCTGATGGACAATGAGCTGACGATGCTGTTCTCAATAACCTACCTAAGACCTTGGGAGGCCTCACATAGACGTAATTTATTAGACTTAATACCCGATCCTGAATTATTGAATTGGGCTGAAGAGTCGCCTTCCCAAGCCTAATTTTCTCAAAATATGTTGGAGTAGTCATATTGGTCATAACCGATAGAATAAACTAGTTTTCGGTCTGGATACCTAGGAGGTACCTCTTTAGCTTTTGAGCAATCACTTTGTTTGGCATATTTTTTGACATCTTCCTTCTCACTTATAACCATTGTTTGTATTCAAGCTGCCGAATGGTCACACTTGAAATTAAATAAATTATTACTTAAGCCAAAGAGTTTTCCCCTTTTTCAATAAAACCTTTAAAAAATTAGTGTGATACATATAATGTAAAAAAGAGCTGGAAAGTAAATTTACATGAAAAGTTATTCGCTGAGGAAGGCGACCCCATATCGTTAAAAGTTGTACACATTGTACATTTGTACATTAAAAGAAAATAATATTCCAGAGCTTATTTCGTATTTATCTAGTTATTGATCATTTATCAAATGTTACAGTTGCTAGAAAATGAGAAAAAGGGCTCGAATTCAGCAACCGTAACCCCCAAGACCTGTATCAGATCGTTTAACAAAGAGCTTTTTGTTAGGCAAGACTATTAACGTTTTACTTATTTACTAATAGGAACGATTACTCGTCAGTAAATATTATTCCTTATTTTTATAAATGACCTGCCACAAAGCCTCCAAACTCCTCCTATATTGTTCGCAGATGACACTTCTCTGCTGTCAAGGGGTACACAGCTTTCGTCACTGTGTGAAGATGAAAAGGCATCTCTTGATGCAGTGTCTAACTGGTTTTCAGCAAACAGACTCTCGATAAATGAGGACAAAACTTATGTCATGCACTTCGGATTAAGGGATTTATCCAGTCTACACAAAAACCTAGAGGAAGTGAAGTTTCTTGGTGTAGTTCTTGACCCAAAGCTGAACTGGAAACCCCATTGCGCGCAACTCGAAGCTTGCCTCAACAAGTACATTTTTCTCTTGAGGCGCCTTTCTGAAAGGATCTCAGAATCTGCTGTGCTTGCAGCCTTTCACGCATGTTTCCAGAGTAGGGCGGTTTATGCTATACTGAGTTGGGGCCATTCTGCTTCGTCATCTGCCATCTTTGGGTGCCAAAGGAAAGCGGTTAGAGTCGTCGCTAACTTGAATTACCAGGATGACTGTAGGCCAGCTTACAAGCAACTAGGAGTTTTAACAATCCCAGCTGCCTACATTTTAGATAGCCTCTGTTACGTTAGGAATAATGTCAATGACTACCATATCCCCGCTCATGTTAACCCTACACGGCATAAGCAAGACCTCTGTCTTCCTTTTCATAGAATTAAGACTACTTGTAATGGCAACACCTGGTGGGGAATTAAATTTTATAATGCCCTTCCATTAAAATTTCGAAAGACTGCTCTTGGATCATTCAGGTCACAGCTTAAAAAATACTTGATCCAGCTAGCTCCTTATACTTTTGGTGAGTTTTTGCAGGATGTTGGTAATTTTGAATTTCGCTAGTTCCGCTACTTGTTTTGTTCATTACTTTGTTTGTTGTTCTCTTTTCTATGTTTTGTTTTCTTCTTTTATTGTATTTAGAATAAGTTACCGACCATTGCTCATACATGTTATGTTTATAGCAAATAAAATGATTGATTGATTGATTGATTGAGTAATCATAATTATTATAATGCAATACCTGTTAGTTAGGGTACTTATTACTAAGTGGAGAGAATAATGAAAGTAGCTACAAATGTAGCGACGTACATGGACACTTTCTAACAACTGCTCGATTTGTTGACTTCCAGATCACTGAAATTCTCACATGCATATATTACCATAACTCACAATCTCACGCAAATAAAGTCTATTGTGTTTGGACAGCCGTTTCACTCTACTCAACTGACTGGCTGTATTTCAACCAGGTGACGACACCTTCTCCTCTGGTTCAACAACAAAGAAATCTAGGAATCATGAGAGTGTAATACATTGTATCGACAAAAAAGTACCTTTGATTCACAAGAAGCTTCTTCGCTATTTTCATTCTCGCTGGAACTCGGTGGAGGCGGCCCATCTGTTGATCCACGAGCACAAGCGAGACTACAAAATCTGCGCTCCCTGGTGTAAAAAGCGTGTTTGACGCCGATGGCACCACACTTTTCACAAACAGCTGGAGAATAGAAATAAAGAGTTAGTTTTATTGTTGTGAATCGAAATAAGCAAGAACCTTTTGGCAGGATGGATTAATATTGATGAATCATAAGAAACGAAATAATAAAGAGAAAATAATGGAGGGAAATACGAAAGGTTCCATTCCACTTTCATAACAAAAAATCTAGCTGATTGTGAGTAAAATTTACTCACAATCAGCTAGATTGTATAAATTTAATTTATACTCTTCAGTACAAATGAGAATGTGCTCCGTGTTATTAGGCTAATTATACAATCTAAAAAACAAGCAGTGAGTGGACAATATTGAAAATTTCAAACACCACGTGATGAGCAGGGGCAGCCATTGTCAATCAGACCTCTGAACAAGCGTCCGAAATGCAGCAGTGCTGCGCTCTATGTGAACTAGCCAGCAGTGTACGTACAATAAAATGGAAGAAATTATATCCGTCTTACCCATGCCATCCTTTTTTATGGGAATCACATTAGGATCCGTGTCTCTTTGGTAGGCGATGGGTGTCTGAAGTTTGAGGCCAGGGTGTTTCACCGGCTTGATTTTTCTGGCTCGCTCTTCCCCTTGCTTGCCACCTGGTTGCGACGCATTTCCAGTACCTTGGTTCCCCTGACCAGGGCCTTGGTTGACGACTATCCCATGACCTGATTCGACTCCCTGAGCTGACCCATCGTCCTCGTAGTACGCAGGTTCTTCCATCTCGTCAAGAACCATGAATCCATTCATGTCTTGTAAGTACTGTAAAAATGTAGTCGTGCCTCAATGAACAAGATAATATTTTTGTAGAAACGTATAATCATCCGTATACCACTTTAAGAACAGTGCAAAACAACTCTAACTCAACCTATTTAGTGGAAAATAAGCAGCTACTCACCATAGGGGCCGTGGGTCTCATATCCTCAATCGACTGCTGAGCGTCTGAGTAGAACGTTCTATGTGGCTCAACGCCGCTGTTGATCATCAAACCCCCATGGTCATTGTGCAGAAGCATGTCGCCCATCCACACCAGACCAAGTTCTGAAAAAACGAAATAACCCTTTTTACTTTGAAATGGCCTCAAGCTTGTGCAAAACCAATCATTATTTTGCAGTAGTTGAATTAATAGTTAGAATGGCAGCAAAAATGTCATTGCAATTCTGAGCTACAGAGCATAATTAAGAAAAATCTGGAAAATATCCATTCTATTCCTTTTTTTAGGTAATATTTTCGTGGTACAATTTTGATGACATTTTCATCGATTATGGTAGTGTTCCTGTCAAATAAAAATACCGTGATTTTCCTGAAACGATTTCTCACAATTGAATGGCCTGATCTTGCCATTGATTCTCATTGATTCAGCATTTAGGACAACTCAAAAATTTAAATAGGATTTAAAGGAAGATTATTTTGAAGATGTAAACAGTATTTATAGGACTTTTATTTTGATATTCTTCAACTTGGTTTGTATCGTTTACTTTTATATGTTTAACGAATCGTGCGAAACCAAAATTTTGGAAAAGTTACGGCAGGAATTAGGTTTAACAAATTCATTGAAGTGACTTTTCTTCAGTTTGTAATCGATGGATTTCATTCCAATTTTTAACAGTTGTAGAGTACCTAACTGAGGAGACTCATTTATGTCATAGAACTTACCAGTAATTTTTCGAATGAGAAATAGAGAAAAACGAGATGGTGAAATCAAGATTTAACTGGCATTTAGAGCCTTTTTTGGATGTTAATTAATGAATGAATGAATTTAAAGTGAAAATGAATTTGTAATCTGTAATATTAAAGAGGTCTCAGTCGGTCGCCGTTCGTTCCTCGTTCCGGGTAAGTATGTCCCTAAATTGTAGGGCCAAAAGCTTTAAAAGTTGTAGCTAAATTTGACATTTTCAAGGATTTTAGAAATTCATTAGTGCATCGGCCTAGGGAATTGAAAAACTGAAAGATTGCCGCTGGAATCATCAAAATTGAACAATAATTGCCAGAGAAACATGAGAAAACCCGTTAATTCAGTTATGTTTTTCTCATTTTTCTCTGGCAATTATTGTTCAATTTTGGTGATTCCAGCAGCAATCTTTCAGTTTTTTAAATCCCTAGGCCCATGCACTAAAGAATTTCTAAAATCCTTCAACATTTCAAATTTAGCTACAACTTTTAAAGTTTTGCTCCTACAATTTATGGAAATACTAACCCGGAACGAGGAACAAAAGGCGATCGACTGAGACCCCCTTAATGGGGTATTTTGGTGGGTCGGAAATTCAGGTTTTTGACCTCAAATTTGGATTCAGCAACCTTGAAAACCTATATACTACAACTTTAAGCCCAATGATACTATAGCATGTGGTAGAAAAATTAATTAAAGAGATCACACGTTTGAAAAAAAGGCAGGCCTCCCTTAACGCACACACACTTATGCCGCGCGCGCGCGTGTGTGAGTAGTATTTTGTAGTATCCAAGATGTTCTCCAAGGGTTTCTGTGCATGGATACTTTTTTCAAAGACAGTTGACTAGCTTCGTCACGCCATTCAAATCTTCAACTTTCCTTAGCTTCTCTGATTTTTTAAAAACATTTTCTCGACGAACAGACCCGATTACCGTTATTCCTAAGCCATACTCTTTTGAAAAAAAATAAATAAATAAATAAAAAAAATTGACTGAAATACCCCATTCTAGCTTACCCCGACAGCCTAAGGCCCAGTGTAAACAAGTCTATTACCTCAAGTGTATTGTTTATAACTAACCTAGTTTAATAAACATGTTTTTCAGTCATTCAAAGTCATTTAACATTTTGTTTATCATTGGCACCACTTCGAGTCCTTCGGAAGATTTCCGATGGCAGGAATTCTCCATGTGCGGCATAATATACGAGTAATAGTGAAGGAGGGAGATTTTATAGTCTTTCGGGGTTTAGGGTCAAATAAAAGATAAAAAACGGCGTTAGTAAAACGTTTTTTATTTCCAAGAAAATTATGGTTTACAACAATGATAAATCGATTTTGACTAGTAGGTAATCATAACTCAGCAGTAATTAACACGATATGACTGACAAAATCGATTCAAGTTTGTAACTCGTTATTTCCGCGGAAATCAACATTCTACTTACTCCATTTTTTATTGAGATGGGTTTCCACAACTTTGTCGTGAGTGTTTAGTTCGTTTTTAAGATCATAAGTAGCTACGTTTTCTCCAACCCTCTGCTATGTCTATAGGAAACTGACTTTAGATTTCGATAGGTGTAATGAGATTTTCTCAAGTTTCGATGGTAGGGGCTACATCAACTAAGTTACACTGAAAAACTGAAAATAAAACTGGATATTGAAGTAAGTACCGTAAAACAGGGTGACTATTATACAAACACGACTTTAGAAATCCAAATTTGTGTAGCTACCTGGAAAACTGCGGGAACGACTGCATCCAATTTTTAAAGTATTGAGGGTCGATTGAAGTATAACTTCCTTTGTTCAAAGCTCTTCCCCATGCAAAATCTCGCGCTAGGCATAAAAGAGTGATGCGAAGTGGAAATTTGTGTATCGGTTGTTGGCTGGAAAAGTGTGTTGCTGGGGTTGGATAGGGAGCTTTTTCGAGTGTCCAAGTACATTTCATGCATTAAGTAACTCATTGTGAGTCACTCTGTTTAAAAATATTTTAAATAGTTTTATCGTAAATTATAATTTTTTAGTCTTGAAAAAGAACATTGTTCCGGGGGGAGACAACAATAATTTTGGTGATCGAAGTTTGAGTTTTCCAAGTCGAAAACGTTATTGAGTTATTTGAAAACAAAAACGTCTGCCAAGTGGGTGTGGCACATAGCTTCCTCGTATCCATAACCCGATTATATAGATGATCCGACGCATAGTAGTTAATCTGAAAACACCAATCTCTAAGTACCTTTCACTACCCTCATAGGGGACCATCTACACGCTAATCTAGACAATCCTAGAAAATTTCATCAAATTCGGACGAAAAATGTAAGTGCGGTAGTGATTGGATCAAAAAATTTCTTAGTTTGACTGGGATTTGAACCTGGGACTCCTGGGTGGGAGTCCAGAGCATTGCTCACTGTCCTATAGAGGGGTTGCTGGAATAAGGTTTGAGATCCTCACGTCACACGCGACTGTTACGGCTGTTACAAGGATTTTACGTTTGCGCATGTGTAGAGGCTACTGTAAGATTTCAAGGCCTTGATTTTCATTGGGGACCATTTACAACCTAATTAGCGTAATCCCTGAAAATGTCATCGAAATCGGGTAGAAATTGTGGAAGTTATGACTGTTACAAGCAATTCACGTTCGCGCATGCGCATCGGCTACTATCAATCCGGGGGTGATGATTTTCATAGGAAACCATCTAAACACTAATCTGTAACATCCCTGAAAATTTCATTGAAATCGGATGGAAAATGTGGAAGTTACGGCCGTTACAAGGAAATTCACGTTTGCGCACGCGCAGTCGCTTCTATCAGTCCGAGGAAGATGATTTTCATAGGGGACCGTCTACACACCAACCCGCACAATCCCTGAAAATTTCATCGAAATCGGATGGAAAATGTAGAAGTTATGGCCGTTACAAGGAATTCACGGTTGCGCATGCGCAGTCGCTTCTATCAGTCCAAGGATGATGATTTTCATAGGGGACCATCTACACACCAACCCGCACAATCCCTGAAAATTTCATCGAAATCGGACAATAACTTCGTATAGTTATGCGCGTTACAAGGAATTGATGACAGACGGACAGACACACAGACACACGGACACACAGACAGACAGACACGGAACCAAAATTGTTCAGAAAGGTCTAAAACGCAAAACGCGAGTGAAAATTTTGATTTTTGAGAACTTTTTTTTTCGTCCTTGAAAAGTGAAAACAAAGCTTCCGCTACCTTGGTAGACTCGGAAGCAAAAGTTATTCTTCGTAATGGGGTGGGCGCATGGGTCGGAAAAACTTTTTATTGTTATTTTTAATCTAAACTCGACCTCATTCTGAGAGAAAACCCCTCATTTCTGTGTTTATGACGTCACAGCGGGCTGGGGCGTCCCGCCCAGGCGGGAGGGGCGCATGATGTCATAAACATTCGAAACTTTGAAAAATCATAGAAAAAGATCTACTCAAAAAAGTCTACTTTCGATTAAAAATTTAAAAAAATCAGGCGCACCCCCCATTGTAAGTCACCCCACAATTGAGGACTGTCGAATTTTCTAAAATGTAAATAATATTTCGTACACTTGAATCATTCTCCTTTGCCCTGATGGATCTCAATTTGGTTGAAACGTCTCAACACTACGTCAATTGATTGAGACTGAGGTCAACAGGAAAATTCAACACCTTTGCCGAGCTTTCGGTAAATTTATTACTATCTTCAGAGCTCAAAGGATTAATTTTTTAGTGAAACCAACAAACGTCAACATAAAAAAGAGAAAGTGGAGACGCCACTACAATGGGGTATTTCGGTGGGTCGGAAATTCAGGTTTTTGACCACAAATTTGGATTCAGCACCCTTGAAAACCTATATACTCCAACTTTAAGCCCAATGATACTATAACATGTGGTAGAAAAATTATTTAAAGAGATCACACGTTTGAAAAAAAGGTGGGCCTCCCTAAACGCACACACACTTATGCCATGCGCGTGTGTGAGTAGTATTTTATAGTATCCAAGAGGTCCTCCAAGGGTTTCATCGCTTCTCTGTGCATGGATACTTTTTTCAAAGACAGTTGGCTAGCTACGTCACAATTGGCTAGCTACGTCACACCGTTCAAATCTTCAACTTTCCTTAGCTTCTCTGATTTTTTAAAAACATTTTCTCGACGAACAGACCCGATTACCGTTATTCCTGAGCCATACTCTTTTGAAAAACAAATTTTAAAAAATTGACTGAAATACCCCATTGTAGAAGAAGAAATTTAGCGCAGATCGTTAACGGATGCATTCAGTTGGTAAGCGGTAAAACTGTTTCACTCGATGTAATTCATCTAGTATTTTAGGCAAGAAATAGTGGTCTCTCCCCCCCCCCCCCCCCCCCCATTATCCACCATAACATTTCTAGCGGCACGGGAGCCTCGGATTTGAAGAGCATTTTAAAATACATGATCTACGATACCCAACATGCGAATTCGAGTTCACCAATGTTGGTGGGAACGTCTTAACGTTGGACTTTAGTTTTGGTAGGCAGTTCGTCGAAGTTCACATCCGTTTTCAAGGTGAAACAAAAAAATTAGTAGGGACTAAAAACAAATTTTAGTGAAGTGAGTTGAACATTTTAGTATACGACTTTATTAATTTCAGTGCATATAAGCTTATGAAACTCAGTGTCAAAGTATGATTCTAGTAGGTACGTTCTGCGTAGCCAGCTCTCTTGATGCGACACATTAGAAACAATGAATTTTGTTGATAGACACTGAAAGGAATGATTTCAAACCACTCTTTAACGGCTGTTAACCCTCAGCAGACTCAATTTTAAACTTCTTAAGTTAAGTATTTAGAAGAACTTAATTGGAAGGAATCGGTGGCTACAGCTTTCGTACAAGTACGCAACCACGAGAGACATTTTATGTCTTTGCGCCCCCTTTCCCCTTCGCGTAAGGCTCCCCCCATAACGCTCCCCGCCTGACGTTCCCTGCAGTGCGTGACGATTTTTCATTTATGTGCCATAGTAAAGACATAAAATGTCAAAAAAAAAAACACGAAATACGGGCTTCATGGTGCCCTGGCACCATGCTGGCACCACTATTAGTGTCATGGTGGTACGGAGAATAATTCATGAAAATCTGGAGGTATAATGAGAATGTTTCCTAAATTTCAAAGTTTGGGTACAATGGGGTATTTCGGTGGGTCGGAAATTAAGTTTTTGACCTCAAATTTGGATTCAGCAACCTTGAAAACCTATTTACTACAACTTAAAGCCCAATGATACTATAACATGTGGTAGAAAAATTAATTAAAGAGATCACACGTTTGAAAAAGGCGGGCCGCTATAAATGCACACACACTAGGCAAGGACTATGCCGCGTGTGTGAGTAGTATTTTATAGTATCCAAGAGGTTCTCCAAGGGTTTCTGTGCATGGATACTTTTTTCAAAGACAGTTGGCTAGCTACGTCACACCATTCAAATCTTCAACTTTCCTTAGCTTCTCTGATTTTTTAAAAACATTTTCTCGACAAACAGACCCGATTACCGTTATTCCTGAGCCATACTCTTTTGAAAAAAATAATAATAAAAATTGACTGAAATACCCCATTAGTAAGTTATTAAGGAACCAAAATATTGAAAAATCGGATATTTTGTGAATATTATCCCATTACTTGCCTCCTCCCCATGCTAATTTTGATACTATGGTGAGATAGTGTGCAATTCGAAAGATTTCTGAGCAATTAGTGAAAGAAAGAAACACGAAAATCGGTTGGAAATTAAGGCATGTGCAGAGTTTACAAGATGATTTTATTTCAAGCATTAACCCCCTTAAAATGCAAAATTCAAAATTCCGGAGACGTAGTGCACAACTAGATAGTTTTCAAAAATTCATGAAAATCGGTTGAAAACTAGGGCATGGGCAGAGTACACAAGATTTTGTCACACACACGGGATTTTTCGCGGATTTGGTTTCAGAATGGTCTAAAACGGATTAGTGAGTGGTTTTTTCACGGAGTGAGAATTGTATAACATTTAAACAAATAAAATAACTCCTTCAATTTTAAATTTAAAAATCCCTCTGAAGATAGGAATACTTGTGAGATATGTAGGATTCAGGATCAATAGGATCAGGGCAATAAACAATAAGAACGTTGACGTCAGAATAACATTAAAACATTTTATGTACCATATTTAACCACCCCCTTTTACGGTACCAAACAAGGGGATTACTTGAACAATATTTGATAAGTAGAATGTTGGTTGCAAATAAGCTGTACCTAAAAGATATTCCTCAAGTTTGGACTTCCTATTTTATGACACCCTGGATAAGATGAAGGAGCAAAGCGAATTATTGATGCGGTGCGGAGAAGCTTTAAAAAATAAGCTTCCTTCAGGCGTGGGATTCATAATAGGCGATGAAGATGCAGGTGACGAAGGGGGTGAGCTGACGAAGAGAAAGGAGATTCCTATCTCAATGGGAAGGAAGAAGACGAGAGGGGGGATGAAGAAGAGGGTCGAGAGGGGAAGAAAAAGGGGATGAGGAGGGAGATGGACTGGTAAATCATCGGCAACGAGAACTCACGAAGGACGTACCGATACCTCTTGGAGAAGTACCCGCGAACTACGAGAAAAAAACCAAGTTGATATTCTTACACTTGGTAGTAACATATTTCATTTTTCTGCGCATTAAACATGATTTTTCTTAAACATGGAATTTCTCACGAACTAATAGTCATCTTTCTTGAATCTTGTAAAGAGCCCTTCAAACAATTTTGGTTTCGAGTTTTCAAGGATACTTGACACAGAACTATGTAAATTAGGAATGGTGTCTGTCTGTGGTCCTTCTAGGAAAAACAACGTACAGCAAAATCATCTTCGAATTTTGATGCAATTTCCAGGCGGACGTAAGGATTCAATCTGCATTGGACCATCAGAGTTTTTACTTTTTACTAAAAAGCTCTACACTCCGTGGTGGTCTTCCTTACAAAATTTGTAAGGAACAGAGAACATATCTGAGAAGCAAAGTATTTAATACTTTGCTTCTCAGATATGTTCTCTGGTCTCACCTGGCTTCCTCAGCAGTCTCAACATCTGGAGCTATCTGGTACTTAGTTGTCCTAACCGACGAGCTACCATGATCCGGTGGAGATTTTGAGGCATTCGAGTTGGCATCCGCTCAACGTGACCGCCACCCTGTCCGTCGAGCTTTAATAAGTTACACGGTGTCCTCTAGTTGATAATGTTCAAGTTCATCGTGGGTCCGAATCCTCCACTCTTCATCAACACAAACTGTATCTTTCTTTATTGGTGGCAGCCGTACTGTCCCCCTACTCTTCTCAAGTAAGTTTGTATCTACCAATGGGCATGACAGCGTATAATCAGTGCGTACCTTCCAACTTATCTGAATACGTTGTAATTATTATTCTCTCCTTTTTAGTGGTTTCTCATTTTCAGTTTTGAGGTCGGTCCGCTTTTTGTTGAAAAGTTTTTGCTTCCTCACTACCGAAGGTAGGGAAGCTTTGTATTCGTGAAAGAAGTGAAAAACAAAATGTCCTCCAAAATCAAAATTTCCACTTGCTTTTTGCGTTTTAGAGCTTCCCGAACAATTTTGGTTCCGTGTCTGTCTGTCTGTCTGTGGTCAATCCTTGTCCCGGGCAAAACTATACTAACCTGTGGTCCGATTTTGATGAAATTTTCAGAGATTGTGCGGGTTAGGTCCTAGACGGTCCCCTATCAATTTCAGCACCTTCGGACCAATAGGAGCGAGTGCGCATGCGCAAACGTGAATTTCCTGGAACCTCGGTTTCTCGGTTTCTAATGAAACGATTTTGCTCAAATTTGGAGGTTAGTTAGGGACTAACTTCTAAGAGACACCCTATAAGTTTCAATCAAATTGGTCAAGCAATAGCCGCTGCGCATGCGCGAACTTTAAATTTATTGTTACAACCAAAACTCCGCAACTATTCAACCAATTTCGATGAAATTTTCAGGGATTGTGTGGGTTAGGTCCTAGACGGTGGACCGCTAAATAAAGAATCATAATTTTTTCGCCAACTGATTCTATACGTCCATGTTACAATGAGTGAGGAAGCTATACTGCCCACCCAACTTGGCAGACGTTTTTTTTTTTGCCCGGTTGCTAACTCGATAAGTGCTACTTATCTACTTATCGTAGTTGAATGAAAAGTATCTGATGTGGTGAAATTAATAATTCCGTAAAACCTTGGAGAACTCTATTTTCATTATTGTCAGAAACTGACAATCGATTGCAGCAAGAAATAAACGAACAATCGTAAGTAACAATCGATATTTGAAAAAAAATTAATTGGTTGCCTGTAAAGTCGGTATACGGGCGAAAGTTTTATTACGTGACAACGACTTTGAGTGGTAAAATAATTTTAATGTTAATATTCATTCGTATAGTAGGAAGAAGGATAATATTATTATTATAATAAATTTTTTTATTATAATAAAAAATTGTATGCAGGCGCCTAAATAGAAGCGCAAGACATGAACCGGTGTGTACGTATGCCTATCTCTCTCGCTCTGTCTCTCTCGCTCTTAGGCGGAAGAGAGAAAGAGCGAGAGAAGTGAAAGGGACGCGTGCCTCTCACTCGCTCTCATTGAAGAGCGCATAACGTGAGCGGAGCGGAGCGCGGTTTCTTGAAGTGTCACCCGGCAAACCAATTTATAAGACGTTGTCACGTCAAAATCGGAGCAAAATAATCGATTTCTGGCAAACATCGGTCATGTAATCGATTCTTGACTCGCCAAGGAGAAAGTGAAAGGCAGTCTCTCTCTCCCACCGGTCACCTAGATACCGCAGTCGGGCACAGAGCTCCCTCAATGAGGAATTTCACCATGTCGGAATTTCCTATTTTTGACCCCAAAATCGGATTCAGCACCTCGAAAAACCTCCTAAGGCAAACTTTCAGCCCGAACTTCCTAATTTACGAATGAACAAAACAGTTTAGAAAATAAGAATGTTTAAAAAACCCGGGAAAATGACGTCATCCTGGAATAGTTCATTTATGGCCGCTTGAAGCGCTGAGATCGAGAAATCCATAGTCCCCAGATGCAAAATTTCACGAATCAGTAAAGTTCGAAATCGAAAAACTGAAGAAAAAAATAGAAAAAGCAAGATGGGGAAAATTAGGTTTCCCCTGTTTTTGTTTGATAACTTTTCTCTTAGAAAACACGATTTCGTCGTCCCAATGGGCAACACTGGGAGGAGACGGCGATCTGAACAGCCCAATCAGGGAGCGTTCTCGCTGCACGTCCGTTTTCCCGGTTAGTTTTGAAATAAAAAATTTTGATTGTTTCCCCAAAATAACAGGAGACTTATTTTCCGAAATCAGCCCGATTTTCATCTATCCCACACCATTAACTATTCAGGAAAAATACAAACAGAATTCGGTGAAATTCCTCATTCAACTTCGTACAGGGTGGGGCAACATAACCTCCCGATTTTGTAACGCAATAAATAAAAAAGTATTAGAGACATTTGTTTACTTTTTTAAATTATGTGTAGGAAATATCTTAAAGTTTTTTTTCACATAGTTTTGAAAATCATATCGGCCAAATGACGCCCTCCATTATCGATGCACTGAACGAACCGATTTCGCGTGTTTCGCATCACCCTCTCCAACATGTCGACCGGTATGTTCGCCACTTCCTCGCGGATGTTGGTCTTAAGGTCATCAAGAGTCCGTGGACGGTTATTGAAGACCCGGGACTTGAGGTAACCCCACAATAAAAAACTTTTTAACAAAAAAACGGACCGACCTCAAAACTGATGATATCATCCCACTAAAAAGGAAAAAATAATAACGACAATTTATTTAGATAGGTTGGTAGGTAGGTACGCATTGAAGTCGCCGCCGTGCCCATCTGCAGAGACAAACATACACAAGTAGATTCCACTTCCATCTGGTTAGTGTTACAACATGGGTCGATAGTGCAATACAAAACATGAATGAGAGTGGGTACCTATCATTGAGGTAATGCATGTGTTCCAAAACTATTAGGTAGTACGTCACTGCTGTCGTATGAAGGAGGATGAGAGAGTGGCGATAAGTGTGAATCCCCGTACGAAATGTTTGGATTCCAACAAACCATCTCTTGATTAGATAGTATCTAATAGTTATTTATCTAATTATACGTGATCAATCTTTGATTACATAATATCTAATTAATCTTATATTCCATGTATGGCATATTGAATGTAGAATTGTCTAGGTCATGATGTGGGTTTGTGATATGAGTTCATACTCAAATGAACCAGTTAGTGTTACAACATGCGTCGATAGTGCAATACAAAACAGGAGTAAGGGTAGGTAAGTAAGTAAACAACCTTCTCATGTTGAATTTTTATCCAACTGCCATTTTTGGTGACGCAGACGTCTTCAGCTGTTATCAAAGGAAATATTCTTACTGAGATTCACACTTATTGTCACTCTCTCATCCTCCTTCATACGACAGCAGTGACGTACTACCTAATAGTTTTGGAACACATGCATTACCTCAATGATAGGTACCCACTCTCATTCATGTTTTGTATTGCACTATCGACCCATGTTGTAACACTAACCAGATGGAAGTGGAATCTACTTGTGTATGTTTGTCTCTGCAGATGGGCACGGCGGCGACTTCAATGCGTACCTACCTACCAACCTATCTAAATAAATTGTCGTTATTATTTTTTCCTTTTTAGTGGGATGATATCATCAGTTTTGAGGTCGGTCCGTTTTTTTGTTAAAAAGTTTTTTATTTTACTATTTTTGTATTTTCATAATTTTTTTATTTTTTACTTTTTAGTGATTTTTTAAATTTATTTTTAAAATTTAATTTTATAAGTCATTTGTTTTAATTTTTAATTTATTAATTTTTTCGACTTTAATTATTTTAATTTAACATAACTTACCTACTACCAAGTACTTTTGTTTAAATTTTTAAATCATTCGTTTTAATTTTTAACTTATTAATTTTTTCGACTTTTATTATTTAATTTTTTTTTTTAATTTTACATAATTTACCTACTACCAAGTACTCTCATCCTTTTTTCTACATTTTTCGCTATTTTTCTTATTTAAATCTTTTACTTGTATTTTTTAATTACTAATGGTTTTTAACACAGAATGTGTTTTTGCGATGACCTACCGAAAAAAAATCGTCACGAAAAAGCGACAGAAAAAACCGTTACGCGCCTTTTATAATGATTTTCACGTGCAACCAAGCCGTTGGTAAGGAAATAGAACTCCCGCAGTGGCTATTATCAGTTCCTTGGCAATGCTTTTCATCGGGGACCATCTATATGCCAATTTGCATGATCTCCGAGAATTTTCTTGAAGTCGGATGGAAAATGTGGAAATGATGGCTGCTAAAAGGAAATTATCGTTTGCACATGCGCAGCGGCTATCAGTCCGGGGGCAATGATTTTCATAGAGGACCATCTACACGCCAACTCGGACAATCTCTGAAAATTTCATCGGAATCGGACTAGAACTTCATATTTTAGCCAGCTGCAACATGTTTTGGATGATGAGAAGGCTATGTGCTAGACCCACTTGGTAGTCTACTGGAATTTGATGGTTATCGGAAACCCCCTCATAAAGCATCTCATTTTTTGTGAAGCTTAGAATCGGACCTTAAATTTGAATGTACACAAACATGTACACAAAGTCGGGAAACTCGTCTTTCAGTGAAATGTTAAAGTTAATTTCAAAAAAATTATTGAGTTCAATATCATTTTTTTTTTTTAATTGAAATTTTGCTCCACAATCCACTTTATCTTGAAGAAATAAGCGTTTCACTCTAAATAGGGAGGATGGTCCCCAATGAATGAGAGGGTGGTCCCCCTTGAATTTGTTGAGGGGTGGCAGGCGTCCGAGAATATCCCGGAGCGGACGGGCGGGTGGGTGGTGGGGGTGGGGGGGGGGGACGAGCGGGCGGGTGGCTTCGAAGAGTAGGGCGGGGGGAGAGGATGCGGAACAATCTTCCCGAAAACCACGTTTTTTGAACTATTTTCACAAAATTTCGATACTTTTAACAAAGCAAAATGAAATCTGATTGAAACGGGACCACTATGGATACTTGTAGAACACTTTTCAAGAAGAATCAGGCAGATTGGTGCCCGAATAAGAAAATGCTAGTGGTACAAACATACAGAAAAAAAAAAAAAAAAAAAAAAAAAAAAAAAAATCGTCGTCCCATGACACACCGAACTGTATACCTCCTTCCTTCGGCGCGGCTTCGCCGCGCATGAAGTCGGTCAAAAAGAAGTCGCACGGGGTTAAATCAGGCGAGGAGTTCGATGGCTTTGTTGAGGGAGCACTTTCCTGGACGCCTCATCTCTCTCAGAGGCGATTTGGAGTGGCCACCACGATCGCCTGATTTAACCCCGTGCGACTTCTTTTTGTGGGGTTACCTCAAGTCCCGGGTCTTCAATAACCGTCCACGGACTCTTGATGACCTTAAGACCAACATCCGCGAGGAAGTGGCGAACATACCGGTCGACATGTTGGAGAGGGTGATGCGAAACACGCGAAATCGGTTCGTTCAGTGCATCGATAATGGAGGGCGTCATTTGGCCGATATGATTTTCAAAACTATGTGAAAAAAAACTTTAAGATATTTCCTACACATAATTTAAAAAAGTAAACAAATATCTCTAATACTTTTTTATTTATTGCGTTACAAAATCGGGGGGTTATGTTGCCCCACCCTGTAGAACCTATTTCACCTATTCTTTATGAGATGTACGCTTTTGTTTGATTTGTACACAATCCTACTACAACCAGTAGGTTACCCGTGTTGTACATGAACAGGGATACTTCATCAATCGACGGAAATACCTCATTGTTCAACATTATAACATTCCAAACTCAAACTACCCGATTCTAACACTCAATTTGAAGAAAGGAATGCATAGGTAGGTTCTTGACTTTTGTAGGAGGTTATTACGACATCATCAAAACCACATTCAACGATCTACTCGGATAGATGGCACCTAAAGCCACTTTCGTAATTTTTGTCCATCAACTTGTAGGCCCATTCTTAGACAAAAATTCGAAAAATTTGGGTCATGTCAGCTGATGAAAATATATATAATTATAGGTACATAATTCAATCATTAGTTCTTGCAAATGAATTGATAGCCAGCCTTCTAAAAGAGTCAAAATTTCCGCAAATTTCAAACGAGCACCGTTTTTAAAAGACGGGTTTTTGAAGTGGCAAAGATACATTTTCCCACTCACCGAGGAGGACATTTGATTAAGAATTGCCTAATTAATGTTTTACTTAAGTTATTGTTTTCTGCCTCGTCTCCTTGTCTAATAGAATAGAAACATACAGAAGAGATATCTACAAAAGAATCAACCGAAATTCGCCAAATTTGAACCATTTCTGCTGTTGGGAATATAATTTTTTAAAATAATTTTGACTTGTGTGTGTGCTTGAACAATTTCCGCCAATTTGACAAATTTAAACGGTCACCATTTCTAAAAGACGGGGTTTCGGAATGGCAGAGATCCATTTTCCTACACGTCGTGTAGGATATTTGAAAGGATTTGTTAGTTTTCGACATCAGCTCCTGGTCTAATGGGAAACATACAGAAGAGATACGAAAGAAACAGTGGAAATGCGACAAATGTGAACTAGGTATCACCCCTGATATGATCTGAATAAATAATTAGTTTTTGCAAGTGAATTGATATAACAATAACAAGCCATCGACAAAATTAGTCAACATTTCCGCAACTTAAACAATTTCAAATTTTCAAAAGAAGTGGTTTTCAGTGACAGAGATCCCTTTTAATAAAAGGGATAATTAAAGCAATCTGTTAAGAACAGATTCAGCCCCTCGTAAAACGGGAGAGAAACGCGCAGAAGAAAAACGCTGCAAATTATTACACAAAGGTTCATTATTTTTCTATATAGATCACTCGTCTGCAAAGAACACGGCATTGCCATTTTTACCACCAACCAACATGAAGAAAAACAACGATCGCATTTCGGTCAGCTAAAATTTGAACGGAGATTAGGCCTCTTTTGCGATTCACACTCTTGTTTCTGATTTATCGTACGTCCAACCCTTAAAGTCTCGTAGGGAACGAACGGTTTGTCCTACAGGGCTCTGCGTGGTCTCCAAAAATTCTATACTATCTTAAATTGATGAAAAAACAATACCTTTAACCTTTATAACAAAGATTTTTGAATTAGGGCGTTTTCAAAATTTCAAACCTTATTTTTAAATCCTTAGAAGTGACCTAGATCAACCAAAGTCTTTGGAGCACAACTAGACCCCAAATGGAGCCTACATACCAACTTTCATCAAAATCGGTTAATGCTAAGTGGGGAAAGTGCCGCGAAAAAATTGTCTTGGTCGATTCCAAAGGTTCATTATTGAAAATAATAAACCAAAATCTGGGCATTGCATTGGCCTCAAATTTTCAGGAAAATATTTTCGAAAAGTTTTTCTACGGAAATCCGTTTTGGGGCATTTAAAACTATTCCTAGATTTCACCATTTTTCAAACCGAAAATTTATTAAATTTCAAAAATATGCTTTACAAAATCGTTCAAAATGGCCAAAAATATTAAAGATTTTAAATTTTGTTATGAAAGCAAAATTCCAAGTAGAAAAAATTTCTAGGCCACAAACTAAATCTTTAAAAATTAAAATGCGCAATAAATTGCTTAAAATATTGAAAAATGTGCTTAAATATTACCAAAAATCTCAAAATTCATAATGAGTGCATAAGTTCGTGGGCTCTAATCAGGATTTTTTCACATTTCCATGCGCAAATGTGTTCTCACACAGCATAAAAGGGCTCTAAACCCACTAAAAACGTTGGAAAATGGCTAAAAAGAATCAAAAGTTGTTTTTAGTAACGTTATAAAAAAATTCGCCCTTGAGGTCGTGCTGCACGATTTAGAATTTTCATCACAATATTTTGCTTCCGAGTCTACCAAGGTAGCGGAAGCTTTGTTTTCACTTTTCAAGGATGAAAAAAAAAGTTCTCCAAAATCAAAATTTTCACTCGCGTTTTGCGTTTTAGACCTTTCTGAACAATTTTGGTTCCGTGTCTGTGTGTCTGTCATGAATTCCTTGTAACGCGCATTACTATACGAAGTTATTGTCCGATTTCGATGAAAATTTCAGGGATTGTGCGGGTTGGTGTGTAGACGGTCCCCTATGAAAATCATCATCCCCGGAGTGATAGAAGCGACTGCGCATGCGCAAACGTGAATTCCTTGTAACGGCCATAACTTCTACATTTTCCATCCGATTTCAATGAAAATTTCAGAGATGTTACAGATTAGTATTTAGATGGTCCCCTATGAAAATCATCATCCCCTGACTGATAGAAGCGACTGCGCATGCGCAAACGTGAATTTCCTTGTAACGGCCATAACTTCTACATTTTCCATCCAATTTTAATGAAATTTTCAGGGATTATGCGGATTAGATTGTAAATGGTCCCCTATGAAAATCATCACCCCCGGACTGATAGTAGCCGATGCGCATGCGCGAACGTAAAATCCGTGTAACAGCCGTGCGTACGTCAGAATCTCAAATTCTACACCATCTACTGTCTGGCGCCCGTAGCACATCCGCAGCGAGTCAAACTCCTAGCCAAGGAGTCTCGGGTACGACTCCCAGCCGTACCTAGAAATTTTTTGATTTTTTGAGTAGTGACTCACTTACATATTTCATCCGAATTTGATGAAATTTTCTAGGATTATCCAGAGTAGCGTATAGATGGTCCCCTATGAGGGTAGTGAAAGGTACTTAGAGATTGGTGTTTTGAGATTAACTACTATGCATCGGATCATTTATATAATCGGGTTATGGATACGAGGAAGCTATGTGCCACACCCACTTGGCAGACGTTTTTTCTCATCGATTCATTTTCGTTGACAAAAATGAGTACAGTTCACATGTAGGTTTGGCATACTAATTTCTTCAAACTAATATTTCGATTTTTGGTGATTTTCTAGACTTCTTGCCACTTTTATTCATTTTGCCGTACACTGTCTGCCGTACGTGGCAATCCATCAATAATCACCCCCAATCTTCTTGATGTGGCCCAAGTAGATTTCCAGTCATATTTAACAGCTTCCATCGCAAATTCCTGAAGGTGTTCAAGTGATAAATCACCAACCGTATTCCTTCCCTTTATGAATATATTCATTTTCACCCAAGCCTACCTAGTGTAAAGTCAGGTAAAGGATTTGAGAGGAAGTGGCCGAAAATGGGATTTCCCTGGACAAGTGACAAGCTCGGAGGAGGTTGAACGGATGTTTTTAGTTTAGGATTCGATAGGGTCCTCACGTTCATTCTTTTCATCGGGGGACAGTACTAATTACCAATGTTTCGGCACCACAAATCGGGCGTTTCAGTTACGCTATAGCCTATCTTTGCTTGTTCTGGAGAGCAGAGAAGAACTAATCAACTTAAGATTAGCATTAGGAGACTCTCGGTCTCCAGCCATAAATCGTTTCTCAACTTCGTCCATTTAGGATTGAAATTTCCTCCAAGATATGAGAAAGCTTGGACTTTCTGGAAGACGCAACCACGTAGATTCAAATCTTGTGTGGACTCATCACTGTGGCGGTCCATTTGCATAATATTCCGTCTAATCCTCTCCTCTTCGCTCAGAATTTGAAGAAATATCTCATCAAGGGATTTCATGTTTCTTACTACCAAACAGACATCGTCCGCAAAAACGGACATGAAAACATCACGATGTAATGACCCAATTTTGAAGAACTGAAGCTGAAGAACTTCCTCCAAATACCACACTTCAAAACAAAAATATTTCCCCAGATCATAACCCGATAATTGGACGGTTAAACCCTTTTGTTCGACTGCCACTAATAAAACGAATTCATCGCCTCGGACTAAATGCGCACCGAGATGAGATATCTATTGAGCGATGCTTACTAAACATTTCAAGATAGGTACGTTCAGTTATTATGGTGTAAGGTTGATGATGGTAGAGGTATAATAATTAACTACCTAATAAATATGATAACGAACGTTCCAACTGCCTATCTAACTTCGGCGACATTGTATTTTAATTATTAAACCTCCACATAGCGAAGCAATAGGTAAACCATTATTGTAGTTCATGACAAAATACATCGGCTTGAAAGAATGCTACCTGCTAGCATTTTATTGTTTTACGTCGTAGTCTTAGGATGAGCGATCACGAAGCCAGTTGTTCACCATACTGAATCGATTTATGAACAAGAATCTCATCAGCTTGATATTTTGTAGAATCATTCTTACGAGCAGACCTGCACAAACCCTGACTAAGTAAATAATTCATCCAGAATGTCACTAAGAACAGAGGGGAACGGGCTTGGCGTGTAGTGTCATTGATTGCCGAAGAAATAATTAACGCAGATGGATTGTAAAACCATACAACACGGTGACTGTACAATAATAGGTGAAAGGAAGGAATAAACTACACCCTTCAATGATATTGAGGTAATATAGAAATAATTGAAATCTTACCCTCCGCACTGGCCATATCCATGATGACAAAGGGAAGTTAGCTGCTCAATATTTCCGGCTTCGACTACATCCGCCCAAGTTAAGCCACACGAAAATGGGTTGAACAGCAGATGAATGATACTCTGTCTAAATACTCTGAAAACCCAAGCCTCTTCACAATAAGATTAAAATTAAAATAAATTAACGCGAATCGCACAGTCCCGCTAGTAATTCCTGCTTCTTGGCAACTTGCTCAAAAAATCCGAAATTGTTGACAACACTGACAAACAGTGGTGCCACAACACACTTTCAATTTATTTCCACTCCTGTTTTTACACTAGATAAACCTTTCAATAAAACTTTTTTTAATAAATTAAATTTAACTTCAAACAGTGGATTCAAAGGAAATGTTAAATAAAGTGTCAGAGTGTAAATCAGTCAGCGCCCACACTCGCCATGGATGTCTTGTGTAAATTTACATGGAGGAAGTTGAATGAGGCGTTAGGTTTGCCATCTCTTCTTCATGCAAAAAACTTGCCGAACCCGAATTTCCCAGAATTCCTCATGCGCTCGTATTTTCTAGCTTTTTCGTGATTTCTCATTTCTAAAATCTTTTGTTTTCGTTACGACTTACATTTCCGGAGACCAGACAGACCGACACCTATTTTCGCCTGCATCCAAGATTCCAAGTAGGTGGTTAATTCTGTTTTTTTTTTCCCTTTATCTGCTTATTAGAGTCTGGAGCTTGTCTCCGTTACTCTGTGGTCTGGAGTGGTGATATTTTTCATACCCTAGTCATAGGTAGATGCAAATTTGTTTCAACATTTTTCATAATCGAGTTAGAGCAGGAATATTTTATGGTTTGAGTGGTACTCTATAGATATACGACTGAAAAGCTGCTGATGTGAGTAGGTACCTAGTTGAATGATTTTGTTTTGAGTCCATTAATTTAGAACCATTCTCCATTTTGAGTTTTTAGGACGTCCCACGATCGATCTGGGTTCTCACCTAGGTTACCGAAATTCGCCATGAAAACTTGAAGACAAGGTTGTTTTTTGTTAGTGATTTCTCTATGCTATGGGTTCGCCGAAAATGTTACCTCTTCAACTTTTTATCTATGTGAACTCCTTTTCCACTGCGAATGATGAATTATGTCATAATAGGGAGAAACCCTTACTCTTCATGGTGGAGATTCCTTGTCTTCGTGTGATTGACCCGTCTCGCCTCGTGCTCAAGATTTCAGAATATTGTCGTTTATACGTGAAAATGTGATGATAATGGGAAAAATAATCTAATACCTGATACCTCCCTACCGAATAATTATATTAGGTATAAGAGTTGAAATCTGGTTTCGACAATACAATTGGCTCGCGTTACCAATGGTTCGAAAGTGATGAAATTCATAGAAATCGTGCAGGAATTTCATTCTGTCATTGCACGGAATTCACCTCGGACAGAAACTGCCATCCTTCTCCCTCCCTCCTAGATACTATGAATAGGCGATACACAACCATGTTTCTGACAAGTTTTAGGAAAGTGCAGAGAACATGACTGCGAATCGTTGATCATTTTCAGTTATTCCGAAGTTGAAAGTGGTAATGTCGAATTTCAAGCTGTCATCTAATTGAGATGTCATGTAACGAAAAAACGTCGTGAAATCAGCATTTTGTAGAAATTCGGTATTTATAAACAGGGTGACAAAGACAAATTGATTACAAAATGGGAAAAAATCTTAAATCAGTGAAAAACTGTCACGTACTTGATTTTTCTTTTATATGGGTTGGAAATAATGATTTATTTGGTTTTGAACAGAGTTTCTGGCAATTGGGAGCCTTCACTTTAAATACAATAGAGAAGCCGTTTTCTGAAGATTTTATGAACTCTTCTGAGTGAGTCAGTTTCCTAAGTTTTGAGCGAACATTAACTAAAATGGATTTTTTCAGAGAAATTGACCTACAATTGGCAGAATCTGTCACCATGTCAAGATCAGATCATTCATGGACTAATGTGGTTAAAGGCACCAGAAGCAATTCACATCTGGTCAAAACAGGATGTGATATCTCTCGCTCGGTTTGTATGCAGGGTGGCCAACCTCAACTGGAATGGCCAACTTACCAGGAGAATGGCCAAAGAAAGTATGGTCCTCCCAAATGGTGGATTGGTCCTCCTCCACCCAAAGGAACTGAAGTAAGTATAAATATATCACTCTTTTTAAATGTTGAATATCATATTTTTAACAAGTTAGTAAATATGATGTTAACAATATTGTAGTTCAGGGTAATAAGGGTGTGAAAATGAGAGAGATGAACTTGCGAAATGAAAATCTGTTTTCAGCTGTTTCCAAGTGGGCAAATTTTCCTTATCACTCTGTAAAGTAATACCTACCGCATGATGGCAAACTGTACCTATAAACTGGATTCACATGGGATGGAAAGGTCGGAACGACTGAAAGAACGAGAGAAAACCAGTGGAGGGGGTAGGAGGAGTCAGTGGAGGGGGTAGGAGGAGTCAGTGGAAGGTTCACATGGATGGAAAGGACGGAATGATAACCTTCCTCCAGTGATAACCTCTCTCTGATCTGCAATCTCTGTTGACGGTGTTTTGAAAGGTTGGTGATCATTCCTCGTTGAAATTCATAAATCAAAAAATTCAAAAAAAGGGCTGCACGAAAACATAAACAAACAAATGAGCGCGAGTGTGGAACATTGTTTTTTCCTACAATCGATAGTTTCAATGGTTTTTTGCGACGAAGGAATAATATTGCTCTTGGAATTTTTAATTTACCCACATGCTCATCTATTTTTACGAATGCCAGCTTCTCTAGGAAATTATCACTGTTGGGATTCTGCAAAAATTCTGGGAATACATTATCACAACTCCTCAACACATCAATTGCATCGAAACAATCGATTGTTAGTCACTATTGACAGTCAGCCACCCCTAGTGCAACCTCCACTAGTGGTTATCCACACAGAAAGTGGAAGACTGTTTAAAAATGTCTTCTGCCGACAGACTTTCCGCTGTTCTTTCAAGATGGAGGTTACCATTCTCCACTGGGGAAAATCAGCCAATCAGATTGCGTTATTTCTTTCCATCATTCCTACCTTTCCATCCTATGTGAATCCAGCTTATCTCCCAATTAACCTGTCAGTTGGAAGTACGACCAGTAACATTTTTCAGCCAACACAAATGCTGCGGAAAGACCCCAAATCCCTTCCCCAATGCACTGCCATAGGATTTTATTGAGGGTGTGAATGACCCCCAATGGTCCTCTGCAGCCAGATTATCCCAGACAGATCAGACTATACCAGACAGACAGATCGGTCAGATTATACTTGACAGATCGGTCAGATTATACTTGACATGCTTAGCTTGAACGAAGATTCGAGCTGTTTTTAGCCAGTCTTGAGAGAGGTAGGAGACATCATCAGGATTTACAATGGCCTCCCGCTTTCCTAGATCCCATTCTCTTCAATTTACCCACCAATGCTGGGTTTCCATTGGCTACATCCAGGATGACTGGCTTGACCATTGCACTCCCCCCCTCCAAAGGCAGTTCGGTGATTGCAATGGTTAAATCCTGCACTTCGTCATGTCTCATTTCTTGCTATTGAGAGCGTGTGAAACATCAAAGGATGACCCTCAGCCATCACAACTTGTAAAAACAATCTCTGGGGTTGTGGGATTATTGCAATGACAATCCATCTCTGAATTGCGTTGCTGACAGATCAAAACCTTCTGCCGCTGTTGACAGAATTGATGCCATCTAGATGCCTCACACATCCATTGGGTAACTTTCTGGATTACCTCTTTTCGTAATCTGTAAACTCTCTCCTCCAGTACCTCCTTAAATTATACCTCATTTTCACTTCAATCAGGAGTGATTGTAAGTTATTCGTAGTGAATCTCAAACTTATTTCAATTTATGAAAAATAAATTCTCATGTAACAACTGGGCAGTGTGAACTGCAGGCGCATCACCTCAATCCACCCTTTTGGTCTACTATTTGGTTTTAAGGAGAGCCGATCCAAACAGGATTTCGCTACCCCCTCCATCTGCAAGCAGATAGATGAAACCCTGACAACCCTAGGAGGGTGATTGAGGGAGTGGAAGGAACTCACCACCCAGGAGCCCCAGGGGAGCTAGTCATAACTATCAGCTCCTCTAGGTACCTGTTTGTATTAACACCACAGGTTAGGACGAACCTCCTAGCTAAGGTTCTACTAACTAGACAGGTTGGTACCCGAGTTCATAACAGAACTCACATGCCGAGAGACAACTTCAGGGGGCTAGCCCTTGAGGAGGCCATCTCTCCCCTTATAGCCTTCTTGGTACAAGCCCATGAAGTAGGGTTTGCTCAACCACGACCACCACGAATCCAACCTCAACTAAGGGGCAGGCAGGTGATGCTTTGACTGAGGTCGGTGCATCTGTAGCCTGGGGCTCCCCTCGCCCGTGGTACTGGAGATGAGTAATAAGCCTTTTACTGCATTACTGCTATCCCTGGAAGCCCGACCAGGTAACAGGCCCGGAAGCATTTTTACCTGCTCCCTAACCACTCTACTCCTGTCAGAGGCGTGTGCCAGAGCCCTAACATTAAGGGAGTACAGGAGAGGGAGGCATGATGCGCGGCGGTACCCATAACCCCATAACCCTTTTGGTCTGCCTGGCATCACAAATAATCTCATTCCTATATTGTAAAAATAATAACTTATTGTCCTTTACAGGTATTTCTGAGCCGCCTTCACCGCCAGGTTATGGAGGATGAACTTTGCCCCATCCTCGCCACTGTGGGCAACATTTACACTTTCAGGCTCATGATGGACTTTTCCGGGTCCAATCGAGGGTACGGCTTTGTTCAGTACTCCACCCGAGAAGAAGCTCTCAGGGCGATCAAAGAACTTCATGATTATCCGATTCGGCCAGGCTCAAAGATGACAGTTGAAGAGTCCATGGACAACTGCCGCTTATTCATGGGTATGAGTTATGTTGTTTCTGTCTTAAGATACTCAATATCCAACATTTCTGTGGACATCTTAGTTCTTCCTGTGTAACTCTATAACAAAAATCGTTGTTCTGAGGTGTGCCCTCGGTTTCCCCTGGTTTCTTGGAATCTAAACCTTTGTAGATTCTTTTCCCTCCTTTCGCCGAATATGTCTATTACAGTGTTTCCTTTTGTAGTAGTTGCGATTGTAACCTAGTTTTTGCAAGTATGGACTTTCACCGTTTTTCCCCTGTGATCCTGATAATAATTTATCTTCATGCCCTTTCTAAATTAGGATTTCAATTACCTTGTTGATGCGGGAACCTGCATAGGTTAAAATGTTCAATTTTATATCTAAACATGTGATTCAGTTCATGATAATACTACAGAGGGAGGGGGACACTGTTGCCATTAGAGTATTTTAGCCAGCCAATAAGGGGGTGATGTTGAACAGGCCTTGGAATTGGCTAGAGCGAGCAAGCTCTACAACTAGCTAGAGAGAGCTAATCGACAAGTAGCAGAGAAAAAACATGTCGTGTGTAGAAGACATTTTTGACTGGGACCAAGAGCTCCTGGAGCAAAAGGCGAAGTCAAATAATTTTAGTTCTGCCTTATAGGTCCACAGTCCGAGCCTTTAGATTCCCCTTATTGTCCATCCATCATATTGATAAGTAAAACAGCTGTTCTTTGTCACCTTATGAGGAATATTAATGGTCATAGACTGTGACATCCGAAGAAACACCTGATGACGACAGTCGTGTTGTCAGTTCTCTTGTAAGGAGGACAAACGTATTGAATGTTGTGACGACCCTACATTTTATACGGGACAAACCAATTGGTTTGTTCCCGATTTGTTGGAGCTACGCCTTTAGAGATATCCGATTCATAGAGATATGAATCTATATCCTCTTCAGGCCAGCTGATTAATCTAATCACTGGTTTGAAGGGGTAGGGTCGTCACACCCTCCTCTGACTAATTATGAACAATAAGGTGAATTTCAATCTGAAATTCATCCTATATTGTTACATGGTAGCAGAGCGTGGTTTGGTGGAAATGCACTGAATTTATTTCATCATTTCCCCTCCACTTTTTCTTGGGTATTCCAGAAGGAATCACCCAAAGAGAATTCCAGAAGGAATCTCTATGTTATTAAATTCATTCCCTTAATATATTTCGCCAATCCGGCAATTAAACTCATTCCCTTGTTAGGCTTTGCCAATCTGGCATTTTATTAATTTCAATTACGTTTTTCTTTTATATAAGCCTTTTCTAAGTTTGCCTTTTCAATCTTTACACTTGAATGTTTCGCCGTTCGTATTCTTTATTTAGTTTGCTTTCTCCTCAGTTCCATTGATTTATTCTTTTATGTATAAATGGCCCATTCGTGGCATAAATGACCCATTCGTGGCATTCTTCTTCTTCTTCTTCTTTTTGAATAGTACCATTACGATGGAGGAATTCCCTTGAAGCTTCCAGATGTCCTTTCCTGGACTTCATTAGATTTTTCAGTCCCTTTGACTTTTTTCAAACATACTTCTGTTTGAAACCCAGAAGTATGTTTTAGGGAGAGGAGTGTGACGACCCTACATTGTATACGGGACAAACCAATTGGTTTGTTCCCGATTTGTTGGAGCTACGCCTTTAGAGATATCCGATTCATAGAGATATGAATCGATATCCTCTTCAGGCCGGCTGATTAATCTAATCACTGGTTTGAAGGGGTAGGGTCGTCACACCCTCCTCTGACTAATTATGAACAATAAGGTGAATTTCAATCTGAAATTCATCCTATATTGTTACAATGTAGCATACCTCTGACAGAAATTGATATCTGCAGTTAAAAGGAGCTCTACCTTTGTCACAACACGCTATCTTTTTCTTCACGAGTGGTATACCCTTTAAGCTCATGGTTTCAGAGAGCGCAAATAGCAACCTGGCAAGAGATATGGACGAAAGATCATAGGTAGGTGGACTGCACAGCTGGTGCCAAACATTCAAACATGAATAGACAAAAAAATTGGAGAAGTGAACTCCCTCACAGAGTTCTTCACATGAATTGAACTATTTATGCCTATCAGCATAAAATGGGAAAGGTATCTTCCCCAACATGTATAAACTGCCTGAACAGAGGAAACGATGTTCTACACACCTTCTCTGAAAGCACAAAATGGGTGGCTGAAAGAAATCAGCTGCAACCAGAATTGGGATTGACGCCCCAAGGTTCAATACCAGGAGCTGTTGTCTGCAAGATGCTAGAAGGTGTCTTGTAGTAGAATCCATGGAGAGCATCCTGACAAGGAAAATGTGCCTAGAACGGTAGAGAGAAGAAAGAATCTGGTCCACCCTCTCACATAGAACTGACGAAGCACCCAACGACTCAATCCAAAGTAATGTGTTGAACGGTTCCGAGCTGAGTTCCATTATGGGAGTAAAATATATGTATTTTTTAGTGGGTTTAAATTACTCATAATCTGCCTGACGGGAAAGTTAAAATGTATATAATATATACATATTTAATATATAATATGTTAAAATGTACTAATGTAATATGTTAAAATTTAATATAATAGTTAAAATGTATACAGGGTGTAAGCCTAACTGGTCTGCCATACGGTACCAGTCGATTCTACAACTAATTTGCAACAAAAAATGTCCCTTAGCAATTTTTTTATAAACCCTTCGTTTTCGAGTTATTTTAACTTTAAACTTTTTTTTTCGTGATTTTGACCTTATGTCATTAAATCGGTCATAACTCCGTTAATTAGCTTTGTAAATTACAATTTGAGGATACCGTTGGAAAAAGCATAAAATTTCCTATCGGATAGATGCCTTAACTTTTTTTTTAGTCAAGGTTTGAGACATGAAAACGTCCTCTAAAAAGAGAATTTTACGTAATTTTGTAAACCTCGCATTCTTTTAATCTCAAATTGAACTACGAGAACCCATACTTTTTCAAGATGCAAGAACAGTGAAAACTGCGCCAGAATCTCAGCTTTCCAATGGTATAATCAAAACATATTCTACAACCGAATTTAGGCGAGAAATTCGTGTTTGAACGCGGAAAAACGTGCATTTTTTCAACGAAATCAGCGCTCTGGCCTCCTGTTTCCGGCGCCGACCCACCCACTTCCATCGTCCGACCCCTCAGATCGACTAGGCGGAGCGCCGATTTCGTTGAAAAAATGCACGTTTTTCCGCGTTCAAACACGAAATTCTCCCCTAAATTCGGTTGTAAAATATGTTTTGATTATACCATTGGAAAGCTGAGATTCTGGTGCAGTTTTCACTGTTCTTGCATCTTGAAAAAGTATGGGTTCTCGTAGTTCAATTTGAGATTGAAAAAATGCGAGGTTTCCAAAATTACGTAAAATTTTCTTTTTAGAGGTCGTTTTTATGTCTCAAACCTTGACTCAAAAAAAGTTAAGGCATCTATCCGATAGGAAATTTAATGCTCTTTCCAACGGTATCCTCAAATTGTAATTTACACAGCTAATTAACGGAGTTATGACCGATTTAATGACATAAGGTCAAAATCACGAGAAAAAAGTTTAAAGTTGAAATAACTCGAAAACGAAGGGTTTAAAAAACAATTGCTACGGGACATTTTTTGTTGCAAATTAGTTGTAGAATCGACTGGTACCGTTTGGCAGACCAGTTAGGCTTACACCCTGTATAATATATAAATATTATTTATATCGTATTGATAAGTAGGTATGGTCTTGTTCAGTGGATACAATTCAGATGCTGATTCTTAGAAATGATTTTGCCATTTTGTCCCACTGAGTTTCATAACTCCAGCATTGTTGCCTGTGTAATATGAGGTAATTAGAGATCTGAATCTAATAGGTTTCCTTTAGATGTCTAATTGAAGATGTGTGCTACTTTATGATAACTGTAGATTCAATTATTTAAACCGCTTTCTAGTTTATGTCAAAGCTTTGTTTTTCTATCATTATTCCTAATTTTTGAATTTGAACGTTTTTGAGCAGGTCATATCCCCAAAGACTTGAATGAAACGAAAATGATGAAGTTACTCGGCAAGTACATGTCGGGTCTGAAACAAGTGATCATGTACATGTCTCCCCTGAACCCGAAAGAGAACCGTGGATTCTGTTTTGTCGAATTCGAAGATCACAGATCAGCAGCAATGGGTCGTCGGTACCTCCTATGTTCTGGTGTACCTGAATGGAGGAACATCGACGCCAAAGTCGACTGGGCAGTTCCAGAACTTCAACTTCCTAAAGATATCATGGAACAGGTTAGTTCTATTTGTTTTCCTACGATTTAGATTTTGATGATAAAACAATTCTAGATAGATAGATTGATTGAATGAGGGGTGCGCCTTGATTTTTTTTAGATTTTTAATCGAAAGTAGACTACATCCTGAGAATTTTGGCACCAACCGCGACCTTCTAGCGTGAGTAGATCTGTTTCTATTGTTTTTCAAAGTTTCGACCGTTTATGACGTCACGCGCCCTTCTCGCCTGGGCGGGACCCCCCAGCCCACTGTGACGTCATAAACTGCCGAAACTTTAAAAATTCATAGGAAAAGATTTACACAGGCTAGAAGGTCGCGGTTGGTACCAAAATTCTCAGAATGAGGTCTATCTTAGAATAAAAATAACAATAAACAGTTTTTCCTACCCAGGCGCACACCCTATTATTTATTTTACCACCAGAGGGAATGATAGCCATCAGGCCCTCTCTTCCATGGAGACAGATTTTTTTGAACTTTCAAAAACTCATCAAAGTTCAAACTTAATCACCAACTTTTCCATACCTGCCTATTCATGAAATTCTTAACCAATATGAGGATTAGTCATAATGAGCCCCACAATATGAATGCTCTGCTCTTGAATTTAAAAGAAAGTTCATTCAATTGGTCATATTTACACAACTGTTGCAGACCTTGTGCTTATTGGTAAACAAAAATATGGCTCCCTAATTTAATGAGCAATGCCGATAGGGTGCTCTCTTATAACTACTATCATGAGGTAAATATCATGAAATCACCAAATAATTGTAATTATTATCATCATCCCTTCAGTGAATCATAATAATGCTCTTCCATTACAAATTAATCACTCCAGAGCATCTAACCCCATTTTTGTAATCCACCACGCGACCTTTGCAGCCTGATTATTTATCAAATTGTCAGTATATTTGAAAACCGATTCATTTATAAATTGATGAGTAGTTAATTTAACGATTTTTTTTAAGGTGACGGCCATTTACATGCGTAATTTGCTGATCACCACATCAGAGGACCGGATCAAGGCTTTACTCGAGTCAATCACAATCAACATGAAGTTTATTGCTAAAATCAAGAAAGTGAAGGATTTTGCTTTCATTCACTTCACCAACCGGCAAGTAGCAGAGTATGCCCTCGATCATCTGGACGGTAAGTCATCCAGCTGAATTATGTAGAACGGTCTTTAGTGTGACTGTATTGTTGGTACGTGGGTCACTCAATAGAGAGTTTTCGCCACATCAGGCGCAACGACTTGAGATATTGACGACTAGAGACAGATGGGGCCAGCAGACGCAGATGCTAACTTTTTATTGGTGGATATCGAGTCGTCACAAAATAATGTGCGGACTCTGGAAGTGACGCTAAACAGCTACCAACCTGTGAAGTCACTAGAAAATGGCCGATAGCGAACAGCTGATTCAGACTCCGGGGGGTCTCAAAATGAGTTTTTCAGATCGAAAATTAGAATATTTGCCGTATTGAAAAAACAATACATTTATTACTACTTTGATACCTATTTACATCCCTTTCTGACCCTACATTGCGATATAAAAACCTACCTACTGATGATTTTGATCGTTTTCACCTTTAGAAAGTAGTGAACAACACTAGCTTTTCCAGAGCTCTTACTGCATTTTTTTGGGTCTATAATACCTTACTACCGATTTTGCAGTAGCTACCTTTCTACTGATTCCTTGTTTGTCTAACAACACGTCCGTAACATATGTCTAGATAATTTAGAGTAGGTAGGTACTACTTCGTTTCTACCTACCAGGAAGTACAGACTACTACAAAAACGGAAGTACAGATCTATCATACTAGGATAGATGTACAAACTTATAGACGTAACACCTAAATGCAGACATCCATAATTAACCAAATACTTACTATTGTGTGAAAAAAAGGTATTTTTTCAAAGGTAATGAACTTGATAACTGTTGTAAGAGCATTTTTTCCAATTCGACATGCAACTTACTTACGATGATCTTAGCAAACGGAACTATCAATTGAAATCTTGAATGTTACCTACTTACATGAACTGACTCCCGTCACCTGTTTATTGTAGATCTGTAGTTAAGTATGTTGGTAGATGAATAAATAATATACAACATTTAATGAAAAACAAGGGTGCATTTATTCAGAAATTTCATTGACATTCAAACAATGTAAAAGTCAAACAGAGTCAACAGTAGTATACGTTGGATTCACTTGATCTTGATGTGAAGATAACAGAATTCTGGTGATGAGTAGTTGGTTTCGAGAGATGAAAAACTTGATAATTCCAGGGAAAAAGAAAACTGTTCTACATATGAAAGAACCAAAACACGGGAGTCAAACGTCGAACACAATACAAAATCCTGCTACATCCGATCTGAATTGAAACTGGTTATAAAAGTGTGGGGTTATGAAGGGCACAGTCGTCAAGAAAGCCGTCATCCTCGACGCCGCCAAAAGCCGGCATTTGGCGTCGTCCATGATGACTGAGCTCGCCATCCGAGTCGTCACGCATGCGCAGTCACCATTTCCAGACGGTTGCATGGATATTACACGCGGACAGTCGTCATAAAAGATGTGGCGAAAACTCTCTAATAAGTAAGGTCTCCAATGCGATAGTGGTCATAAGAAAATTCGAGAGAAGAAGATTAGCCTGCTTCCCGTTTACCTGAGGCTCCCCTCTTTCAAACAAGCACATACGGTTGTTTTCAGCTATTTAAATTATCTATTTCAATTAATTAGCAGATTCCAGTTCCCGCCAAGTGCGGTACTCATAAAGTTATCAGTTTCCTTACCGCCCAAAAAAATCCGCCAATTGAAATTCATAGGCAGCTTAGATATACAGGTTTATGGAGAGGGAGGTGGATTAAACATGTGCGTAAACGGGTTCGTGTGTTAGAGGATCAACATTCATGACGAAGAAAGAAGTGGAAGACCGATTACAGGTGTCACAAACACAATAATGGCAAAAGTTGACACATTAGTGTGCGAAGATCAACTCGTTCATGATCTGCGTTGTTACTCGTTGTAAACTTTGCTTATTGTTCCCTGAAATTTCTGTTCCATTCACACCATTGCCTGTGACAAATTGATGTTCAACAAAGGTTGTGTGTGGTGGGTTCCGAGAGTTTTTTTTTTTTTTTTTTTGCTGAAAAAGTGGAAGAGTTTTTTGATTTCATCGTTACGAGCGAATAAACTTGGATAGGCTTTGACGATGAAAGATCAAGGCTCCAGAAGTGAAACATAGGAATGAGGGGGTATATGGAGTACTACAGTAGAACTGAAATAAAAACGTAAAACATTTTTCTAAAAAAATAAAAAATCGATTTTTAATAACGTGGATACTTATTGAGTGATAATTATTGAAGAGATGGGAGATATTTTATCTTCTGAATAAGTTCAAGTACCTTAGAGGCAGGAACATGATTGTGAGTTTCAGAAGTGTTCAGGTTGAATAACAGTTTAGTTACAGTTTACATCAAGAGAGCAGCTCTAGTTGTCCGCAAAACGTCACCCTGTAGTGATGGCGAGGATTAATTATTGATCATCCTTGGATGATGAGTCGTTGATGGTTCACCATGGTTGATGATAGAGAATCCTCAGCCGGAGCCCATTCATTTCGCCAAACTACGTGTAGATGGCTCTGATCGTTTGATCCTTATGTATCTTTGCACTCATCAGAGAAATAGTGACGCTTTTACCTGAGAGTCCAAGTATTGGTGAATGTAATAATCGTATGCCTGGGTTCTTGAAATTGGTCTCTAGTTTGTAGCTACATGGCGTGAATTAGACGTTCCCATGCAATTCCAACGTTTAACTCTCTTTAATAAAATTTTTTCACTACTCAGTGACTACAGAGTAATGGTAGTTTTGAATCTATTTTCCAGGAGTTTCAGTTGACGGGGCAATCGTATCAGTTTGTTGGGCTAAGCCTCCTGAATTCAAATATAAGGGAGTAAGTATTCACTTACCAATAATTTTTGTTTCAGTATTGCATTTTTCTGGTTGTTTCAACAAATGCTTGAATATGATTGAAAATATTTTTGACTCATTAATTTGTTTGTCATTTCAGGAGTATTACTATGTTGGTTCATTCCCTGAGTAAGTATTATGATATTGCACCTTTTGTATGGTACTTATTAGCTTAAGAATACTTATTAACTTGAGTTCAAGAAGAGAATTGACGATTTTTTTCAATCTACAATTTAGTAGGTACCTAATCTTCCAAATATAATTATGGGTGCATTTTCAAACTTTGTTCCCATCGAGCAAATATTTTGAAATAATCAGTACCAAAACAAGATAAATATTCAGTATTCGAAATTTTGTTGTAGAGTATTGTGTTGGAACGCCGAAAACATAAATACCATTTGACAATTTGATGTAGAGATATCAAAAATGTTTGTGTTTGTATTCAAAGGTACTTCAACCAGGACATTCTTTTGGTTCAAAATAGTCCATAATATTGGAATAGTATTCCCGAATACGATTTGGACAGAACAAAATTACATTTCTTGTCTATTTTAATATTTTGATCTAGGGCTGATGGAATGGATAATATTCAGGGATACGGAATAATATTTCAAAATATTGGTCGGAAGGAACTCCTCATGTAACAAATTTGTAGTTCTCAGTGTTAAAAACGATGGTGGATTCCCTTCCCCTCGTGTCAAATAATTGTTTTCTTAGTGGGGAGTACCCTAGTAATTTTTTAATTTGGTTAAATTTTCGTGTTTCCCCTTTTTAGTTCATTGAGGGATACTCCTAACAGCAGCCGGCGCGAATCACTTGGTTCTGTCCAAGGGGACTCCAGTGACAGCGGCTACAGCTCCGTTTTGAGAGGAGTCCCACTTATCAAGCGCAGTAAGCTTCTACTCGATTTGGTCATTTTACTGTAGTATATAAAGTGAATGACGAAATTGTTGGGAGCACGATTGCTGCGTCAATTCAAATCTAGTGTAGCGATAAGTATTACCAATTGAAAAGTAAGCATTTTCCGTTTCAGAAGACAAGATGTACAGGAACAAATCTCAGTTTAAGATTGATCGAGGATTCACAAATGTAAGTTACATCCAGGCCTGTTGAGTATGTTCTCTTCTATTCTAATAACTCATATAACTCATGTTGCTACAGGAATGTTGCACTGATAGATGATTTTTTAAAAAATTGAGTTAACACTCTTATTTTGAACATTTTACTACCCTAAATCCTGGTTACACTCTCCATAATTACTTTCAATTCTTTTACAGGATTCTCTTGGTTCCTGCTCCCCGTAAGTATCATCTATCATGCTTCTGTAATAACTTGATGTAATTTAACGATTTAAACAATGTAATAATACCTACCTTCCTTTCGCATGAGCTCCTACTTCGCTCCTTTCGCTAGATGCTCCTACTTTTCGCTCTCGAAAAAGTTCTGTTGCGTGGAGGAGCGTTGCTCGTTTAGTAGTTGCTGGATTACATTTTGATTTATTATTTCCAATAATCAACCTTTAAAATTCAGCAAAAGAAAAAATTTAACTCCCATTAATACATAGAAAACCTATTTCGAAATTAAGGTATTGTCTTTTCACCAGTTTCAAATAGAACCGTATGATTCCTCTTGAAAACTTGAGGATTAGACGTATGATAAAGCAGAAAGACGAGTGAGATTAGCCTAAAGCTTTGCTGAAGGAAATAGGCCTGATCTCCGTTCAAATGGGGTCATTGTTCGTTTCTTCGAATGGAGTTTCATAGCAATCAGTTGTGCATCCTTGGCAACCAAGTACAAAACTTCTTAATGAACAACTTTCGGTTAACAATGTCATTTTTTTCAATATTCTTTATTGCACCAAGTATAACTTATTAACAATATTATTTTGAAAATATGGACATTTATTCAAAACTAAGATACATCACTGAGTTTTGTTGATTATGGTGGATGTTTCACTTCACTGCTTCACAAGTAAGCTAGGTCAAGTGGTTTGGTACGCTTCAATCTTCTGATGATATCACTTGTATGAAGGAGTTGGACAGCTTCCTCGTTGGTGTGACATCTTAGTCGCTGTAGGTGTCTTACAGCTTGTCGCTTAATAGCATTTTTTATTGTTTCGATCCGAAGCTCATGATGGAGACGTTCGTTTCGAAAGTAGGTACCATGGTGCATTGACCACCGTTCTTAGCACATTGTTCTGGAATCTTTGGATGACGTCTCGATTTGACTGAGCCGTACAGCCCCAAAGCTGCGCTCCATATGTCCAGACTGGTTTAAGGACTTGGTTGTAAGCTTGTTCTGGATTGACAACTTCGACCGACTCCCCATTAGCCAATGCATTTTTCTGAATTTTAGAAGGAGTTCTTCCTTCTTTTTTTTGACATGGGCTTTCCATCTAAGTTTGGCGTCTAGTGTCATGCCTAGGTATTTGGCTTCATTAGCATTCGTAATAACTTTTCCCATGAAATGTACCGGAATATACTCGATTCTCTTGTTACTTAGATTCTCTTGTTTGGACGTGTTTCATATCGCTCTCTTATCTACAGTTGTTTATAAGTGCGAGGTGCCATCCCGGCGGTCAACTAAAGTCAAGGTCTCTATACCTATCCCTTTACGATGGGGGAAGATGAAGACCTGATCTCTGCTAAAAAACGTAAGATTGATACCATATTTAGCACGTCGAATAGATTTTCAGTACTTGAACAAATGGAGACGGCAGCAGCAACCGATACTGAAAAACCTATCAAACCGCCACCAATATTTATAACCAACGTGAAAAATATCAACGCACTTCTCGTAGAAATCAAGTTGTTGTGCCAAGATACTTTCCATACAAGCTCCTTAGCTAACAAGCTCAAATTGAATCTCAATACGGTAGAAGATTACAGAAAGGTTGTCAAATTTCTGCAGTCATCTGAGGCCGAATTCCATACCTACCAACTCAAAACCGAACGCAATTTCAGAGTCGTGATAAGGGGATTACACCCTACATCAGACATCGAAACTATGATGAATGAATTGAAAACTAAGGGCTTCGAGCCGGTACAAATGCTACCGGTTCGTCATCCAGTTTCTAAAATACTATTACCTATGTTTTTTGTTGACCTGAAACCAAATACAAATAATTCCACCATTTATAGCCTAACCAATTTATACTACTCAAAAGTCAAAGTGGAACCCCCGAAACCTAGGCGTACAGTCATACAGTGTACTAAATGTCAGGCATTTGGGCACTCGAAGAATTACTGCCACCAGCCAGAACGATGTGTGAAATGTGATTCACAACATGCCACCGAAAAATGTCCACAGCCAGCCAATGCTTCCCCAGTCTGTGTGAATTGCAAAGGGTCTCACACGGCGAACTACAAAGGATGCCCTGAACACAAAAAACTACAACTAGGCTTTATACGACCAATTGAGAAGAAATTCAATAAAAATAATGAAAAAACTGTTCTGGCACACGTGTCACACCACAATCAGGCTATAAATGTGACCTCAAATGTTCCTTCATATAAAGATGATAATCGCACGTATGCCCAAGCTGCAACTTATAAATTGCCACTAAATTCCTCCTCAGGATTATCCTCAGATATTCTGTTACAAAAAATCGACAATTTAGTTGCCCTCCTCACCCCACTTATTGCAACCCTTTCACAAATTCTTCCGGTTTTGTTAAAGAAGCTATGACAACAACCAGAACTAACAATTCCATGAAAGTTTGCACTTGGAACTGCAGAAGTATTAATAATAAATTTCATGAGTTATCTACATTTCTTACAAGTTACGACATAGATGTCATCCTTCTAACTGAAACGAAACTGGCTCCTCACTTGAACTTCTACTTGAAAGGGTATTGCATATATAGATCTGACCACCCTAGTGGCACAAGAAAGGGAGGTTCTGCGATCCTGATTAAAACCTGTATAGCCCATAACGAACTTCCACACGTTATAGAAAATGAAATGCAAGTGACACGAATCCAAATTCCCAACGGAGGAAGACAACTGCAAATAGCGTCCTTTTACTCAGCACCAAACAATAGACTAAGAATGAGCGATTTTGTTAGTCTCATACATGAAATGAGGGGAAATTACATAATCGGAGGGGACTTCAACGCTAAGCATCCTAGATGGGGATCGAATCTCGTTAATCCAAGGGGTCGATTACTCCATGATCTGATAGTGAACTTTGGCATTGAAGTCATGTCTCCGACAGAGCCTACGCACTACCCAGATCAGGGGCATGTACCCGATGTGCTCGATTTCTTTATTGGTAAGCAGGTACAAAATTTGATTATAGATACTACAGTACTGCACGAACTAAGTTCAGATCACTACCCCGTACTTGCAAACATCAGCCTTGACCCAGATCAAGTGGCCAGGCAAATCGGCCTAGTGAAACACCCCTTCGATTGGGAGTTATATAAAGACGAAGTGGATAAAAATATCAATCTGAATATTCCCCTAAAAACACCATCAGATATTGATACTGCTGTTTCAACCCTCACAAACGCAATACATATAGCTGCTAACAAGGCGTCGACAGTACGTACTGTTGCAAGAAAGAAATTACCTGCAACTCCACAGCATATCCAACAACTCCTTGCAGAGAAGAGAGCTTGCAGGAGGAGATGGGAGACCACTTACCACCCACTAGATAAGACTGCTTATAACAAGGCGACAGCTAACCTGAAGAAGGCAATCAAGGAAGAGGCGGAACTAGCTCACCACGAAGAATTGATAGCATTGGATTCGACAGACGGTTCACTGTGGAGAAAAACGAAAAGTATTACCAGACAAACATCAAAAATACCACCTCTGAAGGTGAGGAATGAGTGGCTAACAACGGATCAGGAAAAGTGCGATTTGTTTGCAGATTCTCTTGTTGAACAATTCACAGCTAACCAACATCTTAACCACACACAGTCCCAGATAATACTCGAGACACTTGATGAGCCTCTCCAGCTATCACCATTTTACAAGTTTTTCACTCCAGGTGAAGTGAGAAATGCAATAAAGAGAGGAAACGGAAGAAAAGCTCCTGGGTCCGATCTTATAACGCAAAATCTTCTCAAAGCTCTTCCAAGGAAACCTATCGTATTTCTAACGCAAATATATAATGGGATACTGCGAACAACACACTTTCCTTCCAAGTGGAAACACGCCCAAGTAATTCTTATCAAGAAACCAAACAAACGAAGAAATGATCCCTCAAGCTATCGACCCATTAGCCTCTTGTCGATATTTTCCAAAATATTCGAACGACTCCTACTGCCGCAATTACTAGTCCATCTGTCACCACTTTTTCCAAATACACAGTTTGGTTTCAGACCCAGACACTCCTGCCCCCAGCAGCTATACAGAGTAGTTCAAACGATACTCGATACCTACGAAGAAAAGAAGGTTTGCCTGGGTTTATACCTCGATACTGAGAAAGCCTTTGACAAAGTATGGCACGAGGGTCTATTGCACAAGCTGAAGCCACACCTGTCTGACACGTATTATCGAATAATCATGTCGTATCTAAACTCGAGAACGTTTACTGTCAGAATAGGTCACAACTCGTCCAATTCAAAGTCAATTCTTGCAGGAGTACCACAGGGAAGCGTCTTGGGTCCGTTCCTCTACCTAATATATGTCAGCGATATACCTACTCACAACCGACTGGTCACAGCCCAATTCGCGGATGACTCGGCTGTTCTCAGTAAGGCTGCAAATGTCGAAGAAGCGGTAACAGACATGCAACTGCACTTGGAGAACCTTGAAGACTGGTGCTCAAAATGGAAAATTGCAATGAACCCAACGAAGTCGAACCAAGTACTGCACACCCTCCAGCGCAACATAAGTACACCACAGCTGAAATTGTTTGGGAACACCATTCCAGGAAATACCGAAGTACGATACTTAGGCTTGCACCTGGATGTTAAATTAACATGGGCAACCCACATCAGGTTCTTGGTGCAGAAAGTCAAAAACAGAATGTACCAAATGAAACATCTGCTAGTGCACACATCACCTTTGACTTTATGCACCAAACGGCTGCTGTATCTTTCGCTTATACGGCCAATCTGGCAGTACTCTTGTGGGCTATGGGGAGCCGCAGCACCGAGTAATGTTAGAAAAATACAGGTAGTACAGAACAGGGTCTTAAGAATGATCACAGGTGCACCATGGTTCGTGAGCAACGCAAGCCTTCATAGAGATGTGGACATTCCAACAGTGCAAGAGGTGATCAGTGAAGCTTATGCGACTCTACACGACTCCATGATGCATCATTCCAACCCGTTGGCAGCTGACGTAATAGCCAACCAGGCATCACCCAGGACTTCAAGAAGGCTCAAAAGAAGGCAGCCGGTTGATCTATTATACACAGTATAAAAGTGAAGAAGAGAGTGTGACGAAATAATTATACATATACCTTATATTAAACTAATTACTCTGGTAAAGGGTGCCCACTGGGACACACCTTTCTGCATGTTTCATGTTATCTATATTTATAATATTTATTAGCTTAATTGTAGTGTTCATAGAACAATAAAATTGGTACATTGATTTAAAAAAAAAAAAAAAAAAAAAAAAAAAAAAAATTGTTAGTGAAATCGACATGTACCGACTTAGTTTCATTTATTTTGATTCTCCATTTTGCTGTCCACTTTTTTATGCTGGATATTGATTGATTTAACTTATTGGTGGATTCAGTGTTACATTCTCCGACTGCCAAAATCGCTGTATCATCTGCGAAGGTGGCTGTGGTGTTCATTCCAATTTCTGGGAGATCAAACAATGCCATTGCTGGTTGGTACTATTGATGGAAAAGCTGTGTTGCTTGAAGAAGGGCGATCAATACAGGAAAATAATAAACCGTGTAATAATTTGCAGCCATTGTTGACCAGACTTTCTAAGAATACCTTTATGACCCCTGATGATGATACCTTTGTTTATATACATTCTCTGGTCTATTTGTGTTGGACTCTTTTTGTTGTTCCTTTTTAATTCATCAATTTTAAAGACTATCAATGAGGAATTTCACCATGTCGGAATTTCCTATTTTTGACCCCAAAATCGGATTCAGCACCTCGAAAAAACCCCTAAGGCAAACTTTCAGCCCGAACTTCCTAATTTACGGAAAAACAAAACAGTGTAAGAAATACGAATGTTTAAAAAAACCGGGAAAATGACGTCATGCTGGAATAGTTCATTTATGGCCGCTTGAAGCGCTGAGATCGAGAAATCCATAGTCCCCAGATGCAAAATTTCATGAAACAGTAAAGTTCGAAATCGAAAAACTGAAGAAAAAAATAGAAAAAGCGAGATGGGGAAAATTAGGTTTCCTCTGTTTTTGTTTGATAACTTTTCTCTTAGAAAACACGATTTCGTCGTCCCAATGGGCAACACTGGGAGGAGACGCGATCCGAACAGCCCAATCAGCGAGCGTTCCCGCTGCACGTCTGTTTTCCCGGTTAGTTTTGAAATTAAAAATTTTGATTGTCTCCCAAAAATAACAGGAGACTTATTTTCCGAAATCAGCCCGATTTTCATCTATCCCACACCATTAACTATTCAGGAAAAATGCAAACAGAAATCGGTGAAATTCCTCATTGTAGTGATAGCAGTGGCATGCTTCCGTGAGTTTTGTTACTGTCGGTCAGGAGTGAACGTACCTATCAGAAAGACCGTATCTTC
Source organism: Apolygus lucorum (assembly GCA_009739505.2). Lineage (NCBI taxonomy): Eukaryota > Metazoa > Arthropoda > Insecta > Hemiptera > Miridae > Apolygus > Apolygus lucorum. Next base: position 27,867,566 of record CM019179.2, read on the forward strand.
GAAATGAACTCGATCCTGGTCACACGTTCTCTGAGTAGGTACAGTTCCCTCTCACCATCTTGTTCCTTTCAAAAAGGTCATCCAGTTCCATCTGTAATCTCATATCTCTCAATTGGTCAGAAGGTACCTGTTTGAAAGTGACCATGTCCATTAAGTCTTCAGTGTGTATTTCCTTGCAGGTATGACGAAAAAAAACCAATAAATTATGCAATTTTTTATTTAATTCTTTTTATGAGTTACCACTACATAAAATCAAGGATTTACTTCAGTATGCTGTAAAAAGGATGTCTGTGGAGAACATTTTCAAGGAAATCGTTAGTATTTTTCAATGCATTGAAGTATCTTCAATTGTCCATTAATGCGGAATAAATAAAATAGTGAATGAAGATATTTTGCCTTTCACATATCTAGAATGCTCCATGTTTTTGGTTGCATGAATACTATCTCACTGAACTTGATATTTTACCCTTCAATATAATATTATGAGGAGCATCAATATAATATTATGAAATATCGTGTTATGGTCATAATGAAGCAATATTGCATCACTATTAATTGTATTGACAAAATCATGACCTACTTTCTAGACCTAGCATTCATGTAAACTACTCTTATTCATAAAAATCTCGTTGAAATATTGCTGTACAAAATGACTGATATTTGATCATTCTTTAATTTCAGGATGAGCCTCTCTCCCTGTGGCTACAACGATGACAATTTTGTGACTGATAGATGTGTGACGCCCACGAATCGTGTCCACAATTACAATCACTTCTCACAACCCTTCGTCACGTCAACTCCATCTTACCAAGCACTCGTTAAAAGTGAGTTGATTCGGTTGGAGTGAAGCTATAATATTGAGAGAGAGAGAAACATTATTTGATCTTTAAAGGAGTAGGTACATGTTAACAGCTCGAGTGTTATTCAAGTTCAATCCTGAAAAGATTTGGTCGAATAGCACGACTTTATGGATGTGACATCAATGATTCATTGTATCTTCCAGGTGTGCTTCCTGCCTCCCCAAAGAAGTCATTTTTCCTTGATACATCGAAGATTGACGATTCCTTCGATGTGAACTACAACGTCATACTTCATAAATCTTCGCCGATTTCAGGGTTTGTCAATCCTACCTTTACCTCCGATCACCTTATTCCCGCTTCTAACTGCGCTAGTCCTATTTCTGACGCCTTTACTCGTAGTCACTTCATGTTCTTCAATCCTAAAGATTTCGAGTACGTATTTTTCAATCTTAACAGCCACTTTCTGCTAGTAATGTAATTGATCTATAATTTTATAATTTATCTGTTTATGTTATGTATATCTGCTTTTTATAATAATTGGCTTATGTTTATGCTTTAGTGACGGTTCGATTATTGAAACTGAAGAGTATAAGAGCTTGAAGGCAGTCGTGTCTAAACTGTTGCGAAAAGATTCCCACTGCGCTTACGAGGTAGGTCCTTCCTCTAACTTTTTGACTTTTTCATGCTTCAGAATATTTTCAGTTCATTCATTGAACCTAACAAAAAATCGTACAAGTGTTCAATTTCACGATGAACGAAGAGAATATACGACTTGAACATCGCCTGAGAGGAACTTTCCTATTATTTTCTCAATGAATATTCGGTAGGCTCCTGAATGGGTGAAGGCATGCTAATGAACAAAACCAGTGCATTATTAATTGTGACGATGAACTAACATGAAACTCAATTCATAGGTGTTGAAGTTGATCGCAAAGGAACACGATTGGGGAACCGTGTTTTATCACCCTCTTGAGTTGAATGGTGGATGGATCGTCTCTGTAAGTTGAATTTCATTAATTTATTAGGAGAATTAATAATATTGAGCCTGCACATCTTATCCAGCCATGGTTGTACGTATAGTGCTCCTTTTTGTTAGTTGACGATATTGTATGGAATATTATTTCTACCATTGGTAGATACTTTTCGCTGAAACAAGTGAAGCAACTACTGTGTAACCATGGTTGGTGGATACTTTATGCAGTCATCCCATCAGAGATGAGGGCTCAGCAGGGAGTGGAGGTAGTAATCGCATCTTTTATCACTACTGGGGTAGACCCTAGACGCTTTGCTGTTTTATTTGTTGAACCCCCCCCCCCCTTTCTTTGTTTTGCCTTATGCAAAATTCACGATTACGAATGATTTTCAGGGAATGCAGGAATAGCCTGAGTTGGACTCACTGGAAGGCTCTCACTTATTATAATATAATAATATTATTATAATATAATATTATTATCTCTATGACTAGACAGCTATAGGTCTACCCACAGAAACACTGCATCCCTGAGAAAATAGATCTACTCGTCTCTTATCATTGTGAAACAGTATGTTTTCGGGAAATTCTCCTTTCAAGGTGACCCACATTCCTCTTCTACTGCAGTAACTTGCCCTCAAGCTTGGATTTTGCTCGCAGTGCAGCCACCACACCACTTAAAATTTCGCCCCAGTTCAATTTCCCTGCAGTGGTTTCACTATAGAAGGTAGACTTAACAATTAGTTTGCGAATCCACCACTTAAGGGGCGCCACACGGATGTAGACTTTCTGTGGAAGAGCTATAGTGCATTTATGAGATGGAGAAGATCACACATCACAGTTTCCTTTTGTGAGATTTTGTGGAAGTGGAAGTAAATATTGGTGCCTAATTTGATGATCATGGTTTAGCATCTATTTGAAAAATAGATTATGAAATATACTCTACTTATCTCTGGGAAGTCGTTGGGAATTTTAATGAACCTAGTTTGTGAAACACTTGAGACCTTCACAAAACCAACAAACAAGCAGAGCTCAGCAGGCTATTGATGGCATCTAGAAAGATAATTTGTTTCTTCAATGCAGAGCCTCATCTTCTTCCATGTTCCATATTGTGTTCTTTTGCTCAGTGGAGGTGAAGCTACTTTTAGCGCTGGGTAGGCAACACCTGCACATCCATGGATACTAAATGCTGAGTTCCAATGTGGGAGAAGAGGTGTTTTTTTTAGTGGGTTCGAATCCCACATAACCTGAAGATGCGTACCCTTCCACGTATCTTACGAGATCCAACTCATATGGATCTTGAAGATTTTCTCACCTGCCTGCCGAAAAAAAACCAAGGATGGGAGGAGTCCACGTAGACAGGTACCTACTAGGAGGTTCAATAGACAGCTGATGGAGGATTGAATTCCCAAATATAATAACTTGGATTATCACTAAGCAGAAACGACTTGAATGTACTTCAAGGCAGGTGGTGTTCAACAATATAACGCCTTAATATAAATAGATCTAGAGAAAGTTAATGTTCTCTTAATGCCTTTTACTAGCGAATACAAAATTACTAATACTAATACTAAATACTATTTATCTCGTATATTCCCGTATTTTCAAATTACCCCCCCCCCCCCCCCCAAAGAGTGGCATAATTTCTCTCCCACATCGAAAAATAGTTGTTTCAGAATTCATATTCTTTGCATTCCCTTACTTTCTTGCATTGTAGTAGAGCGTTATAGGTTGGGGAAATCTGTGTGAATTGAAATGAATCTCTCATGCCCTCCTAAACTGTTCATGCAATTACGATGAAACTGCGGAATGGTTGGACGCATGGCTCTTGAAGGTTATTGAGTTAGCAGACTTCCTCTAGATGGAGTGCTAGTGCAGCAGTGGGCATTTGAAATGAGATAACAAACTCCATGCAGCCTTTTGGTCACAGGCTTATTATAAATAAAGACTCAGCGATTTTCGTTTCCACTGCAACTACTGGATGAACACCAAATTTATCTCCTTCAAGGTTTTTCCACTATAAGTTACCAGTGTTACCCAAGAGCCCAGACCGCCTCGCCGCCAGATGTCTCTGGTACCTCGCTCGGGCGTACATTGTATAAATACGCGGTACATTGTACTGTTTGTTCTGTTTACATTTCGGTTTTTGAGGATGAACGCAACTTTCTTCAATTCAGAAAAATTACGACGATTTTGAAGTATTCTACAGCTCGAGAGATTGACCACAAACGGGCAAGGAATGAATGAAAAACGACTGAAACGCGAAATCCAAGTGAAATTATGAATTTCCATCAAAACCAGTCCATAATTTCCTAGTTATGCCCGGAACAACAAATCTTTAAAAATTCTCTAAAACGAACAATTTGAGTGAAAATAAACTAAACTTTCAATGGATAAAATGCTAACAATTTGTAAAGATTAGATAATTATTTTGAAGTTCTGCCTATTGAAAAATTGGCCACAAACAGAAAAGACAGATAATTATTGAAAAGACTAAAACATTAAATTCGAGTGATAATTTGAATTTGAAGGAGTCACATTGTTTTGATGTGATATGCGGAAAGAAAATTTATTTTGGAGGAAATTATAATTTTGAAAAGTGAAAACAATACTTCCGCTACCCTGGTAGATTCGGAAGCAAAATTACTCAAAATACTTAGGTAGGTACTCTAAAACCAAAAATTCCAGTAGAAATTGTGTTTCAACGACCATAACCACGATTTCTTTATCGTCTCATTACAAGGAATCAACCACAGACAGTCTCATAATCTTACCTGGGACTCATGCTCTAAAACGGAAAAGTCGAGAAATGATAGTTGTTACATATTTCCATTTTCGTTGGCTCGAATTCTAAAAGTTTGTGTCAGGAAATTGACCAACAGGCAAGGAATAAAAGTGGTTTAGTTCTAACGAACAAAAGTTGAAATTTCCATTAAAACCCGTCCATGTATTAGGTAACTAACTTTGCCCGGGATAATAGTTCAAGTGAATTTTTCCAAAATTCCATCACAACTTGCTGGTTGAAGCACCTACAAAATGTCTAATATGGGAAAAGTGGTTCGGCGAATGGAGACAGGCGAGCTGGAGGACTCTGGTGACGTCACGCCCCTTCCCAGCCATGGAGCGTGAGCACACCTCCTCTCCTCTACCCACCTTGAGTGTTACCTACTCTGCGAGTATTCCAGCTAGGGGTAGCCACCGCACAGTGACGTCAACCTTTTTGACAGAAGCCCGTCGTCCATAAACCCATCTTACTACCTCCTCAATCATAAAATTTCTTCCAAACAGTAACTACCTACGCCGACGAATTTCGTAAATTCTCACTGATTTCTGGCTCCCCAGATTCGTTTGCTGAAAGGAAGCTCAACCAAGACGTTGGTCGACCTCGATACTCTTTGCAAGACGGTAGAAGATGCTCTGAACACCGCTGCTTCCAAATTTTTCCGTGAGTACATATTGGACCCAAGAATGTTTCCGACCGCCAAAATTCTATTTTTCCCTTGATTATGTTTTTCGACCCCGCTCCTTGCTCATTTATTTTATTCGTCGTTGTTGTTTTTCGCCTTCAATGTTTAACTCTCGTATTATTTTAGACTTTATCTTGTTAATATGCCAGCCATAAGTTCATAATTTTATTATTCAACTCAATTTTGCATGCAAAATGGGAATCAATTCTCGAAGAAATTTTTTACTCGATTCTTAAGTTGCAGCAGCATTTTTTGCAACTTCATGATAATGATGAATGCTCCTAATTGATTACCATTAGGCAAAGATTGAATTTTACTCAGCTTTAACCTTCTACGTTCTTTAGTTGTTCTCTTTATATGTTTATTTTAGGTCGGTTAATACCTTCCTCATTTTCCTTTTCTGGTATTTTGTGTTGATACGAACGAATGTTGGATTTATATTTTATATAAAAAAAGGTCCTTGAAAAGGTTCTTGAATGTTTGTTACACGTTTCGTGTTGAGTTTGTATACCTCTGAATAATCAAGCACGTATTTTGTTTTCCTAGCAAGTGCTTCAAGGATTTTTTTCAGATCTTTAATACTTACTTTGTAATTTTAGCTCAACAAATTTGAGTTTTGTTATTTGTAAATACGTTATATTCCATCCTAGCGAATGACGAGCCCGTACGAATGAGTATAAACACGATTGAAGAAACTCAATGATCTCATAATCAATATCGACTAATGATGTTATTATCCTGACCAAAATTTAAGATGAATTTGGTGAAAGAAAAGTATGTTGCCCTTCCTAGCTTTCATTTTAAATAATTCTTTGCCACTTACTATCCTAAAAGTCAGCTAATTTAATGCAATTCTAATTGGCTCCAATACATTTTGATGATTTTATTTAAAAGCTATGTATGAGAAAGTTATTATTATGAAAGTGAAGCTATTGGGATGGGTGCGACAAAACATTTGTTAGCTGAAGGAATTCTCGTTTGAATAAACATGAATTCATTGTCATTAAAACACCGAAATTACACCTAATTGGTGATGATGTATGAGACTGAATATTTCATAGTCCTTCGTAATGGCTCAATTGAACTTTTGAAAGTTGGTAGGAACCTTCAAATTGAGTTATTGTTGAAGGTAATTAGTTTGAATCCTAGGTAGGCGTTATTTGAACGATATTCATCATTCCTCGTATAATAATTTTGTTAACTTCTATTCTGCATTCATATGATCAGAATGTGATATTTATGTATTAGGTATTCCTAGTCTTTCTTCATTCATCATCAAGACTGAGACGTTCATTATATTGTACTTAGATATTGTCTTAGTGATGTGGTGTACTTAGTTAGTAACTCCTTGATAAGTAATTGGAAACAATGAATGTGATTCTACCTAATGGAAACGATGTGATTGATACATATAATACAGTATTATTTTGCCGTGTAAGTCAGTTCAATCTCTTGAGCTCAATTATAGAGTAAGATATTTTATCTTATTTATTTATTTTTAAAAATAGATATATGAGGCATTGATTCTATATCGTGACTCACTATAATATTGAGAGATTTTGTCATGAGAGATACACTGCCATGAAAAAGTAATTGGTATACTTTCATGTAAAGTAATACATACTCAAATGATAAATATGGTGTGATATTAATTATATTACAAACAATAAGAAGACTGATGTTCAACTACAGTTGTGAAAGTGAGAGCTCAGTCCTTTGATCTAAATTTATCAATTTTTTGTATGAATATACTACTTAAGGTATTCAATATTGATTTTTTTGTAAGTTTTTGAATCCTAAGCTTTCATCCTACTTGCGTCAGAGGAACACTGACTGTCCCGAAAACAGTCTCTTGAGTTTGAACGCTTTTTTTTGGCATCGATAAGTATGATTTCTTCATGTGATGATATAATTAGGCTAAAAATTGGTATCGAGGAATTTTGGGGGGATGGATAATGCACCTCGATCCACTGAATTATGCATCACTAATTATTGACTGACTTAGAATCTCGAAAGTTGAAATTGCGGTTTTAAGGCAAAAATATTGAATGAAGATTGGTAGGACCTTTGTTGAAAAGAATCGTTGTATTAAAAATTAACTGTTAAACAAGAAAAAACAACTAGTTTGAAACGAGATAAAAATATATTTACATGATTTACAAGGTTTTTTAGTTGTCAGGGTTGTATCATATCATTCTATCAATAATTTGGAAGGCATCGATTTCATCTTTACAACATACCTACTGGAAAGAGTTAAACTAACAAGATTAATTAATCCAAAGATGGAAACTTTGGCATATGAGTTATGATTACAAAACAGATTACTCAAATTTACATGTAATTGAAGATTCAATGTTTGAAAGTGTCTGAATCTATGAGCTTCTAAACATGACAATCAAATGATACAAAATAGGAAGGTCACGAGATACATCTTAAACAAGACTACGAAGTAAATCAAAAAAGAAACATGAATCTAACAAGGATGAAAGAGAAACATCAAAATAGTTACGTTTATCGATGCAGTGGAATGGAGTCAAGCTTTGGTGAGTAACTATAGGTAAGTACGTTGACAATCAAATTATGTAAGTACCTACCTAGTCGTTTTCTGAGGGAATTCATACAGTTTTCCTCTTTTTTGATGCTTGAACAAACTTCTTCGTTTTTGCTTTTGTAGTGGATGCTGCAGTGCGAGGAGTCTTCTTTTGAGAAGTATGTGACTTCTGTGTGGAGGTAGATGGTTGAGGGACGACCTCAGTCTCTCCGTCTTCTTGGTTTTGAGACCCTGGAGTACTTGTATCCTCCTCAGAGTCGCTGTCACGGCCTCTCTTCATGGCTTCCTCCAATTTCTTGGTGTTGAGTCGGAAGTCTCTCGCCGTGGTCATTTTCATGTTCGTCACCAAATTGGCATCTTTGCATTTGACACTTAGCTGGGTGACGCACTTGGTGAAGTTTTCGAGTTCGGCAACAACCTTCGGGATGTACACTATCTGCTTTTTGGCTTGTCGGAGGACTTTGGCGGAAATCGTCTTTTTCGGGTCGTCGTCGGTTTCGATATGGACGGATTCTATGTACAGAAGGAAGTCTGCGACTTGTGTTGATAGGTGAGAAGCAGCGAGCTTGACCAACTTACCGAACCTTGCATCCCGATAAGCAGGTGATCCTCGAATCGAGAAGTACTTTGTGAAAGCAACCAGGCTTTGATAAACGTGAAGAAGAAGTTTACAAGCAACTTCAGCGCACTCCATGGGTACTGCAGCTGTACAAATCAGTTGAGAAGCGGAAACAATGAGTCCCAATTCGGTCACTAATTCCTTCTCTTTTCGACTCAGTACTGCCCGTCTGGATGCAGGATCCGTTTGGCTGCAGTCAGGTTGTGAAATCAAAGACATTTCTGCTTTGATTCGTAACACTACCCAATCGACAGCTTCCAATCTCCCGTTCAAGGCTGTGCAGAGCAGAGGGTAAATAATGACTTTGGTAGAGTCATTAACCATAGCAAGGGTCACAGTTCCTTTCTCAACCTCTGTCTCATTCACAGATCCAAATAGTTCGCATAACTGAAGGGCAAGATTATCATGGAGCGTTGCTTCACTTTTGGCCTTTGACAGAAGAGTTAGCAGCAGAGTCATTAATGTTTTGACTAGACCTACCACAGGAAGAGTTTTAGTTTCAGCCAAATCCAACAACCACCTGTAGGTTTTGTTTATGCACGTTCCAGTCACTGGCAATTCGAGAGCTAAAATATTTATGCCAGAGACGAGCGATGCTAGCAGTGTTTTATAGTTTGGATCCTCGTCGTTCTCATCACAGTCAAGGACTTTGCTAAGAGTTTTGAGGTACGTCTTGAGAACTGTTTCCAGCAAACCATCCAAACCAGTTTCTTCCGATTTCCCGGTGATTTCTTGTAAAAACCCATTCCGATTCCGTTTGAAGTGGGTGAACAGCAAGCTACACACTTCAGAAAATACTTCAACACCTAAAGCTGAAGCTACTGGGTCGAATTCCTTCACTTCGTCAAACCTCTTCATGTGCCTTGAAAACATCAATTTGCCCAATTTAGTAAGTTCTTCCAAACAGGTTTTTGATTTTTGCACTTTGAGCTTCGCTTTTTGAACTTCCAGAATATCCGATGCGGCGTTCAATGAAAATCTTAGTACTTGTGGTCTCTTTTTGATGTCATTGGCCAACTCGTCCATGCACCAGTCAACGTCGTCGATCATCAAAGACAACAATCTGAATAGAGTTTCGAAATCCATGACAGTCTCGGGGAATTGAAAATGAGTCTTTCTTCCCGGGATACCTGCAGGCTGAGAGTCCTTAGTTTTTCTTCTGGGAGCTTCGTCTTTTTTCGTTTTCATGCTTTTTGCGAACTCTTCAAAACTCGAGTACCCTTTGTGTAAACTCAACAGAGCTTTTGCGTCTTCTTGAGTTGAATTCACGTCCCATTTGAAAATTACATATGAAATCAGTGCCTGATAAATGTTCAAACACTGCCTAAGAGTTTCTTCTCTGAGTTGTCCTTCATTGCCAGATAGATCCCGGCTTTCGAAGTCACCCTCCAAATTTACATTCTGCAATGTGAGCTTTGAAAATCTAACAACTAAAGAGTTCAGCATACTTTGTAGCTTCAACATATTTCCAGCGTATTCATCATCGTCGACTATGCCAGACATGACTCGGTTAGAGGTTGTAACAATTTTCTGAACGACGAAAACCAAATGACCGAGGGGCTCATGGACGACGACTTTATCTTGAGTGATGGTGAGAGCTTTGGAGAAATTAAGAGGAGGGAGTTTTTCTTCGTCAGACTCGTAGAACTTTTTGAAATGCTCCAGGAATATTTCTGTGATCGGAATGCATAGTTCGGGGTTTTTCAGCATTGCACTGTGAAGTCCAGAATAGAAAGAGACTTTGACTGGGAGCTGTAGCATGAAACATCTTTTCAGCACTTGAATTACTTCGAGGCATATCCCTTCATTGTTGGAATTTTGAACATGGACGTCAACAAGGCTCTGGGAAGCGAAGACGCTAGGACAAGTATATGCTTGGAAAGAGTTTTGACTCATTGTGTTCATCCCTTTGATCTTCATTCTTTTGAGTAACTGAAGGAAACCTGAAACTGCGAGAGTCCTAGTAGCGGTATTATGAACAAAAAGTGCTTTTCCAAGGACCATCAAAAGGTTGTCTCTAAGACGGGAGCTAACTCTAAGGAGAGATATCAGGGCGTAAATCACTTTGGAAGCTGCTGGTTCAGGGAGTGACGGGAGAGCTTCCAAAAGCCTGTTGATTATTTTTGGATAATCGACGACTGTCATGGGAGAGCTGTCACATACTTCATCCAGGCAGTCAGTAAATTGCGTTATTTCTGGAGACATGAAAATATTTGTCGTCACCATTTCCAATAAACCTCCGGCTACAACCATGTGTTTAGACACCAAATTGCACGCAATTAGCCGCCCGTAATGGGCAACTGTTTTGTTGTTGGTTTTTAGGAGAGACATGCTAAGTCCCAAAAAACCCTTCATCACGCCTTCGAGCTCGCAAGCTTTGCTCTTAATAAGCTTGCAAATTATCCCTTGAATATCACAGTAGGTATTGAGGACTTTGCGCAGCCAATCAGACTCCATCCTTTTTTCCTCTTCACCGACGATCCGCACAATCATTTTCTTCAAAATGTCGGTCACTTGCGCTTCGTAAGTGGGGACGTTCGAGACTATAAGCAGCACAGCTAGAAGGAACGGGTCGAACAAAGCTTCAGCACATGCCACCGAAGCTTTGGCACATTTTACCAATTCGGCGATGCAGCCGAGAGATCCTTGAGCTACGACTTCTATATGGTACAGAACCATAGCTTCACTCTCTGTCAGCTCTTTTTGTGATAAGCCGATGTCGCTGTCCTCATCGGTCATACCAGCCGCTGCCCTGTCCGTGTCCAACATTCCTGAAGAATCGTTCAGATGGTAAATTCGCTGGTTATAATACTTTTTTAGCGCAAAAAACAATAGCATGGCGTTTTGATGTCCTGTGAGCAGCAGCAACTGGTATACTAGCGGCGGTAACTCTTCAGGGGTCAAACTTTCTATACTATGACAAAGTTTGGACACAACTTTAGCGTGATCTTCGTCACTGAGACGAATATTGGTAAACATTGCAGCGATAGGAGTGAGGATTTCCGAATTCCACTTGGCCTGAAGTATCGCAGCAACAACTTGCTTCTTGTACTCTTCACCACTGGTTTCCGTTCCGTAGTGCTCGATTTCGTCTTTCCTCACCAAAACGGTCAAAAGTTTAGGCAGCAACTCGTGCCACCCAGCTCTCGTAGGTTTCGTAGTTTTAGACACGAAATCGACGCACAAATCGCAAACGCGAATCAAATGAGGTGCCGACAACTTGTCGATTTCGATGGCCAACCACGTCAAAATTCCGGACACACAACGCGGCGACAAGTCCTTTTCTTGCGTTTCCTTCAACAAATATTCGAATAATTTTATCCGTTTTTTCTGAGACGCGTTTTTCAAGGTCAGGCCGGTGAATAGGTAGTTAATGATTTGTAAGCCATCAGGCAATTCCAGCCTGTCGCTGATTAAAGTTTCCATTTGATCATAAGAAAGATCGTCTACGAATTTATTGAATTCAGCGAAATCTTCTTGACTAACGTGTTTTTTCTGGGCTAATTTCCGCAGAGAGAGTAATACTTCGTGTTGCGACATTATACAAACTTTTATAAGAACTAAAAATACCTGACTTGTGAGTTGTAATCAAGTTGGAGTGACGTTTCGTTGCTGGCAGTACACACAAATTTCAGTTTGAATAAAACTCAATCATCGAATCACTGGGTACACTATTTTATCTGAATAGATTTGGGCACATTCTTGTATTCTATTTTAATCAATTTTGCATCACTTCCGATTCAGACAACAAAAACAAAATCAGAATAGTTTGTTTGGAGAAGCCTTGAATGAACGCCGTTGCCGTTGATAAGATAACGAAACGATGATATCATTTTGGCGCGGGTTCACCCATGGACCTAGTATCCATGTATGGGATACTAGGTCCATGGGTTCACCAGAGATAGAAGTGGCATGGATGGACATGGAAATGGATGGACTTACAGAGATAGAAGAAGCATGGATCATCTTACTTCCTAGGAGCTCATCTCTAGTTCATAATATTCTCAACAGGATGCGCGGCAAATTATGAGTTCGTGGATACTAAAAAATTGTGTTCCATGCATGATTCTCGTTTTTTCAGCCAGCTCCTTCAGACTGCTGATCTCCTGCTCAAAGGTAAGAAAACTTGACGTAACGAAAGTGAAATTAATGCCGTATAACGCCGAAGCACTTAATAAGAAGATTTAATTGTAATTAAATTAAAAATTAATTTTAATTTTAATCAAATCAAATTTTAATTAGATTTTAATCAGATTTTGATGATAGTCCGTCTCGAATTTCATCGGATCTACATAGCCTCTCCTCATAGCTAAACTTTCATTTATCTCCCCAATCTAACGATTCAATTTTGTTCACTTATGGAGAGTACTTAAGGGAGTAATAAAGTCACCTACTAGTTCCATAGTCATCGGATAGATTCATAAGTCATTTATGTCCTTTTGAAGCCAACAATTTCCATCCAATGTCGATACGTTCTCAAAGACATTCATGATCATTTAACACTATTGGTCAGTTAATTGAGCATTCATTTTGTTCTCACTTACACTAACCATCCTTACTGCCAAACTCAAACTCAAACTCAAACTCAAACTAGGTATGTTTGGTTGGGGACTGACTATATCTGATGATCTCCTATGGAAATGGATCCCCGGTATTTATTCAGTGTTCATGCCAAAAACAAAAATGTCTGCCAAGTGAGCGTGGCACGTAGCTTCCTATTATCCATAAAACCTATCATTATAAATTATATATCCTATTATCCATAAATTGTACATTATGATCTGATGCATCGTAAATAATCTCAAAACTTCAATCTCCAAGTACTGGTATTCTCGAAATTCGATGATCAGATGACGATGACATAGAGAATCTCTATTAGAGATTGTCAACTATAAAACACCTGAAAATTTAATCTAATTTAAGTGTAGAAGTTTTATTATGTTTTATTATTATTATGTTTTTATTAAGTATTTATATTAACACTAGAGTTATGATTAGTCAACACTAAGTTATGTTTAGTTCTTAAAGGTTAAGTGAAAAGTTATGATTGTTTCGAGGATTTCACGTTTGCGTATGCTCAGAGGATGCTATCAATCCGGGGGCGATGATTTTCATAGGAGACCATCTAACGCTAATCCGGACAATCCGTGAAAATTTCAACAAAATCTGACAGTAATTTCTTGCAGTTTTGGTTTATTATTTTCAATAATGAACCTTTGGAATCGACCAAAAAAAAAATTTTAACATCCCTCAAAATTTGATGGTTTACGTTTCAAGGTACGTAGAATCCAAAAATCGAATAAAAATTTGGCCGTCCGTCCGCCGTACTTTTGCCACTTACATTGACCGATTTTGATGAGATTTGGTAGGTATGTAGGCTCCATTTGGGGTCTAGTTGTGCCCCGAAGATTTTGGTTGATGTAGGTTACGTCTAAGGGTTCCAAAATGAATTTTGAAATTTTGAAAACGCCCTAACTCAAAAAATTTCGATATAAAGGTATTGTTTTCCTTCAATTTAAGATTCTATAGAATTTTTAAAAATTTTGGAGACCACCCGGAGCTCTGTAGGACAAACCGTTCGCTCCCTACGAGAATTTAAGGTTTTTACGTACGATAAATCAGAAACACGAGTGTGAATCGCAAAAGAGGCCTAATCTCCGTTCAAATTTTAGCTGACCGAAATGCGATCGATGTTTTTCTTCATGTTGGATGGTTGGTGGCTTTGCAGACGAGTGATCAATATAGAAAAATATAAACCATTGTGTAATAATTTGCAGCGTTTTACCCGTTATAAGGGTTCACCGTCACAGACTGTCACAAAACCAAATTGTTCATGAAGGTTAAAAACGTATAACGCGAGTAGAAATTTTGATTTTGGAGGGCATTTTTTCCCCATCTTAAAAAGTGAAAACAATCCTGCTATGTTGGTAGACTTCTAAGAAAAAGTGTCTATTGTGTTGAATAACGTGCATCCCATAATTTTAAACCAATTTAAATGTATATCATCAGGTATTGTCTAATACACGGAAGCCCGAAACTTTGGGGAGGTATAGGTATATTTTTAGGTAGGTATAGAAGTAGTACGTGTATAATTATATAGGTTATAATTATAATAATTATCTAGGTATAGAAATAGTATGTGTTTTAAGGCTTAATCGAATGAGACCGACCCCAGTTAGGACAAAAATGTGACGTTCTGGGTGTTGCAGTGCTCTTATTATTGGAGTCTTTGAAGTGGAGAGTGGTAATGAAAGGAAAGTACTGGCGCAGTTACCCCAGGTATGTACATTTTGGAAACTCCTGATTCATCATTCCTGGCTCTTCCTGTTGCGATGCGATGAGCGCTGGGCGAGTTGAATAAGTTGATTTCGAGTCCATTTTCACTTCACTGAGCAGTTCCACAAAAAACAGAGCTTGAAAGTGTGAAGTTCCTGAATGCATACCTACGGGTAGAGGTGAAATATATGCATCTCACTCGAAAGCATGACATTCAGGTTTCTGGTGCCTACTTAATTAAGGCTTTCTCTAGAGTAGGTTCTTGAAACAAAACAGAAAAACTACCTACATAAAAACAATCAATTACGTGACTGTATGGATTATTCACTCAGCTTATGCGTTCAGTGAAATCTTTTTGGATTTCTGTTCAATATTCCTAGTCAGCAATGTTGCGTAAAGTAGAAGCAGTATGTAAAGTAAAAAGGCTTTCATCATTATTCTCAGATCGTACCCACCACCATCTCAGATCGTACTCACTACTAACGGGTAGTAGCAACAGTAAATACAATGTAAAAAGATGCTTTTAATATAATAATATACTTTTACTCCGATAATTTATTATTGAGCATTGATTTTGATCTTGGAAGTCAAAGTCATAAATTTTGTTAACCAGCTGCCCAAATATAAATATTTCACTACCTCGGGGGTGAGGAAGCAAACACACATTTCTGCATTGAAATAGGATTTTCTTCTTCAATTTCACACATCAAGATAAAAAATTCCATTCGTGCAGCAAAAGTAAATTTCCAAAGTTTCCATTTGATGACTGCAAAACCCACAAAAATACTCTTGTAGTCACCCCGAACTGATTGTTTAAAAAAAATATGTAATTTTCATTATACCATCCCATCATAGTTTATGCATAGGGTATGTTTAGAAATTTTTAGTAGTCCATTCTCATGTTCTACTCGTTTCTATGAACTCCTAGAGTTCCCACTCGGCTATTACTGAGTCATTACGTTTTCGGGTACGTCGAATATAGCTACGCGTCGCTGATACCCAAAATATGAAATTTCATTTTTGGACAATTTTGGATTCATGGAATGGTAAATCCTTCAGAAATTATCCGCTGATTCCGATTATACCATTTATTATGATGAATAAGACGGCAATTAATAATTGATTAATAGGCGCGGGTTTTCCGTTAATCCCGTGAGTTGCGAGTGCCTTCATTACGAAATTTGGTTCTTGGTTGCTATAAGGATGCACAACTGAGTTCAATATGAAACTTAATTCAACGGAACCAACAATGATTGCATTTGATCAGCTAAAATTTGAACGGATGTTGGGCCTATTTCCCACCCTTAAATCCTCATTAGTAGTGAACGGTTTGTCTCCGTGCTCCACCCACTACTCTGGGTGGTCCCATTGGATTCTAAAATTTCCATTCTAGGTATATTAAATTGATTTAAAAAATGCCTGCCAAGTGGGTGTGGCACATAGCTTCCTCGTATCCATAACCTGATTGTATAGATGATCCGATTCATAGTAGTTAATCTCAAAATATCAATTTCTGAGTATCTTCCACTACCCTCTCAGCGGACTATCTACACGCTAATCTGAACAATCCTGAGAAATTTCGTCGAAATCGAATGGAAAATGTAGAAGTTATGGCTGTTACAAGGAATTCACGTTTACGCATGCGCAGTGGCTACTATGAGTCCGGCGGTGATGATTTTCATAGGGGACCATCTAAAACCTAATCCGTATAATCTCTGAGAAATTCATTGAAATCGGATGAGATATGTAGAAGTTATGGGAGTGGCAAGGATTTCACGTCATTCATGCGCAGCGGCTAGTATCAGTCTGGGGGAGTTGATTTTCACAGGGGACCATCTACACGCCAACCCTCGCGATCCCTAAAAATTTCATCGAAATCGGGTGAAAAATGTAGAAGGTATGGCTGTGGCAAGGATTTCATGACAGACAGACACACAGACACGGAACCAAAATTGTTCAGGAAGGTCTGAAACGTAAAAAGCGAGTAGAAATTTTGATTTTGGAGAAATTTTTTTTCAACCTTGAAAAATGAAACAAAGCTTCCGCTACCTTGGTAGACTAGGAAGCGAAAACAATAATTTCATATAGAGCTAGGGCGTTTTGAAAATTACAACTCCTAATAGACCGCAAATGGAGCCGATATACCCAATTTCATCAAAATCGGCTCGTGGTGACTACGGAAAGTGCCGCGTTAGACGTACGGCGGAGGGATGGATTTTGGCTCATTTTTTTAAAAATTCGATTTTCAAATTCTACATACCTTGAAAAAAAAACCATCAAATTTTTAATTCGAGTGGGGGGGGGTAATTGTTTTTCTAGAACGAAGGGGAGAAGTTGTCCCCCCTTGAGTTGGCTATCGAACTCGTCGTCTTTTTGTTTGTTATTATGACAATTTTGGCACAAAGTAAAATGGATTTCAGTGAAGAAAATTTTCAAAACGTTCCATGCTTAACATTTTGAGTCCGTTGTAATATTTCATTAGTTCGAAAATTTGCTAATGAATTCCACCGTTGGGGAGCAGAGATTTTGATGAAGTTTTTCCATTTGAAATGCGGAATATTACTAAACTTGAAGTTTAGAAGTTATTAGAGCTCAATAATTTTAACGAGAAAAAAACAATTCTGTGGTATTCTCATTGGTGTAATTTTGTTTCTAGCTTACAATGTAACTCGAGAAACATCTTAACACCTTCAGTGCGGATGACCGGTCGACCGGTCATCCCTGCATACCTGCCATACGGACGACCGGTCATCTGGTCATTTCGACTCTCTTTGGGGGAGGGAGCCTGGTACCTCCCCTTTTTGATGTATTCCATTTTTTGCTTTTTTTCGTCTTCAGCAGAGTTCAACTGTCTAAAACATTGTTTCGTTTTTGATGCCGAACTTTAATACGAATTTTGCGTTCAAATTCACCAATATCGAATTTCAAGCTCGAAAAATTTTCAGTACGGCAGGGTTGCGCGACTTTGGGACCCGCATTGAAGGTGTTAAAATTGGAAATATTCACCATAACAACGGGTTAAAAAGAATTTCATTTCAATTAGTAGTTGTAGATCCCTGAAGTTTCAACGACACCCTGTATATACTTTCCAGGTGTTTCGCATTTACTTTTCCTACTTGCATAGTGTGTCAAAGAGCAACATGAACAAGACAGACTGATAATTTGATCTTCGAGGTCGTGCCCTGTATAATAAATTATCCGCGGTGGATATCACCTTCCAGAGTCACTGAATTTCACCCTCCTCGACTAACCAAATTTGGGTATAGGGCCGAACCATGGAAACGCGACGACCTTATTGCGGTCCGTCCTGGACGTTTTGACGTTAGAATACCAATCTGGTAGGGGAACGGGGTATAAAAAAGGATGCCCATTTACGGACTCAATGCCTAAAGTTTAAACTCAGGTGAGTCAGCGGAACCGGTTGATCGGTAGCGAGGAAGAAGGGCGTTCGAGCTCTGGCGATTTCGTGCGCAATTTAATACAAGATTGGCATTTCCAGCAAAGTTTGATGATAGTAGGGGGCTTCGACGATTATTTACGAGATTATTATTATTTTTCTAAATATATTATTTACGATTATTTACTAACATTTACGGTAGTACATGTAATAAATAAATTGATAAAATCATCTTCTTTATTTGAGGAAACGTCCTGATTTCTCTCAACTTGCTGTTTATAAAAAACTCCAATCGCTGATATTTTGGTATAGCTTTAAATCTAATGGAATTTACAATGGCAAGATACCTAACAATGTCACTAACTTCCATATATCTTGAATCTAGATTCAAGAATTAGATTGTCTGAACAACAAGCGTTCCATTAAAAACTAATGGAAACAATAATATTGTTTGGGTTGTACAACTCACTGTAAATTTAAGATAAACCAGGCACATTGACGTCCGAACGCAGACCGAACTTATATTAACACTAACCGTATGATATCATTAATCAATTAATATTCCATTCTGTTCTTTCTCTTCTTCTATACTCCCTCTTAAGCTTCAGTAGCAACTGATTGAAGCTCAGCTCCTCTTCTTGTTGACTTTTAGTTCTCAGAAAAGTGTTGTTTCATGACGCACATGGTGGAGAGAGCTTCCTTCTTCTTTGAAGTTACTCGAAAATTGGACTAAAACATAGCGTAGGCAGTGCCAACACCGTCCGCCTCTGGGTTAATACCTACTCTTGACTTTATACCCTTCTTCTTTGGCTTTTAATTCTTAAAAAAGTGTTATTTCATGTCACACCAAGTAAAGAGATGCTTTAAATCGGCCAAAAATTGATCTAAAACACAGCTTAGACAGTGCTTATCTTGCCAACTCCGTCAACCCTTCTATGGGTTGATACATAAAATACCAACTTCTCTTGACTTTCAACTCTTGTTTATGGATTATTATTTTTAATAACGAAACTTTGGAATCGACCAAGAAAATAAAATTTTAATCCCCCTCAAAATTTGTTTCTTCACGTTTCAAGGTACCTACGTAAAATCCGAAAATCGAATAACAATTTTTCCGTCCATCCGCCGTACGAGGCACTTTTCTTAGTTACAATGGACCGATTTTGATGAAATTTGGTATATGGGCTCCATTTGGCGTCTAGTTGTCCCCCGAAGCTTTTGGTTAGTCAGCCACTTCTAAGGGTTGAAAAATAAGGGCTTGGAAGTTTCAAAATGCTCTAGCTCAAAAATATTTGATATAAAGGTATAGTTTTTTCATAAATTTAAAATAGTATTGAATTTTTAGAATTGAATGAGAAAACCCAGAGCTCTGTAGCACCAACCGTTCTCTCCCCATGAGAACTTAATGGTTGGACTTATGATAAATCAGAAACACGAGTATGAATCGCAAAATAGGTCTCATCTCCGTTAAAATTTTAGCTGACGTGAATGCGATCGTTGTTCGTTTCTTCAAGTTTTACTCAGTTTGCGTCCTCAGCCATCAGTAAAAAAAAATTCCTAAATTAGGCATCCCCCAACTCTTTATTTCTCCAAATTAAGCTTGATTGTAATGCAAAAAGCAGCAGGGATGGGCGATAGTCGATAGTTACTATCGAAATATCGATAGTTCTTGACTATCGATAGTACTATAGATAGTCATCCACTATCGATAAATTTTTACTTTTTTTGTATTTGAAAATCTCAGGATTCGGAGAGCTGTGATAATACTGAGACGAGCGGTGCAGGCTCAACTCCGGCAATTCCATGTGAAAGAACTCCTCAATTCACCGGTATTCTCGAAGTTGAGGTTCGCGTCAGTATTTCATTACATATTCATATGTATATGTTTCATATATTAAATCCCATATTCACCACTTGTGCAAAGACACAAAATTCTCTCGACTGGCAATATGTGGCTCAAGCAGCAATGCTAAACTGGAAATTAATTTTATAAATTTTAAATAAATTAGTTTTTTGTTTGAAATCTTTGCGTAATCTTATGAATGTACCAAATCCTGCAAGTAATAGATAATTCAATTCAGTTACATTAAATTCTCCATCGGACATGCTGCTCTGTCGATAGTATCGATAGTTTTTAATAGATAGTATCGACCTATCGATAGTGCTGAACTATCGACTATCGCCCATCCCTAGTACGTAGTGACAATGGCAGGGGAGTGTTCTTTGCAGGTGACTGATGTATACAGAAAAATAATACACCTTTGTGTAGTCAGTACAGCCATTAAACTCCGTGTATTTGAGCGTGAAATATTAAGAACAATATTTGATGAAGAGTGGAGGATCCGGACCAACTATGAACTGCTGCACCTTTATCAGCAGGAGGACATCGTCCAATTTATTAAAGCTCGGCAGATTGAATGGCTCGGTCATGTTGAGCGCATGCCAGCGCGAATGCCACATGGTATCTTGCATGCGAGGATCATGGGGACTCGTCGATTGGGACGACCTAGGACTCGCTGGCTCCAGGATGTTGAGGGGGACCTGAGAAAGCTGGGTGCAAGGAACTGGAGGCTGAAAGGTAGGCAAGCCAAAGCCAACCCCGGGCTGTAGAGCTATGTAGTAAGTAAGTGTAATTGTGTTTTTGGTTTTCAACTCTCTTCAAAGAAAAGTGCAATGTCGTGACACGCTAAGTAGAGAGATCTTCCTCGCCTTCTTTAAAATTGGTCAAAAATTGTACTAAAACACACCCTCGGCAGTGATTATCTTCCCTACCCCGTCCAGCCGCCTCTGGGTTGAAACCTAGGTACTTTCCTTGGACGTTTTGATTTCTGAACCGCCGTTTCTATCCCTCGACCCGCCCTTGATAGGAAACAGATTCAACCTTATTGAGATGTAGACGATGCCGGAGGGGAGCCGCTGCGTCGGTGCGGCCGTGAGGTAGCATAAGGTACAGTCGGACAGATGGTACGCCGTTCGAAAGGGGACACTTGTTCCTAACTCAGTCAAGGACGGAGGCTATGAGTCACTTTGGTTCTAGACGCCTATTTTCTTTTGTTTTTCATCACCCCCGCTGAGATGAGCAGTTTCGTAACGTTTTCCAACGCGAAGAATTCATTATTCAATTTCAATCTCTTGATTGCTTTTTAGGCACCTACCAACAACAAACCTCAATAAAAAAAGTCTGCCAAGTGGGTGTGGCACATAGCTTCCTCGTATCCATAACCCGATTTTATAAATGATCCGATGCATAGTAGTTAATCTCAAAACACCAATCTCTAAGTACCTTTCATTACCCTCATAGGGGACCATCTACTCGCTAATCTGGACAATCATAGAAAATTTCATCAAATTAGGATGAAAAATTAAGTGGATCAAAAAAATACATAGCCTCGGCTGGGTTTCGAACCAGCGACCTTAGGAAATCAGATTAAGACTTTATCCTCTGAGCTACCGAAGCTTTGCTATTACTGGGATTTGAGATTCTCACAGGAGACCATCCCTCTATGAATGAATCCCTCTATGCACAGACACACAGACAGACACACAGACAGACAGACAGACAGACACACAGACACGGAACCAAAATTGTTCAGAAAGGTCTAAAGCGCAAAACGCGAGTGAAAATTTTGATTTTGGAGAACTTTTTTTTTCGTCCTTGAAAAGTGAAAACAAAGCTTCCGCTACCTTGGTAGACTCGGAAGCAAAAACCTCGACATATGCAGTTTATGGTGCCCTGGCACCATGGTGGCACCACTATTAGTGTCATGGTGGTACAGAGAATAATTCAAGAAAATCCGGAGGTACAATGAGAATTTTTCCTCAATTTCAAAGCTTGGGTACAATTAGTGAGCTGCGAAGGAGCCAAAATATTAAAAAATCGGATATTTTGTGAATAGTATCCCCCCACGCGCCCCCTCCTCATGCTAATTTTGATACTCTGGTAAAATAGTGTGCAATTTTGGAAGATTTTTGAGTCGAACAAAAAAGAAAAACGCAAATCGGTAGGAACTTGAGGCCTGGACAGAGTACACAATATTATGCCCGCAAACACACTTTTTAAAATCATTAACACCCCCCCCCCCTGTTCAACCTTTAAAAGGCAAAATTCGAAATTCCAGCGACGTAGTGCACAATTAGATAGTTTTGCGCGTCGAATAAAAAAAGAACCACGAAAATCGGTTGAGAACTAAGGGCTGGGCAGACGACATAAGATTTTGTCACACACACACACACACATACACACACACACACACACACACACACATACACCTACGATTTTTTCGCGGATTTGGATTCAGAATGGTCTAAAACGGATTAGCGTGTGGTTATTTTTTTTCTGTTGAGTGTTGTCCAACTTTATCCCAGATTGATCGCATAAGGACGCCCAAGTCTTACTGTGGGACGTCCGAAAAGTGCATCTACCTGTTGCTTTTCAACCGCAAGAGCGGTACGTACCAATGAAAACACCTCTAGCTTTTTGATTGCTATTGTGATTCTGACCACGCCCAAAATTAGTTGAAAAGATATATTTTTCAAGAGTTTTAAGGAAGAACAAATAAATGAAAGTCGTTTCACGGAAGGAACTCATAATCAATTGATTTTACATATCGGTTTATAGCATAGTGTTAGTGTCTATAAGAAAGAGCTCTGATCGATGAACCACGGCTAAATGAGTGTTGATTGAGAAATTAATTTGGATTATACGTGACTGCCTAAGAACCTCCTGAGAATCCCTTACCCCCCCCCCCCTCACCACCGCTCATACTGTAGCTAGCGTCTATAGGAGTGGACTAGTAGTGGACTAGAGAAGTAGTAGGAGTGGGCTAGAGAAGTAAGGGACCAGGTACCGATTAAGGTGAAAAGCTTGGAGCATCAAAGCTGATTACACCTACCTACCTGCTAGAAAAAAATCATTATAACATTTTTTGGTTTTCTGAGATTTTTCCAAAAGTGTGTCTCCACGGCACTAATGCGCACAAGATGATAGGAATGTTATATTATAGTTTGATCAAACAATGTTCAGGTTCTTCCAGTTTGTCATAAACGATTCAGGTCACCATCCTGAATCGCAATCTGCAAAGCACTGCGGACGTAGGCCTTGCTAGTGAGAAGGGCCTGGTCAGTTCTAATATTGGACTTCTTTTTTTAGGCGGTGTCAAGCTGGTGGGAAGAGCCCGAGGGGAGGCAAGAATCCCTGAGTTGGTACCTCTCAAAAGTGGCGCGGTATGTTACTTATTATTAATTCGACAAATGAAAATATTGGACTGAGTGGTACAAAAATGTATTCTTCTGTTAGCTAACGGATTCTTCACGACGGATGAATCAGGACTTTACCTTTTAGGGGAGTGTGAACGACATCAGTCGATGAGTCACTGTGTGATGGCACATAACACAATAAAATATCAGCTAGCCTGGAATAATACAATAATCAACCTCAGTAAATTATGATTAATTTAAATCACTTCTAGAGCACAAAATAAACATAGCAGATATGCGCTAACATCTAAATAACGGAGCTAAGTTATCAACAGGTAGAAGATGGAGTCTGACAATTGTTTACAGACTCTACCTATTCAGTCTGACCAATTCTACAGCTATTAGTCTGAAGAGACATGTTCTTGACTATATAAATATCGAAAAACGCATTACAAGGATACTTTTAGCAGTTTGGATTCAATTTATGTTTTGGTGTGCAAATTTTAAATGATATAATTCGATACAACAATATTCACAACAAAGAACAAAGGTTTGACCAAAATGGTTTTCAGAATTAACGTTCTTACGGAAATAACACACCAATAGGTACCAGCTGAGATTCTTTCCATGTTTGAGATATGTATCAACTAATTGTAACGTATATACGTATATATCATATTTTACATTTTTTCATAAATGAGGAAGAAGATGAGCCGCGTTGATTAGCATTTTAATATTGGCTTCTATCGCGAATCCACCTACCTTCGTGAATTCAGGCCTTCAGGACTACCCACATTGAATATAATTAGAGGCGCCCGAACAATTAGATCAAACGATTTCCCTATCCCCATAAAAGGAACCTGCAGGAGTTTGAATTCTGGAAATTACGGGTATAGTTTTTGTGGGCAACTGAAATTCTCGTAACTTGATACGGATCTAATGCAAGATGGAGTGTGTTGTATGTATGCATTATTGGACAGCAGGTACTGCCTATTACAGAGTAGTTATGGAGCAAATCTATTACATGCACGTGAAAATCAACCTTTCTTTTGCGTGCTTTTTTCTTTATTAGGAAGATATCTTCAGTGTTAACAAAGGTTAAACAATATATTCGACGATTATACTCGTAGTAACTGGTGGGCTATAGAAGGGCATTTGTGATTCATAGTGGTCATTGTTGGGCCATAAATCTTAGTAAAATGCATGGCAGAGCTAGTCGCAGACGTTGTTTTCTGCCATCTTCTGGAGACGATGCGAAATAATCAACTTGATGTGGGTACTTCTTTGAGGAACCTTCCTGATCAAACCCTCCATAACGACTCGCCAAACCGCATACTTTTTTGTCGGGAATAGGCGAGTTTAATCACCCAGAGGATACCTTCTTAGTTTCACCGTCTCTGCACGTTGATTGCCTCGGTATGGGAAAGTGAGACCCATGGGTAAGTGTCTCTGTTACTCTGTGGTATGGGGGACATCTAATGCTCCCGAGAATTCTTTCGTAGGAACGGACAATCGTGGAGAATGCGTCGGTCTGGAATCGTGTTGAGCAGCATTAGATGCTGCTCACTTTCTGGAACAATTAGATGGTACAAAGAACGGCTTGTAAGCCTAGAAAGATTCCAACACTCAGTATGACACGAAGAGCGAAGCAAATTTAAAGGAAAAACTAAGCACTATGAAGTTACTGTTGATACCTAGAACTATCAATAAACGGATAATTCCTGCTGAGATGCCCCTTTTGGTTTATTATTTTCAATAATAAGCCTTTGGAATCGAGCAAGAAAAAAAAAAATTTTAACCCCCCCTCAAAATTTGATGTTTTACGTTTCAAGGTACGTAGAATACGAAAATCGAATAAAAAAATGTCCGTCCGTCCGCCGTACGCCGTACGCCGTACGCGGCACTTTTCTTAGCAACACTGGACCGATTTGGTTCAAATTTGGTATATGGGCTCCATTTGGGGTCTAGTTGTGCCGCGAAGCTCTTGGTTGATGTAGGTCACTTCTAAGGGGTGAAAATTAAGGGTTGAAATTTTCAAGAGTGCCCTAGCTCGAAAACTCTCGAAATAAAGGTATCGTTTTTTCACCAATTTTAAATAGTATTGAATTTTTAAAAATTTTTGAGACCACCCGGAGCTCTGTAGGACAAACCGTTCGGTCCCTACGAGTACTTGAAGGTTTTCCTTCGATAAAACAGAATCATGAGTGTGAATCGCAAAAGAGGTCTAATCTCCATTCAAATTTTATCGGACTAAAATGCGATCGCTGTTCATTTCTTCGATTTGTATACAGTTTTGTCTTCTGCGTAACCAGTAATCAAATTTCCACATGAAGCTATCTATTTTTCCAATCGAGTGTGAAGCGTTTAGTTCTTCCTAATAAACTTGATTGTGAAGGTGTGAAGCCAGTATGGTGTGGTAGGTAGTACCTAGCTGGTAGGTAAAAAAAAGTTGGTAGGTAAAAAAAAATGTTGGTGGGTAAAAAACGCTGCAAATCATTGCTCAAAGGCTTCTTCACTCTTCAGATCACTGATCAGCTGAGTGAGCTCCGAAGCCATTTTCAATCCTTTTGAATGGAAGTGCTCTTCCAGGCGTCTCCAGCATTCGAGGAGATCTTCTTCACTCTTCAGATCACTGATCAGCTGAGTGAGCTCCAAAGCCATTTTTACTCCTATTGAATGGAAGTGCTCTTCCAGGCGTCTCCAGCATTCGAGAAGATCTTCTTCACTCTTCAGATTACTGATCAGCTGAGTGAGCTCCAAAACCATTTTTACTCCTATTGAATGGAAGTGCTCTTCCAGGCGTCTCCAGCATTCGAGGAGATCTTCTTCACTCTTCAGATCACTGATCAGCTGAGTGAGCTCCGAAGCCATTTTCAATCCTATTGAACGCAGGAAGCTGAAATTTGAGAGGGAAGGTGAAGGGAGAATACAGATGATGGTAGGTGCTATTGATTGAGAACCAGTGATCTATACAGAAGGGTGATCTATACAGAAAATAATAAACCTTTGAGCAATGATTTGCAGCGTTTTTACCTAAAAAAAACCTTAAAAAAGGGATACTTTGACTTAAATTATCCAGTCATTTAGCACTTTCTGATGGGGAGATGTTGGAGACTGCTCATCGGTACCTGTACAATGAAGAAATCCTGTAATTTAATCATGTACACCTATGAAAAAGTAAAGGGGACCAAAAAAGTGATTAAAACTATAATGGGGTTTTCTCAATTATATGATTTGCGGTGAGCGAGGTGAAAGTTGGACTATACTCACAGCTCTTGGTTGAGGACTGTGCTGGGTCGGAAACGGAAGGCAGTTTGCCATTGTCCAGATCCTAGGCTGTGCAATAGCCGTTTGGACGTGGCTTTTACAGTTTTGGCGTAGTTTAGCAGTTTGGGTGTGGTTTTGCAATTTTAGAGATTTTCATCAGTTTAGTTAAGGTTAATTTTGGAACAGCTAAATCAGTTAGGATGTGGTTCAAATGTTCAGCAATTCAAGTGTGGTTCAGCAGTTTGGGAGTATTTCATCAGTTTAGTTGAGGATTAGCATTTTGGAATTACTCCATCGTTCGGACGTGGTTCAACTGTTTTAGCATTGTTCAGCAATTTAGGTGTGGTATAGCTGTTTGGGAGTAATTTATCAGATTAGTAGTTTAGCATTTTCGAACTAACCCATCAGCTTGGACGTGGTTCCGCTGTTTTAGCATTGTTCAGCAATTTAGGTGTGGTTCAGCAGTTTGGGAGTACTTAATCAGTCTGTACGTGGATCATCTGCTTTAGCATTGGTCAGCTGCTAGGGTGTCTGTTTGCAGTTGTAAAATACTTCATCAGTTTAGTTGAGGTTTAGCATTTTCGAACTATTCCATTAGGTTGGACGTGGTTCAACTGTTATAGGATTGTTTACCATTTTGGGTGTACTTACTTTTACATTTCTGTTGTGGTTCAGCATTTTGGAACTACTCCATCAATTTAGACGTGGTTCAGCCATTTTAGACTGTCCTCTTCCTCCTGTATAAAAAAGTGACGTTTCCTTAAGCTCACTCACACATTTTGACATGAATATGTCTTTTAGTTTTTGGTCTGTGAAAAAAATGTTTGACTTTTTTTCAGCCCGAAAAGTTTAACGCGAGACAGATAAATAAATTCGGTAACCAGACAGCAAGAAAAATTAGTCTGGGAGACCCGGGTAAAATTCCAGGCCATGACTTCAAATTTTTTTCGTAATTTAATAAATTACGTGTTTTTATGTATATAAATGTGAAGTTGATTGGCTCTACTGGAGCATGTACGAGTATAAGAGAAAATATTAACAAAAATTACAAAGAATGGACTATTATTAATATTTCGGTTCGTAACGTTTTCAAAATCTATAAGGCAAAAGTGAAAAGTGGGAATTTAGACATGTTTATAATTTTGGTTGTAGAAAGATTCCTTAGTTTAGCTCTTGATGTTAAGTCCTGGAGAAGTGAAGGCGCCTCTAACGTTGCAATGAGCTTTTTCAGACTGAGGAAGTGTGCTTTTGTTTTCTTCTTTTTTTCATTTTTCTCAAAGTTTTGATGTTGTAACAATCGTCAAATGTGGCATCATGTGACATGGTATCGTGGCTTACAGGAAGATCGTCCACTCTTCTCACCACAGATGATCGGTGGTTGTTGACACTGAGGTTCAGCTGTGTCTCTGCCTTCCCGACGTAGAATGCTGGGGGGCAGTTCTTGCAGAGTAGCGCATATACACACATAGGTGTTTTGGACTCTGCTGGCCCTTTGAATTTTTATGTGTTCGGGTTGTTGGCAGACTTGAACACATCTTTCTCTACCACCAGGGGGCAAACTTTGCATCGTGGTTTACGGCATGGATGAAGTCCTAGTGGTGGAGGTTGTGTCCAGTTTGATGATCGGCGATGCGTCAGAATGTCACCAATTGATGATGCTTGTCGGTAAGCCACTGATAGTACATTTGGGAACTCTTTTTGTTGCTTGATTGAAGGACAGAAGTGGGTAGAGTTCTTTCAATACTTGGTTCAACTTTTCAACTCCGAAGAAGTAAGTAGTGGTGAGTCTTGCTTTCTCATCATCATTTCGGATAGTCGGATGGTTGTTGTTTTTTCGTCCTGCCTTTATCTTTCTACGTTAATTTCGAGTATTAACCTTAATCTAATTTCTCGCATAAAGGAGGAAATAAAACTTAGGCGTATCCATGATCTATCGTTTTTATCTTCCAGGGAAAAATTAGATGAACTTTTTACTTTTCATCCGGTCAAAAGTCATGAAAAACTTCAAAATTATTTTTTTACCAGAAATTTGTGTAGGACCCACACTTTAGGTATTCAAGTCAAGATAAACCCACCCTAGTGAACAAAGAACTTTGGAGTCGTCATTTCGTTTTATCGTATAAAATGTCACACAAACTTCATGTTAAACGTTGCCGTCCACAGTCACAGAGGCTCTTGGTATCGGTCCCATTACGAAAGTATGTGCCCCAGAAAAGGAGATGGTCCCCGTATAGGGAGAAATGACTCAACACCTCGACACCTCTAGGCAACCACTATGACTGTCTTCTACCGAACCGGCTAACGAGGTGTGAAAGAAGGCCGGGTTTGACGATGTAATTAAGCCTAGTCGATTAAAATCGTCTGCCAAGTTGGGTGAGCAGTATAGCTTCCTCACGTAGATTACGTACACATATAATAATATTACTAGATGTGAAAATGCTGCTATTTTATTGAGCGGTATCACTGATATTCTTCGTCATGGAACTGAACCTTTACGATCCTGTTGACGTTTATCTGAGTTGACAAACAGCAATACGATCGAGAAGTCGTTTGCGTTTATGTTGACGATTTTAAAACTTTTTCATCTGTATGGAGACTCCAACTGATCGGACCATTATAGAATCAATATGCTAATCTTGGGATTCAAATCTTATCAGTGGTTGTGGCACAAAGTTTCTTCAATCCGTACAAGGTTAATGTATAGGACGTTGCTGCTCCCTTCCTCCTAACCAACTCCATTACTATGAAATGCTGTTGTGGTTCCAGCTGACGCCAGAGGGCAGCACTTTTACCACTCAGATTAACGAATGTGGTACTGTACCTAGATAATGAATTTTGAAACGATGTTCGGTTTGGAGTTACAAAGTTGAATAAATTTGCTTCCTGGAAATAGACTATTCGCTCCTCTTAACTCAGTTTTTTATTGAAATGGGTTTCCACTACCTCGTCGCGAGTGATCTTATTCGAATCCTGTTCCGGATTGATCTGTATATTAGTTGAGTTAATTGAAAGTTTCATTTGAACAATGAGAAAAATGCTTTTAAAAATGGTGGCTGATAATCAAAGAGATTGGAATAAACAGCTACCAATTGCTCTAAAGGTCTAACGAGTAACAGATCAAACATCCAATGGGTTTTCGCCTGCTCATGTTGGGTCGAGTTCTGACATTACCCATCACACAGCTGTATGGAAGGGTGTCACAACAGATTCCTACAACCAACTTCTCCAAGGTCTTAAAGATTGGCTAGAATCTGTACACCAAAGTCCCGAGACAAGTTGCAGCAAGTAGAAGAAAATTTAAGATCAGTAGGAGACTACGAAGGAGACCTATTGTGGTGGGAAAGTTGGATACTGCTCAAAACTGCAGTTATGATTGGAATATTAGCTAACAGATGGGATCAAGACGGATGATGGAAAATGTATGATGGCGTGAAGATTGAGGTGATTTAATCATACATTGAATTTTTCAATTGTTCCTACTTTGTGAATAAACCACTTGCTGCAGTTTAATATATTTCTCTCTGGTTTTGTCAATAATTAGGCTGGTGACAATAATTTGTCGATAAGGGCTAGACTAGAAAGAAGACTGGAGCATCACCGGTTAACTTTGCACCGTAAAGACAATAAAAGAGCGGAGGAAGGAAATCAATCCGGCACGGGAGCGTTGGCCCGTGGACCCTCAAGTGGGCAGCTTCCAGCGCCATGAAGCCTCCTACAGTGACAAAAACGCCCACTATCAGCTCGGCCAGACTTCGATCCTGAGGTGCAGAATCCCCTGAAAAATGGATACATTCAGGTCACACTCATTACGCTAATTCGCAAAGTTGTCTTCGGCGGATCCGCGAGAAAGATGGAGCACGGGTTGTAAAGGCCCACCTACGAAAGTTTTGTTGAGCCGACAAATCTGGCGGGTTGTCTTTCTGGTGGCAACAGCGATATATTCCCCACAACCCACGGATCTGATCTGGGCATCAGTTATCCATTCTTTGAAGGAAGCGTAATGAATTGTACCTCCTTATATATTGAACTGGGCTGACCAAAATTGTGGATATTAGATCAAGTCAGGACATACCTACTGAAAAAAACCAAGTTTATTTGTTTGCTTGGGAAATGCGACCAGACTGCAAATTGCGACACCGAACGCCAGCTGTTGGAGCTACCGATACAGTCCGTGTTTGGACATCTTTTAATGTCGCCAGAGCTATTATACGCGTATAAGTCATAGCCACGGACGCTGCAAACGAGAATTAATATTGTAATGAGATGGACGACATGTACAAAACATGTTCCTCGGGGTTGGTATTACTTGAAAGGGAATCCAGTCATCAGCAACTGAAGTGAAGTTTTCACTGTACTAGGTAGAACAAGTTGTGGTTTTCATTTATTCAAATTTTCCTTTGTTGATCTCACGTTTCTCGCTGCATCAAGACGTACTCTAACTACCTGTCTTTGTAACACACCTAAATATTCCTCTTTTTAATGATTTTTTAAATTTTATCACTGCACATTTATTTGCTTAGTTTTGCAATCGTTTTTCCGAAATTGCTTGTCTTATTCATTGCTTGTTGTGTAAAAGTGTGCACCACGTATGCAGCTTCGGGAGTAATGAATAGAAATCTTCATTATTGAGGTTACTACGTGAAATTCGCATACTCTGAGGAATCTTGCATAATTTTCCTTTTCGTTGCGCATTTGAAGTTTTGTTGCCCATATTTTGGTATTTTCACAGCATATAAAAGCTATTATGATTTTTTTCGATCTCTGTTTATCATTAACTGTTTTTTAATTAGTTCATGATATTCTACGTAAGGTTGCTGTGTGGCACACTCTTTACCTTGATACGAACTGAGTTCTCAATGTGTCCTGGCGTCCAGTGAGAGTGAGAGTAGATAATGACACCCCTCTCACGGTTCGATCATCGTAATACGAGAGGCCACCGGATTATTATCGGAGGGAGTTCCTTTTCTTGTAGAAAAAAACGGACACGCTACATCTCAACTAAAAAAGTCATATGACCGGAAATTAGTTTGGCTCTGACCGTATTATTTGCAAGGTGAGGGTCAAAAACGATGTAATGCACCAAGAAAAGTTGTAAGATTTTATACTTTGGCTTATTGTTAGGTTGTAAGCCTTTGGATATTAATTACACACAATTAACATTAACGATAATTGCCTAACACCAACAATTGACTCATCGAGAATATTATCTTTATGAATATTCACTTTTTCCAACGGTACCTACAGCAGAATTCGTGCAGATCGGTCGAGAAGGTGGTTGTAGTAGAGTGGATCAAAACTCATTTTGGAATCAAAGGAAATGAGACGCCAGATACTAGGTATATATAGTCTTGCAAAACACGACCGTCGAGGGGACTCTATTGAATGAATAAATGGAAAATGCATTATTGCTACGAGTATTTGGTAATAAATTAATTTCTTTGTCCTGATTTGGCAGTATCAAATACGAGCATAAAACAACTCATACGATATTCAAGAAATCTGGAACGCATGTACACCACTTGGCACGTACCACTTTTAACTTGAAACTTTAGGGTGGGAAGTATTTCAATCTTTTGAAAACTAAGTTGCCAAATACCTCTCCAAAATCTGCATTCATCTATCCTGAATGCCAAGTATTTTTGAATGGTCGAAAATTTATTAATTATATATGCAGTTGTTGTTGTTTTTGCTTATTGAGCTTGTTACTATCTTACGATTCAATTTGGATGCTTCGTTGATTGATTTAAATCAGTAATCAGTTGATCTAACCCTACAATCGTGGGGAGTGCAATTCAGACCTTACCACCACACTATTCTTAAAGCGGATAAATGTCAGTACCGGTTCAAACGATGTTTTGTTGAAGCCCTTCCCATTGTTTTCCCTGTTGAATTGTGCGATTGACAATGGTGGCTCCTTAGCGTCGGCATCTGTGATCATTGTCAACAGTCAGAATTTCTGCTTTTATTTCTGTAGGCGCTGTTGCCAGCTACCGTTGCCCCCACTACGCCCTGACTGCTAAAAATGCGCGCCCGCTCGCCTCTTTCTTCTCCATGATATCTCCATCGGGAAGCTATTCTTCGCTCAACATTCTTGTTATAGTTAATGTCATCGACTAATGAGACGATCTACTTATCGACGAGTACTTGTCGACAGATGTCAATATTTATCTTCCGCAAACATTAGGACGGAACACGTTTTTTCAACAGTTCCAAGAACGATAGGTAGATATAAGGAAGTATTTTGTGTGCCAATTTTATCTGAATGATCGGAGTTGAAGGAATCTACTGTTAATGACCTGAGGAGTCTACTAGATACAACAAAGCTGGGTTAATGAGAGGATTTAATTATTTAGGTAACTGTTACATTTTCAGCAACTAGATGTAATTTTAATTAAGCAAGAATATAGGAAAACGGATCAGTTGAGTGAGCAACAAGCTGTCAGCTTTCATTCATTAAGCACCTTTTTTACTCTTCTCTTCTCGACTGATTTTCACTCTAGCCTTTTGGGGGCATGATCAGCTGTAAGCGTTTAAAACACTTAACTAACAGTCAACTTCTCGCTTGATCACCCTGAAGCTGTGGAATCACACGCGTGTGTGAAAGGTAACCTACGGAGAGGTAACCTTTAAAACCTTCATGAAGGATTCAGAAGTAAATCTCACCAACTCCCACTTATCCAGGTTCCACTGAAGGACTGAAGAGGCTATAAATCATATTGGGTAGTTACGGGTGATGGCATGGTTGAATTTTGTTCCATGGGATACAAGATTAATATATGGAACGACGTATGGTCACCATCCCTCCTTTGGGGAAAGTGCCATTAAGTGTTGGTTGTCCCTAAGATCCTGTAGCTTTTGTATAATGTTAGTTTCATAAAAATATACAACTTGGCAGGACCTACAGATCATCGCAGTTCAACTCCGGGATTTGGGAACAGACTGGGAGATTATTTCGAGGTCATATAAAATGAGGACAGTTGCTTCATCAACAATGGCAGCACAATTTATCGCTTTAACTGTATATGTCGTGGATATGGTATGATTAATGTACGCCCTGGAAGATATTGATTATACTGAAAATACGGCCTGCAATTTGGAGCGATAATAAAGCTACAATATCGTAAATTCCCATTCGAAACATATTAATATAAATCTCCTTTGTATTCAGGACTTGGTAAAGAAGGAAAGGTTGAGCATCGATTACTCGCCCTGTCACACCAATGTCGCTGATGTGGTGACCAAGTCTTTCACATGGAACAGGAATTCGAGCATTAGAGCATTGGGCTCAACAGGATCTGCAGAACGGACGGGAGCTTTGTTTTTTTCATCGAAGATTCTTTAGCTAAGTGATTGTGTTGGTTCCATATTTATGAAGTTGCTGAATCTTCTTGTCGTGCAGTTTACCGGACAAGAAGGTTTTCTCTCAAGGTTAAGTACACCAAAATCTTCTCAGTGCTCCCGGGAAGAGATGTAAAAGTCTTCTTTTTAATCATCTCGAGATCGTGGAGTAGATTCATGTACCAAAGGGGTCCAAAGGGGATGTACAGTACATGAGCTGAAGGTTTAGCGTCTGAATTTACCCATTCCCTTTTCGCTCTATTATCATAGGAGTCTGTATGTTCAAAGTTCCTAGACGGTAAGGAAATATGATTTCGACAGCCCCACTGCGAAACCCTTTAAGTTCCAATTTTTCAAAAAATTAGTATTTGAGCCTTTCCGATAGATTGTGCTCTTGCGCACATTATAGTGTTGCCAAAATCGGGCTATGGCTTCTCATTTCTTTTCTGTGGTGAAATGTAATAACCTGTAAGCCAGGTTCATATGTTAAAAATGTCACAGTTTTTTTCGTCTCCTGGAAACTTTTTGGTATTGAACATACAGGGTTTTGCAGTGGGGCTGTCGATTTGTTACTAACAGGTCATTTCAGAGAATCAGGTGGAAAAATGTCTCAGAAGGAGAAGAAATGTGTACTTGTTGAATCTCGGGGGCTCACACACACCATGGAGAGGTAACGAACAAACTGACATCCCTGATCCATCAAGAGCAGCCCAGAGATGGTCTGATCCCTTTAGTGTTATAATCAGTTAACTCTATGCGATATGCAACCAGTTTTGTAGAGGTGTTTGAAATGTCCTCTGTAAAAATCCTGCCATGCGGTTGGTCAGAAGACTTTTGAATTGAACCATTAATGAAACAAAAGTGTCGGGTCAATTTAAATCTATCGTTTGAACGGTACTCTGCTAAATCACAAATCGCTTCACAGATCGCTTTTCCACCAGCTGAAAATTCGAAGGCCGCCACCACCGAGAAGTCTTCACTTTATAATGTCTCTTCTTACGACAAAGTGTCTTCAAGTGCATCCAAATCTAAAAGAAACGTGTCGGGACCGTCAAAATGCAGGTGTTTTCCATAAAAAGCGAGATGTATGGTCACCCAGCCCTAGTACGCTCTCAAACGAATTCCATCGTTTCCATGGTACTCTGCCAAATCACAGATCGGATTCCGTTTTCCACCGGCTCAAGACGTCCGTCCCCGAAGACCTCGAGGGCCGCCACCCCCGAGTCCAGCTGACTTCTGGAACTCCAGCAGGCTCGACCCCCCCGAGGAGTCTTCGGTCTATTTAGGTTTTCTCGCTGTCAAGGGTGCTCCCCTCCCCGCCCCCAGCCGCTGTCCCGACTCTCCCCCGGTTCTTAGTTCCCTGGCCAGCTCTTAGTCCGCTGTCGGCTCTCGTAGCAAACACTTCGCGTGTGAAAATCCGTCTTTTTAACAACTTTTTTCCCTCCACTCGGTGAGTCAATTTTTCACGTATTTTCTCCTATCACACTAAAGTATGATTTACCCTTCGACGAAAGAAAACTGATATGTGTCTTTAAATAACGAGCAAAAATTAAATCAAATATTTTTACTCTTAAATTCGTTTTTTAGCTATTCTGGGATTTAAAATGTTTATTCTCAGTAACCAGGCCCACGACTCAATGTAATCTCTCCCTCTACAGTGAACCAACAACAAGAAAAACTATGTGTAACTTAAATAAATAAGCAAAATTTGAAAACAAATTGTTTTCGTCAATTTCAGAGATTTCTAACCATAATAATTTTGAATTTTTAATGAACCACTTTTTCAAGGGAGTTATGCTATTCCACATAGTTAGTATCTGCTTCTGTGCTTGTAATTTTCAAGAAAACCCAAAAACTCCTGTGTTTGTCCTTCAGTTATCATAATCGGACCTATTCCAATCATTATGACTACCGAGTTAACCTCATCTTTTAGTTATTGACGTTTTGGATCAATTTTGAAATTTTTCGATTGTTTGTATAATCAGAAGAAAGATGACAAAACTTTTCCTCAAACAAGTTTAAACTTGATTTAAAATACGAATAATTTAAAGGATCAGAAACTAAGACAGGGTTTTCGTCCCTCGCTGTGTTTAATTTTGAAATGTAATGTGAAATCTTTTTTTTTTTTTTTTTTTTTTTTTTTTTTTTTTTTTTTTAATCATTTATCATGCGGTTTTTCTATTCGTAGTTGATTCGTTCAATTTTTGTTAAGTGGAACATGCTGTCGACAGTTCTTTGAGGTACCCAATACGAAGTTATCACGAAGGTATCGGTTTACATCAAAACGCTGAAAATATAGGTAGGTGCCTAGTCCCTACCCTCCATACCCAATTGATAAAAAAAATTACGTTATCAATAAAAATTAGGTCTTTCAAAATCAAAATGTTCACTAGTACCTACTTTGATTTTATTTTGAGTTTTTGAAGGACTTCGGTTCCGTGTGGGTCTATCAGTCTGGGGTTCCGGAGGTTACTACTGGATAATATAAATGATCCTAGTTGGATGAATTTTCAGGGTTGAAGGGGGTTAGCCTCAAGACGGTCCTCTATGAATTTCGGCAACGCGATTTCGACGCTTTTACTTGAACAACATTCTCACGATCTGATTCTTGTGAGGAAGCTATACTGCCTACCCAACTTGGCAGCTAATCCTTTATTGGGATGGTTGGTGTAGGTTTATCGGAGAATCAGCCTTCCTTGGTGGCGCTGATTGAGTAAACATGTTTGCAATAATAACAAATCGTCAACATGACTGAAATTTGCTTTCCTGATATTTATAGTTACCAGAGTTTGTTGTGTTGAATTCTCTGTTATTGTTAGGTAAAATTTTTCCATCAAACTGACAACCTCCAATACTGATCCTGTTGTGCCCTTCAAATCTCTTCGTTGATTGTTGAATTGGAATTTCTTATCCATTTATTCATAGGAATACATCATCAGTCGGTTAAAATTCAACTTTGCGAAAGATACCAAGCAAACTATAGGCAACTATAGCATTTATGATGATTTTTTCAATTTTTTCACAATTTTGTAAAAATTTTGATCCGTGAATTTTTTTAACTTGTTTTCTTGAAAAAATTATGGTCATTTGGGGGAATCCTGTACTATTTACTTGGGATTAACGAATTTTCGACCGCTTCCAAATGAAGAGCCCTTGCAACATCAATCCCTAGTGAGTTTTACCTCTCGATCACTTTGCAAAACGATTCGGCGATGTATGAATCATACATCGTTCTCAAGAAGGTGTTTTTGTATCCTGTTTTTTTCGTGGCCTGAATGCAAAACGATCTCAGGACAAATTCGATCGCGCTGTCTGTGTAAATCATTGTCTCCGGTGATCTTGCTATGTACATTATTCTATTATCAGCACCGAATCTTACGTGAGCGTAGGGAAATGTTCCCATTTTCCAGCTTAATCACAATAGGCAACGTTGTAAACAAGTGGTTGAGACAGGGCCAAAGGTCAGGGACTCATTTAGGTCTCTTGTAACTAGATTTTTGAAGTTCATATTATTTATTGTACGAATAATTGAGAGCTGTAAATTGAGCGATACATTATCATTTAAAAAATGCTTGAGTTATGCAGGTGCTTACAGAAAGAGTGTACTCATTATAAACGACAATTATCCAATGTTAATTTTAGTCAATATAAACAATTAAACAAAAATTATCATATCGTCGCCACCACGCCATAACTTTGAACTCAATGTTCTCAGAAAGCTGATTTTGCAGATTCGTGGTTTTGGCGTGGTGGCAACGATATCTTAAATATGAATAATTTTTATTGAATTAATGACCTAATGCGTAATGTCCAACTTCTGCTATCTACATTGTTTTGATGGGGTAATCCGAACAACCAAAGTAAATTTCATCGAAATTGATTGTAGTATAGGAAATTGGCTTCTGATAGCGCAGTGGCAATTATTGACCTTCACCTCCTTTGAAATTTGCCTGGACGATGTCATGAATCCAGGCCTCTAAATTTGAGCGAAATCGGTCTGAGAAAACGAACTTATTGTCTATACAGCAATGAAGTTTATAGAGGAGCGTTTGGAGACTAATTGCAAAATCTCTGATAGTTTCACAAAGGTCAAAAATAATATTAGTATAATAAGTCAAATCTCCAGAAGCTCTCGAAGCTTCAAAACGCAATAGGTGATGATTTAGGCAAGAAAAGTAAATCACCAAGTTACTGTTACTGAAGTTGACTAAGTGGGTAACTACTTGATGAAGAAGCTATCAATAAAATTCCACATTCCTTCAAACGGGTTTCTCGCGGTTTTTCCCAAAGGCAGTTTCCGAAGCAAACAATACAATGGGTGGGCGGCAGTGGAGCCGATGATTGCTCCCGATTTGCACTTTAGGAATCGTTCGTTGCTCTCCGTTCCCGTTCGTTTTCCAAAGATCCCGTAAAACCTTCACTCGGATTCTCAAAAACGTTTGTTTTGCCTGTCGCTACATTGAATTTTAAGACGTTTCCAGAACTAGCTGGTTAGTGAAGACAAATTGCCTGTGTGCGATTTTTCAGGGGTAGATTTTTTAGAGAGTAATAGTTTAGAGCAAGAAATAATTGCGTTACACGTTCTAATGAAATTTTTCTGTTTTATAACTCATGTTACGTACACTATGAATTGGATGGTCAGAAACATGAAAATGAGAGTGACGAGGAGAGAATGAGGAGTTTCAAAACATAAGCTTGTTTATTGTTTTTGAGGGACATGTACCAGCACTATGCTTGAGGAGACACAGTACATTTGAAATTATGCATTGGCAAAATTACTCCAAGTTTTGAGGTACAATTTTAACCTTAATTGGGCCATGGAGTCACTAGTGTCACCGAAAATATCTCGGGAACTTCACAGCTGTCCCAAAGTGTCACCTGAGAAAACAAAATTAGATTGCAATTTTAAATTTAATGGACAGCAGAATTTTTTGTGGGCTATTAGAAGTCTCAAAATGGAGTTATGACAAAAATATCCAAGGAAATCGCAAAATTTTTATAAAGTTTTGTCATAACATCATTTTTTGACTTTTAATAATGTACAAAAAATTTAGCTGTCCATTAGTTTTAAAATTAATTGTAGTTGTAGTTAATCTAGTAACTACTTGGAACAGCTGTGAAGTTCCCGACATATTTTCGGTGACACTAGTGACACCATGGCCCTGTTTCCGGTGACACTAGTGGCACCTTGGTCCAATAAGGGTTAATACCAACTATAGCCAAGTTATACAACCTTATTAATACCATATCATTAATTCCAGGGGTATAATTCGTACTTAACTAACTGAGCACTGTATCACCACTTCATGAGCCTATATAATATACTCGTATTATGTAGCCAGGTACATATTATGTACCTACATTAGGAATGAAAACCCACCAGCTGTCTACAACCAATGTAATTGCAAATTATAACGGAAGGGAAAATTTCTAACTACCTTTAACCTACGCTGTACCTGAACCTAGTTGTCTTATAATATGTCCTAATAAAATGATACAGAAGCAGCATACAAAACACGTGAAAAATAGTTGTCTCCTGATTCCCAGTTGTAGCACTTGTGGGCTGTGCTTGTGGCTATTACTCGTACCACTTATGCTTGCAAAGTATGTCTTCCTTGGTAGACATTTCTTGATTATTTGGTACTATCTATGTACACGGCGGTTACCTACAAAAACCGCCATTAGGAATTTGAGAGATTCTGCTGACAAAGTGCACATCAAAGTACAGTGACCACAGGTACTGTCCGACTCACGCACGTTTTTAGAAACCTTGTAGTAGAACAATAATTTTGCATCTGAATTCATAAATAACGGAAGATTCCTTTTTGTAATTGATAGGTGATACATTTTTCCTCTCCATGATAAAAATTGCAATCAGCAATCTTCATTTTTGATCTCTTTGATCGAATGACCCGATGTATGCTTGTCTATATGATTGCATTCTTAAACCTCACCAACTCAACTTTTGTAATTCCCAACCGATCTTGAAAATGTTTACATGGATTGTCGGGTTGTGTTTTTCGGGTTGTTGCTTTCGATGGTGTCCCTATACAATGGATTTCTGCCACAATTGGCCTGTTTCCCCACAAACTTGGTATTTGGATTCCATCACAATCGGCGCCTGTAAAACGTATTCTCAATTATGCTTTTTGCCATTAAGAAAATAATCGTAATGGCCATGTTTGACTCTAAGAAACATACTACCCCTCGATATTACGAGTATATTTAATTTTTTACTCCAACTAATTCTATACTTCCATAAGGTGTTTTTATTTTAGTCGACTTCTATTATCGAAATGTTGCTATCAAAATAACGAACAAGGGCCTAGCTATAGAGGGTGGAGGGTAGGCAGTGCACGTACAAGTCTCTCAGACTCAATCCTAACCACCTCGAGTGACGTCACTGTAACTCGACTCCTCGCATTTTATTTTTGGACTTCTCGCCTCTCCTAGTTACGACTCTTCTGCAAGCCATCTACAGGCCAGCTGAAAATATCACGCTTATTCGCTCAGTCTGAAAAAATAATGTTTACCAATTCATCGTTGGATGTATTTAAAATGAAGTTGAAGAGCTTGACTACTTACTCAGAGCTCTCTCAAAAAACATCTAAATCTCGCATGATCTGATCGAATGGTGTATAATTTTCAATACTAAATCCGATAAAACCATGCCCATGTAGAAAAAATAACCGATTCCGATAAAAAAAAAATTGACCAAAATCGAGCCAACATATCGAAAGAGCTGCTTTAGGAAAATCACGTTTCACAATTGAGCTTTCGCTCTTGCTATAATTGGTCCGATGGCCATAAAATTCATAGAGTACCATACAGAAACCCTGAAAATGTCTGAACGATTGGGCCACAGTGTTCAATATTGCTTTGAAAAGGAATGCACCAAATACATCTATGTAACCAAAACTATTCAGAAAGATTTTCAAAAAATTTCGTTTTAACTTGAATATTTGCTTGAATTTTTCCAATACATTATTTTTTTTTCTCAAAATACATCTTTCGAAATCTGAAGTTTTTTACGCATTTACGATTCAGAATTTTTAGGCTATTTTAAGCATTTTCTTTGATTTTCGTCTGTTTGTCGAATTGCCTGACTCCACTAAAACCATTTTTCGGCTAAAACTACGTTTACGAAGTTATAATGAAGGCTGATAAAACTTTTCGTCAAAATCGCTCAAGTTCTGAGGTCTCCAGTAATTGTTTATAAATTTCATCACATTCGGATCAGTCAGATCCTCTTCTACTACGAGTAGGTTCCTAATTCGAAAAATGTTGTTATGAAAGAACTCTCAACTCGCAGGTATCTAGGCAAGTACTTTTTCCCTCTCTCTGTACAAAATATTTACTTGTACATTATTGGCTGTAATTAATTACGTTAGGCAATCTTTAAACTATGATCTTTGCCAGTTAATTGTTGTGTATAGTAAGCGGCGATTTTTTCAATTATGGGCCACTGAGCCGCGCCGGTTGTAAACAATCTCTTCACCGGGGATCCTGGTCCAGGGAGGCTCCAGGAACTGGAACAGCCGTCAGGAAGGGAACTGTTGTAGGTTAAGACCAGAAATGAAGGTCGAGCATTCCGGTTTAGATGGTTCGACCCAAAAGCCTTCCGAATGAAGTTTCACGATGCAAATCGAGGAATATGAATGGCCGAAGAAGTGGTCTCAGTCACTAGGGAGGAATGCGTGCTTCTACTGCCTGTTACAGTGTACAGGACATCCCAGATGTGGTAGACGCACTTTTTTGGGATAAATAACAGCCCACTCGGACCTGGTCTTACGTCCCGAATTTGGTGGGACAGTCCAGCTTTGAAGGTTAGTGTCTCGTTGTCCCAAGATAAGATAGGGCGACTATCTGGGAGAAGTCATAGATACATAACATATTATGTACTTACCTGTGATGAATTGTGTATCTTCATCCTCTTTAAAGACATCTTCCAAGCTGTGGAAAACCAATACTTTCAAATGAGTCAGAATTTATCAATATGATCACACACGACAAAAATACGGTTCAAATTGTCTCTTAATTTCCAGTTTACGTTTGTTTCTGGTGACGACCTGACTCAAGAAATGGATCCAACATTGCACTGTAAGGAACAATTAAGAAAAATTCGATCTTCATGGAAGTCGTTCAATGGAGCCTTAATGATCTTATGCCATTTATTTAATGGCATTTTGATGAACTCTATAGCGCCAAGTTGTTGATATTTATTGTTAGACCCTCTGAGGTGCAAGGATGTCTCGACGACCCAGTTACCAGCCAGACCGGACTACAAAGGTAAATATTTGGGGTTGACAGTTGACATGAAGGTCGCTGTTGTTGAACCATGTTGTTTTCCCAAAACAAGAAAAATGGTTAGAAAATTGGGCGTCTGCTTTGATAATATTTGGTTTATTATTTTTCTTGTGTGTCATTCTATGAAGTATCAAGGAAAAGTTTTGAAAGGTGGGTCGATTCTTTTCATAAATTTCAAAATAGGATGGCGAATCGACTTATCTACATGAGGGTATAAATACTCATACGTGTGAGAAAGGGATGCATGTAAAGGTTATGTCAGAATGAAGAAAACTTATTATCTACATTTCGACTATTTACTAGTCATGTTTATGGTTTATTACTAACAATTTAAAATTTCGGGCTTGATAAACCTGTTGACATATTTGTGAATGTTGGAAGTTGGAACATGGTCATGACTGCGAAATACGAATTCGTAATATGCATATATTGAAGTTAGGACAGCTTTGTATTCATACGCAGGCTAAATTTTAGAACGTTTAGAGCAGTTTTGGTTCCATATTTGTTGGTTTATTAGAGGCCGTTTTAAAGGAAGTTGAATAAAATGT
This sequence comes from Apolygus lucorum, assembly GCA_009739505.2. NCBI lineage: Eukaryota > Metazoa > Arthropoda > Insecta > Hemiptera > Miridae > Apolygus > Apolygus lucorum. Next base: position 27,910,302 of record CM019179.2, read on the forward strand.
GCGTGTTTCTCCGTAAATAGAAACCCTATAAGTTTCATTGTTGTTAAAACTACCGATTACGGTAGCGTGGATGAATATGAAAACCTTTGAACCAAGATTTCTCAGTCCTCAGTTGATGATGAGTGCGTTAATTTCAGAATGATTGTTGGAGCACTTATTCTGAAAAATTGACTTAATCGTGTTGTTGCTTCTAAATTTAGAAATCTATCCACTTTATGGTGAAGTTCACATTAACGGAGTGGGTTTTTATTAGTTTAGGTCAATCCAATGATTTTAGCTACACTGCCCAACCAACTTGGTCGGCTTCTTTTATTTCATATTTTGCAGACATTATCAACACGTTTTAAATCATAATTCCTAATATTAAAACTTGATAGAAGTGAAACGGATCTAGTAAGTTCTTCTCTTCATTATAAATAGACATTTTCTGGGTTACCCCGCTCATAAGCCGGCCCCGAGTCTGTCTATTCTGGTTGAGCGGATGGCCCGATTCCAAACAGAAATTCTACCGACATGATTCTCCTCCCTTTCCACTTTTCCTTAAATAGGTGGATCTTTATTGAAATTCAATCGTCCGTAGACAACCCCGAATTTCTGAGAGACTTGGAAGTGTCATTTTAGAGCCACCTTGTCCGGAAGAGAGAGCACAGCATACGGATATTTGATATCTTGGACTACTTCCATTATTTCTCCCATCTTCTTAACGTGTATTCATCGAGAATATGTTGTTGCAAACTGACGATCTTTCAACATGAATATTATTGTTTTAAATTGGTCGGGATGTGGCAAGGTTGGAATAACAGCAGGACACTGAAAAGTAGACCATTTTCGGTCACAAATAGGCATTAAGCTCTGAAATTTGGTACCTCGTCTAGATATTGAGAAAGAGATAACTCGGTTAGTTCATACGATAAGCTTGTTGATAACTTCCAAAAATGATCGGGAGGAATATGTGTCATCTGTGTGGATGACACATATATTATACCCTAGCGAGAGAAATTTGAACACAGTTTCCCCACGAGCGCTGGAAGTTATCTGGCTAGTGAATTTTTTTTTCTGCTATTCTCCTAGCACTCTAAAATTTGGTACACAGCCTCTTGAGGAGCGCAAAGAGATCAAGAAAGAGACAAGGCGGCGCATTCGAACTTTCAGGATCTTAGGAACTTCTAGAATTGATAGAAAGGAAGATACAACCATCAGCTGTGCCAGCGATAATGGTAACTTCCCTTTCGTCCTCTCTACAGTATGGAACGTTTGTGTACATACAGCCCCCTTAAGGCTAAATGTAACAAATTTAGTAGTGAAATCTGGCTCCACGAGGCAGCACCAAATTATTTCAATTCTGCTAAAGGATTTCTCTTCAGGATTCACTTAGGATTGCGGGTGATTGGTTAGCGGCCGCACTCCTTGCACACAAATCCTGGAAACAAAAATCCAACGGCTAAAATCAAATTGAAAATTAATTTTTTTAAATGATAAAAATTTGACAAATTTGTTAAACAGTGAGCAAAAAAAAATGTGTGCAACTGTTGAATCAATTACTTACCCTCAATTCTACGTGAATAATGAAGATAAATCTATTTGCCGAATTAAAATATATAGTTTTGTTCTCAAATGAGGAGTTAACAAAATTTGGCCCTACTGGTGCTGCCATCTCTTATCTCAATATTTCACTAAAACCTAGTGACATTTAGTGTTACGAGCATTGAAAGTCATCGGGATGATGTCAAATCCAAAAAAACGTTTGTGAGGTGAAATCTTTTTTCTCCCATACATCCTAAAACCCTAAAATGTGGTACACATCGCCTTTGGGACGTCTGTAAGTGATCGGGAGAAAGTCAGATGAACTGGGTAACCCTTAAAGAAACTAGGTACCTACAGGAATGATTAATATCAGCAGTGATTATCAACCTACACAAATAACCAATATGAAGTCCCTGCAACTCTTGTGATTGATTAGTGATCTCATAATTTTCTTTCTAACTTTGCCTCTTATCGACGAAGTATCAAAAAAGCACCATGAAACCAGTCAAGTTTCCTTCACAAGGATGCAGACTTCAAAGAAATTTCCATCGTAAGATACATTACAGATACAATTACATCCAAGCCCTCCCACCACTGTAAGAATTGTTGGTGTTTTCCAGGAATGAAGGTTTTTATGAGAGGCGCTTACAATTAAACACCACCTTCTTGATGTAGGTACAGTGATGCAACTCCTCGAAGTTAAGGTTTTCCAATCTACGGAAAGGACTATAAAGAAATATGCCTGTCTTACTTCTATAGACAGAACTACGGACCAAGATGAACTCAATGCATTGAAGGAGTCCCCTATATAACTCTCTTCTGTTTCCATCCCTCCAGAGGACCGTTCCTACTTACGGCCCTACAGATTACCTATCGGGCTTCCTCATTCTTCAAGTGTCCAGCGCGCTTCGCTTTCCAAGGGGAACTATTTTTGAATCGAACCCATCAATCTCTGCTAGTTCCGCTATGCGTCATCCACCAAGCTTGCGTTCCCAGAAATTGAAGTTACGGAATGGAAAGTGCGTCACAGCTCGCGACAACCATCGGATTACTATTCAGTTCAAATAACTTCGAAATGATTAGAATACGAAAGTTGATTGCAAACGTACCATTGAGCCTTAACACACCATTATACGTTTGGTAAAGAATATCTTACTAGGTTCCTATTCACAGTGGATAATCTACTGAAAGTGATTGGAACAACAAAGTAAACTTCTCTCCTATTAATCCTAGAGCTCTGAAAGTTGGTATACATTCTCTAAGAGACCCCTGAATAAGAAGGAAAAGAAGGGACCTAATATTTTCTAGTGAGTGAGCGTGCGCAAATGTGAATTTCTTCTTCTCCAAAAAACTACCAATTAATCGCCAGATTTTTATGACAATTTCAAGCATTACTTGGGTCAAGTTCTGAGATTTTTCTCAAATTTTGAATTCTGAATTCTTTGATTGTTGGAAGGTGGTTCCAGAATGGTTTCTTATGAACTGACGGAGATTGGTTGGAGCCGAGGGGGGATAAGTTCTGAATTTCAATCGTATTTAGAAAACTATCAATTGATCGTCGAGTTTCATAGTAGGAAATCGGAGCTCTAATCAATTATATATATTTTGCACCAGAAACGAAAGCTCCTGATGAAGTTTCATTCAGAGGCATTTGCTGGGCTACTGTATGAAACAGTTGACTGTGACTCAGTTCAGAATCATGTAAAGGCTGCCCTCCAATTTTGGTTTATTATTTTCAATAATGAACCTTTGGAATCGACCAAGAAAAAAAAATTTTAACACCCCCTCAAAATTTGATGGTTTACGTTTCAAGGTACGTAGAATTCAAAAATCGAATAAAAATTTGGCCGTCCGTCCGCCGTCCGCCGTACGCCGTACGCGGCACTTTTGCCACTTAGCATTGACCGATTTTGATGAAATTTGGTATGTAGGCTCCATTTGGGGTCTAGTTGTGCCCCGAAGCTTTTGGTTGATGTAGGTCACTCCTAAGGGTTCCAAAATCAATTTTGAAATTTTGAAAACGCCGTAACTCAAAAAATTTTGATATAAAGGTATTATTTTCCTTCAATTTAAGATTCTATAGAATTTTTAGAATTTTTTGAGACCACGCGGAGCTCTGTAGGACAAACCGTTCGCTCCCTACGAAAATTTAAGGGTTTATATTGAAATATATATATAAATCAAAACACGATTGTGAATCGCAAAAGAGGCCTAATCTCCGTTCAAATTAGAGCTGACCGAAATGCAATCGATGGTTGGTGATTTTTATTTATTTTATTTTTTTTAATATTTTTTTATTATTATTTCTTTTTTTTTTGATTTTTTTCTTCATATTGGATGGTTGGTGATTTTGTAGACGAGTGATCTATATAAAAATAATAAACCGTTGTGTAATAATTTGCAGCGTTTTAGTAGAATCAAGGGGCTGGCCCATGGGGGCCATTTGCTCGTATGGCCGAGGGACCCCAAGACTGCAGTAAATCAAATTCACAATCTTTTACCTACAAAATGAGATGAAATCACGAAATTGGAATGTAGGGACGTAATGAGATTATCTCTTGTTTTTCTCGAGATAATAATTTTAGACATGAATGGTGGAAATGTTAGTTGAACAAATCCCCACAATCCAAACTCGAAGGAATTAAATTATGGCCGTATTTACGTGAACCGGCGTATATTTTCCTTGTAAGCCTGTTTTCTTTCCCGGCCGCATTCTCCACAGCGGTATAATCAAATTTATTTTTAGTTAGTTTCCTGTTTAGCAGGTTTAGTTTGCAGAAATAGTCAGACCCTGAGAGGGTGAATACAGAAAATCTATTTGTGAATGTACCCACGTGTACATCCATGGGTTCCACAAAGCCCTGCCCTGGCCTACGTCATCACATAAATTTTAGCTAACCTTTGAAGTGCTTTAAAATGTGATTACTGTTGCCTCCTGTATAAACTACTTCTTGAAGTAATATGCGCCTAGAGGTAGTAGCTAGGTAGTTGATTTATTATAACTTCAAAGGAGAAACTCGAGATGGTAAATATAAAAAGTTATAAAAGAAAAACAACCAATTTTTCAAAATTAAAAGTCAACTCTAAACGATCTAAACTATTTATTATAATGATTTGAGGTTTGGTCAATAAAATACTCATCCATTACATCAACATTTCATCTCATTTTTTTCGACGTCCTCAAGGCCTTATGGAAACTTGATTTTGACTTGTGACTAGAAAACAGTTTTGCCGAGAGTTAATGGTTAGTACGTAGAATCCGAAAATCGAATAAACTATTTCCCGGTTCTTTCCATAATCAATACGGTCTGATTTTGAAGAAATTTGGTATATCGGCCCCATTTGGGGTCCAGTTGTGCCCCGAAGCTTTTGGTTATTGTAAGTCACTCGTGTGGGGTAAAAAATAGGGGTTGTAATGTTCAAATGCCCTAGCTCGAAAACTCTCAATATAAAGGTATTGTTTCACGAATTTGAAATTGAATTGAATTTTTAGAATCGAATGAGACCACCCAGAGCTCTGTAAGAGAAATCGTTCACTCCCTATGAGAACTTATAGTAAATCAGAAACCCTAGAAGACAGAATTATTGCAGAAGATTGTTTACTGAAGATTTAAACACAGAATTATTGCAAAAGATTGTTTACTGATCAATATCATCAACCAAATAAATTGTTTATTTCTTCGGATTGAGTTAAATGTCTCTGAGCTGTGCTTCCCTACCAACAATCAAATTCAGATGATTATTTGCTGGTAGGTCCATTTTATTACAAAACAAACTTGATAGCAAAGCTCGCTCAAAACCTTCGTTGGTACCGACAATGGCAAAGCTGTGTGTTGTGTGTGTAATCTACACAGATAAATAATAAACCATTGTGTAATATTTTGCACTTTCAGATTTCATAAACCAATTTTTTCGATTCATTGAAAAAATTGTATGTTCCTATTAAAATGAAGTTGGTTTGAAACATGACCTCCGACAACGCAAAAACAATAACTTTCGAGTGATGGTTAAATTAAGGAATGTGGGGTGTAGGTAGGAATACTTTTCTAAAAAAAGTTCACTGATTCACTGAATTGAGAAGCTCCCCTTATTCGTTGAAGTCGGCCAATAAGGGAAACGAATGACGTCGGTAGACACAAGTTGTGATCACTGAAGACGTAGATGCGCTCATCTGGATTTCATTATCGGGTTTCAAGTCTGGCTAATTTTAAAATCATCTCAAGTGGATGGTGGCACTAGTCAGGCGTCACTTAGAAAAAAAATCGAAGGCGCTGAGTGGATCTGTCACGGCAGAGCAAATCGGTTTTGTTTGTGTGTGATCATTTATGGTGTCAATGTAGTTCGTTAGTCTGGTTATCCATCAAGAAGTGATTCCCACCAGGGGGGACACGAATGGGGAATTCACATTATTGGAAGTACGATTTGGTGCTTCTGCAAATTAAAAATTAATTCTAACAACATGTTTTGACTAGCTTCAAAAACATGTATGAGTTGATGCTTGGAACTCACTGATGTACCTTGTGAATATTATTACGTTCTACTGGCTATGGGCCCAGCAATCTTCCACAAACGTGTTGCTTTGTGAACCCTCGGTCGTGATAAGATAGTGTTTGAATGTACTTTTAATGCATAGGAAGAAGAGAAAAGGTTCATATAAGTTATAACGGTTGAGTGGTATTCGGATTGATATACAATAGGTCCTGAAGGCATCACATGAAGTGTGGCGAAAGTTGCAAGAACTACACGATGAAGAGACAGTTGAATGAGTATTAACAACGAATTGTGTGCTGCAAAGTCAAAGCCAAAATGCCAGTGAGCTGAATGCATTGAAAAGATGAACACGATTATAAATTTGTATCAGTGCAATCCTGGACAGCCGAAGTTGTGCAATACTTTGCACCCCTCAAACCAGCAAAAGCAAACCTGAGCGTCTACAGCTTCCGGCGGGACCGATAAAAAACGTTGCAAGGTCTTCTGCAGGCTTAAGCCGCATTCCACGCTCCTGACCTCACAAACCTTTTCTTGATAGACTCGGCCTTTGTGTCTGTGATCAAAAAGGTCTTGGATGAACGATAGTTTACTGGCAGGTGTGTCTTGCTGATGAGTGCACTGGTGTTATGACGTCACTGGCCCAGTACCAACATCATGTGTAAAACAACATAATTGTCGAAAGTATTGAAGTAAGACCGCCGCCTTTTCAGAGAACTTTTATAGTCAACTTTTTTCTGAGTTACGTCCATAAATATTCCGGGTGACGTTTATTTTCCGGAATCCAGCTCAGATAGCTTCAGGCGACGTCGAGACTGTATGAGTTTACATGGTGTATCTTAGGTCCGCGGAAACGTGACTATTCATCGAGAGTTGATAACAAGCAGAACAAAGTGTCGCCCGGGTCCCCTAAGATCTCTTAGACTATACTTTCACATATCGCCTCCCACGAAAAATGCCAATATCTCCCCCCCCCCCCCCATTATGGCGCAGTTAATTCGTTTTGTGAGGCGAAAAAAACCGACTGTGAAGGAAGATGTTGAGGAGAAATCGACCTCTGTTCAGCAAAATAATGGGTGAAAACATCTTCACACTTTCGGTTTCGTTCGGTTCAGTTTTGTGTTTGAAAAATCAAAAAATTAATTCGATAAGTTTTTGTTTTAATATGAAGAGGGGTAATTGTGTTTAAATCTGATACATACCTACGTCTGGGGGGGTCTGGCACGTCCATGTGTTCCACTACGTCAGCACGACTAATGGATAAAGCAGGAGTTTACGAAATTATTAAGCAGCCCTAGGCACATACCTACGTCTGATAATGAGACCACCCAGAGACCAACCGTTTGTTCCCTATGGGTGCTCGAAGGTTGAAAAATAAATTGGAAACACGAATGTTAATCGCAAATTGACAAAAGTAGGTAAAATCACAAATGTTGTGTAATAATTTGCGGCATTTTCACACCTTTGCCCAATCACAAACTTAGTTGATGAGAAAACTGAATCAATCCGCCCTCTATTCATGGAAGTTGACTAGAAATTTGATTGTTGATTCCGATTCGGAGAAAATTGTATCTATTTATCAAAGCACTTCGTTGAATCTAAAGGAAATTCATTCGAAAAAAAATTCTCCAATGATATCTTGATACGTGTACCTAATTACTATTTATGTAGTTGATGCAGAAATATTCTCATGTACGTACAAATCAAAACAATTTGCTCCTATCAACCCAAACAAGGTCTGCTCCCCTTATTCGTTCTTGAGTTTCCGACGTGACTAAGCTTTTAAAGCTGCGATTTCCTTCAAATTAAACCAGAGTCCGAGTTTCCTCCCAAACTGATCTCCATAGACCTCGAGGGCGTGTAGTTGCCGCCTTATTAGGAAGTAGAATTGCCAAGGCTGATTCGACGGGGGGCTGTCTGGATCCTTGGACGAATGTTCGATACGTGATTATAGTATTTTTCTCCTTTCGTTATCGTTTGGTTTTACTACTTATGATCCTACAACTTACCCTTTGAAAGTATAATTTCATCGGTTTTAACGTTGATCTTCCCCTTGAAATTGTTTCTTCCTCATTATCCAGGGTGGGCTTTGTATTCGCAAAAGTCTTCAAATATGAGTAAAATGACGCTCTTGAGACTTATTTATAACTTTTAAGACAATTTTGGTTTCGTTACAGTCTATCATTGAAGTAAGAACCTTTTTTTGTGCAAAATCAAATTAAAATACAGTAAAATTTTGATAATTTTTTAGGCAATTTGGGTGTTAGTCCCTTATGAGACATTTATCATCTCATTGCCGCCTGAACAATGGTATCAAATGAGCACACTAATACTTCCTGAAACTAGTTAATAATGAATTCTGTAAAGGACGTTACTTTTCTAATTTTACTTTTCCTACTTGTGTTGGTACTAGCTGTGATGTTCTAAATTTGTATGTGATGGAAGGAAAGAGTTCCCTGAGGTGTTACCCTCAGCCCTCCAGGTCGTCGGATAAGGACTCGTCGGCAAGTGTTCCCAGATCGTTGATCTGCCCGCCTTGCCGATGAGGGGATGAGAAGAAGAGGTTAGCAAATATTGTTCTGTCGTATTAGCCTACCCTCACAGAACAATAATTGACTAGCACAAATTTTCAATTAGGCAAGTGTTTGTTCCCGGATAGGTATCCGCCCTCACCTCTTAACTACTTGAAGATTTGAGATCTAAATGGTGGTTCCCTAAACTGGCGGTTGTATAAATTTTGAAGAAATTTGTGAAGGTGAAGTTTTTAAAGGGTAGATGGTTCCTTGAATAAGACAAGGTTTTTACTTCAGAGCAATAGCTTCTCAGTAGGTCCCTAACCTGGCTATTTAAGAAGGGTTCTCCTACTCCGGAGCCTTCCCTCAACAAAGGGCTGTCCGGCGAGAGAGGTGTTAACCCTTTCCTGGGGAATTCCCGTCTAGGTGAGTGGCCCATGAGCGCGTTTTTATTGTGAATAATTATACAATATAGGGTGGCTCCCACAAATTCTAAAAAATATTAATTAATTCCTGAAATTAATTCTTTTAGCTCTAACTATTCCAAAATCACACAAATTCCAGGGGTACTTTTAAAGGAATTATCGATGACTATGAATTTCAATGAATTCTGATCAAAAAAAGATCAAAACTGTAGGAAAGAAATTTGTCGGCATTTGGGAACATTTTCAGGCACTGCTCGAGTCTAGATGGTCCCGAAACTATCAGCTTTACCGTGAAACTCATGTTTCGTATGAGAAAATTATTCTCTGATGAATATATTACTTTTCGCGCCAACATTATTCTGTAAGTCGATGTTATCCAATGTCAGGAAGCTATCCTTTCCTACCTAGTCAACTTGGCAGATGTTTTTACGCTGTATTGGCTTTGAGGTCTTACTACATTATTACGTAGGTTATCTCAACTCTTCTGATTTTCCTGAAACATCGATTTATCATCAGGTAATCGCCTGTATGTTCTAAAATGTGGAGGTTATGAGTTATACTGCAATCCAATCAGCTGGAGTTGATGCACAATTTTTGAAAATTTGATATAAATAAGAAAGGATTTATAACCACATTGATGTTTCTTAATTTTTAAAACCATCAACCCAATAGTGAATTTCATATTTCATGTTAGGGAATTTATCGGTGTTCTGGTCAATTCAATCAATGTCCATTTTGAGGAAGCTATACCCCTCACCCACTTGGCACGTATGGGTTACATGATCTCGCGATGAAGTGTGTACTGGAATGATTATGTCAGGGTCAGGAGAAGTCATATCCGTTGGGGATTAACAGAAACAAGCAGTCAGCCCTACAGCAGTCTTTCAAATGTATTTAGGGAAAGAGGAAGTTCACCTCAGTACATGCAGTTGCTCTTGGTGAGAACCTGCAATTAAAAGTCGGTGGATAATTGGGGGAACCTGGCAGGTACAGTTAAGCCCAGGTGATTCAGATGAAAAGGATTCCCTTGACCGGGATCGGGCCATCAGGAGTACTGGAGGTGCCCAGGTTCGAGATCTTGTGAAAGTCACATCCCCATACTTGGTGAGGCCGCAAAGTCCGCTGCCATATACGGCCTATGGCGTACAGGTCCAAGGACTCGCCCCTGCATCACTCCGCCCCGAGTGGGTTTTTAAATCGTATAAACGGGAATTATTATTATTCTTTTTTAGACTCGACCTCACGACAAGAAAAAAAGAAATCCCATCGAATTCGTCCGGGGCGAATGTCGCAATTCGACGTGATACCTTGTAGAGGGATATGGCGTAATGTCCTCATGCACGTTCTCATCATAAAAGGGCATGCGTCTCGTCTTCTCATTTGATCGACCATTTTATTTAGTCAGTCATCATTAGTAATCACCTCTGAATATTTTATAGGTCCATGACAACACCATCGTATTGGGGACAGGAGGTGAATAGAACAACACTAAAAATGAAATAATGAACAACTTCTGATGATTGGGTTTACTAAGAAGTTGGATGAAAAGTTCTGAGGGATGTTAAACAAATTTTGGGTATTCTACTGTCACCTGTCAGTTGCGTGTTTTGTGGTTGCTACTATAGTTGTCTGAAGTGAAAATGTCTGATGTGATTCACGAACATAATAAATGATCTTATTCGCAAAACAATTTGCATACCTCTAAGGATATCGTTTTGAACAAATTTGCATGATGTTATCAATACATCAATACAACTTTTCCCGTTTTGGATTTCTGTAAAATTTCGAAAACTGGTGGTAGTGGTGGTGTAGGGGATAGGTTGGACTCAATGTTCCTTTAAAACACTGCAAAATATGACTATATTTAAAATATATGGCTGAAATAATAATTTAATGTATATTTTTAAATACACAAGAAAGTCTCAAATAATGAAAACAAAACCTGTCCAATGGTACCACTGTTTCTCTTAAGCATGTAAGACTCTTAATCTCTATACCCTGAAATCTAGTGCCATATAGACCAATGCTGCAATAAACAACTAGAACTTTTTCTCTCTTTCGGCTCGTTCCTCGGAGTGGACAGTTTGTGTATCACAGGAACACACATCTTAGTGCAGTACCTCTTCAAGTACCATCCAAGTGCAGTCTCGTGGGTTTATAAGTACCACGACACGCAACGTTTTTGCTGATAGTTTATTGATTTCATCACAATCTGATTAGGAGAATCCTTGAACATGTCAATGAACAACTTCGGGATTGTATTGATGTTTGCCAATTCAGAAAACTATATCAATTTTCATATTAACCCTCCGATACGCGCGGTATCAAACTGATACAATTTTTATGGAAGGTTGCTATGCAACCTATCGTTTGGATTTGTGAGTACCCTCCTCGTTACCTTCCTAACTTCGAATCCTCTTCATAATAATAATAAGTTGGCCACAGGAGCCACCTGTAGTGCCTGCAGCTGATTTTTATCAAATCAATACACCGCGCGCATCCATGTAACTTCCGACATTTTCTTCATAAAGCGGCGTTTTCTTGTCAAATTATCAATGTTGAGAAAAAATGAAATTTTCCGGTGAGTAATGTTGCCAATGAATTGTTTAGCTCGATAAGTGATCTTATAATAATAACCTATTGTGTCTAGTTTTAATTTTTCATTAAGGCAGACACAAATAAATATTTTTGGTATTTTTTCTGCTTCGGTTCAATGTCTTTACTTTACACAGTTCCTATTCATATAAGTTGGGTTCCCTTTTGCAATAAAGTTTGTTATAGACAAAAAATTAACTTTCTTCTATTTCTCATAACTCTTTCCCTCCCTCAAAAACCGTTTTATCAAAATGATACACCAGGGTATCACCGTTTTTTTTAGGCAGCGCTTATCCGAGGGTTAAGCAATTCATCATTGGTATTGCTCTGGGATACACAATGATAATAAACATTTATTTTTTTAGTATATAAGATTTATTTATACAAATGAATCATTTTCTCGTCTACTGAATCTATACGTCCAAGCGAAGTTACTGTTTTTCCTGCATTGAAATGTCCACGCTCTTTTCACATTTTATACCTTCCGGGACAATTTTGGTTTCTTGTGCTCAAATTCTGGCAATGGTTGCCATTATTTATAGTTTTGTAACTACAAGTACCAATTCATCTCTAGTGCAGAACTAAAGAGACTGGAATACCTGATTCTGAGAAGGCTCCTAGTAATACAAATCGTAGAAATGAAGAGATTGGATTGTCGGCTTTATTTGTAGAGTATTCACATGAAATATTCATGATTCATCAGTTCGATAACGCATGAATTTTCAAAACCTCGCAGCAGTTGGCTGGACAATATAATTCTCATTTGAAGGCCTGACGATTGCAAGTGCATGGCAAATATGGTGAGTGCATGGGGGACGAGTAGGTTGCAAGTAGCCAGTCTATGAAGCGGCACCGTGAACAGAATATCGATGTGTTGCCGCAAGATCGGCTTTTGATGCGTCTGTTGAAGAATATATGGTTGTTAGAAGCGGGTTGAATTGCGTTTAGACAGGCTGGTCGAATATACTCGAGAAAGTGATGAGAAATATTACAAAGATTGTGCATTTGTACGTTTTTCGCTGGAACATCAATCTTGTATGGCGACATACTAAGCTGAGGGTGAACTAGGTGAAGATGGTGAACGAAAGACCTACCAGCTTTGAGTTGAGATAGTAATAATTGAACCACGAACATCTACATTACAAAAAATTTTTGTAATTCATTATTTAATAATGAGGTCTATTCAGAAAATGAAGAAATTTATGCAAACCAAAGAATCGACCTCATGACATACTGAATGGAAAGACCTCCTTCCTTTTTGTGAGCCTAAACCATAACGTTCATGGCTCCTAGCAGTTAGTTGGCGGAGAAGTAACGTTAAGAAGTTGTGTCCTTGAGATATTATCATGTCTATTATCATTTATATTGTGTTTCATTAATATTGTAGGTGTGTTATGTGTATTATGGTGAAACTTATGGTGTTATTTTTATGTTTCAGGTGAGTATCCAGCTGTACAAAACCGACAATTGTATGGTTAAGTACCTCAGCATTTTATCTTATTTCTTACTCTTGGCTTTAGAGAAAACATAATTTAGATATAAAGTTAGTAGAATTTAGAATAGGATGGATACTAAATCAAGCTAATTGGCAGAGAGGTAAGCATTAGTTTACTCGAGATATTGTGCACCAGGTTTCGAATTCATGAATTAGTATGGTACCCTACTCTGTAACAATTTACTTCTTGGGATAGTTAAAGAAAAAAAAACAGCATTGCATTTTCGGTAAATCTTTTCTTTCTCTATTAACGCGGAAGAAGGAATTCAGGTGCGTAGGTTTATTACTAACATTGTCGTGGTAGCCTCTAGTTCGGTAATTTTAATGGCTACGATTCAATGTACTGCATGTCTTCTCAACATTGTTAGAGGCTCTAAATAATGAGCTTTAGAGAAGACTTGAAGCACAAGTAGTTTCGGATTAATATGAACTTGAAGTTGAAAATTACATTGTCGTGGCTTTGAGTTTTTAACATTGTCGTGGCTTTGAGTTTTTAACATTGTCGTGGACATCCAAAATATGAAAAGTCTACGACAATGTTAAAAACTCAAAGCCACGAAAATGTTATTTTCAACTTCAAGATCATATTAATCCGAAACTACATGTGCTTCAAGTCTTCTCTAAAGCTCATTATTTAGAGCCTCTAACAATGTTGAGAAAACATGCACTGCATTGAATCGTGTTCATTAAAATAAAATTACCGAACTAGAGGCTACCACGAAAATGTTAGTAACAAACCTACGCACCTGAATTCCTTCTTCTACGAGGTTTGCTTTGTCACTGAGCAGCACGTGTCACGTGATACGGTAATTTCGGCGACTGACAGGGTTGCTACGCTCCGCGACTAGCCTCAATTTCCAAAATATCCCTCAGCAGGGGATTGTTTTTTAGCCAAGATAATGTTGAAAAAAGTTGTAGACAACTGATCATGAGTGTTGACTAGAGTTTACAGGCTCATTAAAGAAGGCTCGTTCTGAGATGTTAGATCCTCAACTTTAATGAAGAAAACAATTACATGAATAAGAAAGTTATTAGATGATTGAAAATCGACTGGAAAGTTGATAATTCGACTTATAGACAAACCACGACAATGTGAGAAGGCATTTGTAGCTTTCGAGTTAGAACGTTAAAAAACAAAATATCCAATATAATTCTAGAGAGTATTGAAGAGCACACAGAACCTCTGTAGGTCTGATCAACGTGGTAGGTCTAGTGGATGCAATTTCACAGGTGTTAGACGCGAATTTGCCTGTAGTTCAGGAATCACCCACCTATGAACTCATTCGCTACTGATGACCTACTAAATATCAAAGTTGGCCCACTACAACTCGTTCTACTGAGACCGTAGACAAAGACCCGAGTAACTATCTATCAGTGCAGCGACACCTCCTAATCAATGAAAAACGATGTCACTGACCTTCACACTGGGCTTAGGTGAAAACTTATGAACAAAGTTTTTTTGGTTGCAGAATTCCTACATTTATGCAAAGCATTTATAGAACAGCAATAATTTGTTTCTTAATTTTGATAGAGTTCTGGCCTGTTATTGTCACCCTGTGTACCGTATGACTGGGAACTTTCTCACGTTCCTAGGAGAGAAATAGCTTTTTTAAACACCTCAAGGTGTAAGTAATAAGTAAAAACTTGAAGTCTTGGCGACTCCAGCTCATGAAAACTGTTAAACCACCAACCTTGCACTTGAAGAAGGTTGGAGTCTTAAAAACTATGGGAACATTCAGCGCTCATTATACGCGCACTCGTGCTACCTCGTTCCCGGACCACAATAAGGATGAATTTCTAAAAAGCCTGCTTTCACCTTTTCATAAAACCATCACCAGTTTCTATTTCACTCGTTTTCCATTAGAGACTTGATTCCTACCTGGTTCTAGATTAATAACATAAAATTCTGTACCGTTGGATATTCTGTATAAAATAGCTTCCTCGCAAAGAATAACGAGGGCATAATAAGAGGTGTATTATCTGTGAATAACAAAAACCTCTAATTTAGATTTAACAAGTAATTTTCGACAAAAATTTGCTCATTGCAATTTGCTCTTCTTTTTGGTGATGTTTTCTATTTTGAAATATTTATCTCTCGTGATCACGACTTTACAGCAAATTATGTAGATCGACCCAACAAACAAATTTACGACAATTGATTGGGACTGGGGTCAACTTGAAATTCAACACCTTCGCCGAGCTTTCTGTAAATTTATTACCGACTTCAGGGTTCGAAGGATGTTTTATTTCGTGAAACTACCAAACGTCAACATAGAAAAGAGAAGCTTGAGACGCCACCATAATTATAGAATATCAAAATTTTCTATGTTACGACTTTGTTACACATAAATGGTTATCACTCCCCTAAGTGCTTTTGATTAAATTCTGAAAAATGAATGCCATGAATCACCTTATGAGGCTCCAAGATCATGTAAATGAGGATGTCATCCAGCTTCTTAACACAGATGATCTGCTTAGAAGACTTAAGAGAACCAAGCCACGCGATCTAATCCACTTAGTGTGACCATCATGAAGTCTAAATTTCAGGACAATAAGAACTAAGTGAAGTATCTTAGTTTTATTAACGCACACTATGTATCAGAAGAATGTTGCTTATAAATTGTAACTTGGTGCAATAAAACAAGTAAAACTCGGCGCTGCGCGCCTCGGCGGGGGCTTCGCCCCCTGCACCCCCGGATGATTTCCGCTTAGAGCCTAATGGCTAAAATGTGACATACCTTGAAAAGGTTTTTGCTCCCTCTCCCTCTTTATCTTTCTTCCACTGTAATATTTAAGATACCTCCTTATTCATAATAACATCAGGTTGTCAAGCATATTTGTCGTCAAGCATATGATAAATCATAGCGCTACTTTCCTGTCGCTTTTTCCTGTCGCTTTTTACTGTCGATTTTTCCTGTCGTTTTTCGGCGGGGGGTCCCATCGCTAAAATCTTTTCAAGGTTAAAAAATTAAAAAAAAACTCCCCTAAGTGACTACAGTAAGTTATAATAAGTACACCGTCAAACATTTTCCGTCAGAATAAGGCCCTAACGTTGATATCAACCCTAAAACCCAATTTTCTAAAATTAAAAAACTGTCTCCGTTTTCAAATAGCTGAAACTCCAAAAATTCAATAACATGTTGGGGTTGTCATTGAAAACGTCCTCAATGCCTAAGCTATCCGTCGGTCTATTTTTTGTGCTAGTCATATACAAACGGAATCCTTAAAAAGAATTAGATTTTTCTAAAATTTCAATTTATCAATGTCCATCAAACGCCCTTGGCGAGAAATTTTTCTTAATTCGCCTCGTTAGGGGGGTGGTGGGCGGGCGGAAGGGAATTTTTTTATCGACCTAAATATTATTTAGGCCTGTTCCCAAGCAGGCCTGGTTGGAAATGCAGTCGATGGTTGGTGATTTTGATTTTTTTTTTTTTTTGATTTTTTCACTTTTTTTAATTATTATTTTTTTCCTTCATATTGGATGGTTGGTGATTTTGTAGACGAGTGATCTATATGGAAAAATAATAAACCATTGTGTAATAATTTGCAGCGTTTTAACTCCGTAATCAAATCGCGCAGCGACCAAAATTGCGACTTTTTTCTGATTACCCCTCCGAGTTTCTGATTACCTGTCCATCGAGACGCAAGGGACGTGTTAATCAAGGTTTTTGTAACTTACTGTATAAAATTAGTGCATATAAAAATTATATCGCTCACTTAATGCATTAGTGGGATATTTCAAAATTTTCGATTTTCGGGTTTCTGAAGAAAAAACTTTCTTGGAGGGCTAGAAACTAGTGCATGGAGGTCATGTAAAATATGAGTGGAAACAGTGTCACATCTCAGTTGATCACCAAATACAACTGACTTTGATGTATACAACCCTTTGCATTATATGATCGATGTATTGAAATGTTGAAAAATGTCGAAGAATTTGAAATGTTAACCTGTGATTTTTAATATTGTGGTAGTGGTTGGCGTACTCAAAAAAAGGTGTTTACTTTCTTGTGCACATAAACGTTAATAACAGTTTTCATGTTGAGTAGGTTTTATTAAAGGGGATTGATTACCAACTTACTTCGAGCCAATTCCAAGCTCTATCATGGAACATCTTTCAATCCGATACCTGGGTGACAAATTAATGATGAAAAATCTCGTTGCGTTCCATCCGAGTTAACTTGTCTTTGCCTATTTTAGAAGTTAGAGAGTGAGTCGAAGATAAAGAAAGCTACGGTTGTTAGTTCTTTAATTAATCCGATCTTGAGGCGTCTGCGTTGCCTGCTCTCTCTCAACAATATCACTGCAGTTTTTTCACCGTTCACTGGAAGAGGTTTTACGATTCAAAAGTGTTCTTTTAGAGGAACAGGAAATTCATGAGGTTCCACTCGCGGACCGTGAAATCATTCTACGATTACGTTCAACACCTCCCAACGTTCCATGAAGTGAATGGAATGTTTTATTGCAGACTGGGCAATACGTTCCGGCCATGCATCATGGCTTGATGAACGAATTGTCAAAATATGAGTTATTTCTTCAATCGTCATTTTTTAATTGGAGGATGTTTTATATTCCGTTCAATTACTTCTTGGTTATTCAAGTACCAGTCGCCTTGAGTCGAGTTCGTTTGTTTATGGAAATTCTAGTTATTTCGCGATATGATCTGTTGAACAACAATCAATTTCGTTGGTCATCACATTTTCGTCCACGGTTGTTGAAAATCCTCTCACTTTCGTTTATGCAACGTTGCCTCGCAGTTCGTGATTATTTCTTCTTGTTTACCGACTGTGTACACTCCCGAGATCAGCTTCATTATCAAGAAGATATTCAATGTAATTGTAGTTGTAGTGCATGTTGTATAAACCACAACAAAGTGGTGAGCGATGAAGGGAGAGTGAAGAAAATCAACAAAATGATAATATCTTGAGGAATGACCAACTTTGTAAAACATAATTTATAATTTCTAGAAATGACCTGAACAATACCAAAACACAAAATTCTATTGTTGGAATCACAAATCATAGGCGTCTGCAAATGGAAGTGGAGTCGGGTGTAGAGTATAAATCAGGTCTGTTTCTCACTATCTGCACTGTAGTTAAACACTTTTAATGGCTCCAAGATTTTAACATGGAACATGTTTTAGCCATAGGGTAATTAGCCGGAAAACGTTACGCTGGAGGGGGACGTGGGAGTGTCACGCGGGAGGGGGATGCGGGACCATCACGCTCCTTTCCGACACTCCGGTTTTCGAGGCGCGAACCGCCGAGCTTTACAAAGCATTTTAGATATGTTGCTAGGGATAACATAACTTTTGTATTATACCTACCTACGGCTAAAGGTTCTGCACTAAATTTGGCTAAAACATGTAGGCTTTAATGATAAAAACAGCCGAATTTAGCGCCGAATTTTTTTTTCTGTCCTTTCGGTAAATTTCTACAAAACTTCTTTTATTTGAAAACTTGATCCTTGCTGTTGAAAAATTTGTTATGAATTTAACGAATATTTTTTTAAATTTAATTTAATTTAATTTAAATTTTATTTTTGTTATTTTTGTTTTTAATTTGTTTGTTAAATTTGTTAATTTTTTTTTGTACCCTCGTTCTAAAGCTTTCCAAAGAATTCCTCACCCGGGACAGCTCCCGTTCATTTGCTCCATTCAAAGTAACATCCTAAATTCAGGCAACGTATTGCAACTCTGATCAGGCAAACACATTTTCAATAAACCGCAAATTCGGTGGAAATTGAAGGTTCAAATAAACAAACAGAATTTATTGGAAAATCCCTTTTCAGGCATTGTTTCTTTAGTTTCTAGAGCAATTTTCGAAAGTATACCAGGACAACCGTCGTTAAATGATGTTTTGAAAGCAATTTACCGTTTCAAGAAACGATCAGCGGTTAATTGAAAATCCTCAATAAGGTATTATGGGTCGTTTTAAATACAGTAGAATTACCTGTGCGATTACCTTGATTGTTCTTGTGTCCTTAGTTCGTCTACTTCAGTAACTAGATGGTAGCTATCAACAAGTGTTTCTTCGAAAATGGAAGTAAATTTTACACAAACGTCGGTAGGTTTTTTCCTTTTTGATTGGGTACCCATCCAAAGGGGCGTAACCCGGCATTTGTAAATATATTTTCAAATTTAGGTCATTGTCTTGGACATGCCTGTTTTTGCTCTCCTTTACCCTCCAAATGAATATAAAGACGTGTCTTCTGTTTGTTAGATTTTTTTAAAACCCTACTCTCTATCCCTCTAGAAGAATCCTCTATGGAATTTAATATAATTCAAGATAATTTTTGTTATGTAGTTGTAAGTTTACAATTTATCTCTCCCTCCTCTTCTCAACACCAAAAAAGTATCCTACTGTACTAAACCAGCGTTGAAATAGTCGAGAAAAAATATTTCTGTGGGTGAGGAAGTGAGAGTAAAAAATAAAAATGTGGAGGGCACCATTTTTTTTTTTTTTTTTTTTTTCAAATCAAAATGAACAGCACCTAAGTCTTTCTTTTGAAAGACAAAATGACTTCTTCTATCTCGGAGATGAAATGTAGGCAATGAATAGCGTATAACGATTTAAGGTAGGTAGGTACTGATCATGATTGTGTAGCCTATATTACAAGGAGCAAGCTAGTTTCTCAAACCGGAATTTCATTGTGACGTGAAAGACAATGGACCGAAGATGTTGACGCCTCACGTTTCGTTTATATCAGCGATGGAGCGACCTCGAGTCGTAGTCCCTGATTAGTGTATCTGGGTCGAAGTCGAAGCCTTTTCGTACGAGCAAGGCTCCTGAACAATGACAGACCTCCCGCACAACTTCCTTTTGGTTTATTATTTTCAATAATGAACCTTTGGAATCGACCAAGAAAAAAAAATTTTTAACACCCCCTCAAAATTTGATGGTTTACGTTTCAAGGTACGTAGAATCCAAAAATCGAATAAAAATTTGGCCGTCCGTCCGCCGTCCGCCGTACGCGGCACTTTTGCCACTTAGCATTGACCGATTTTGATGAAATTTGGTATGTAGGCTCCATTTGGGGTCTAGTTGTGCCCCGAAGATTTTGGTTGATGTAGGTCACTTCTAAGGGTTCAAAAATGAATTTTGAAATTTTGAAAACGCCCTAACTCCAAAAATTTTGATATAAAGGTATTGTTTTTCCTTCAATTTAAGATTTTATAGAATTTTTAGAATTTTTTGAGACCACGCGGAGCTCTGTAGGACAAACCGTTCGCTCCCTACGAGAATTTAAGGGTTTTTACTGACATATATATATATATAAATCAAACACGAGTTTGAATCGCAAAAGAGGCCTAATCTCCGTTCAAATTAAAGCTGACCGAAATGCGATCGATGTTTTTCTTCATATTGGATGGTTGGTGGTTTTGTAGACGAGTGATCTATATAGAAAATAATAAACCATTGTGTAATAATTTGCAGCGTTTTTATTTGGCGACTAACTTAATCCGATCACTAAATGTTCTAGTCATTTAGCATAAAAATTGTGAATTGCCTACAAAAACTTCCATAATATAAAGCTCGTTATTCGTGTTGATCCATTAACGCCTGAAACTTTTTTTCTCTATATATTTTGAAAATAAATCTGATAGTCTGACTTCCATTAGTCTTTAGAACACGGGAAAAATCATTTTAAAAATCTCTTGGTCTAATTTTGTGGGTTTCTTGCCATATCACATCGCTAAGTGCCACAAGAACTGATTTTTTTTCAAAATAGATTAGTAGATTATAACGTGATCTCACCAGATCTACTAGGAACTCTCTCGGAACATTGGATGCGAAATACGACCAATATTAAGTGAGTAATTAATCAACTCATAGTCACATTCAAATAATCAGTCAATAAACACCAATAAAGGGGGCATTAGATGAAGTGACGGTTGCACTGATGATGACAATGTAGGTACCTACTTTGTAGGGTACTTGTTAGTTCTTACAACCTCTAGCCAGGTCAAGTACCCGATCAACTTGAAGATGACGAATCGTGCTTTGTGAGCATACAATGAGCTATGTCTTGAAACTTGGAAGACCACTCCGATTTACCGCGTATTTGGTAGGATAATCGGTAGTTCTGATGACATCCAATCGGGCCTCATCACTATGATCAGACAGATCTGAAAAAAAAAGGATCCTGGGGATCCTCTCAATGACTCAGAAAGGAGCCCAGAATCAGAACGACCCTATATGTTGCCATATGGCAACACAGGGCGTTAATAGGTTGATATTAATGAATTGGCAAACATTTCACCTGAGCAGTACCTAGCTTCCGTACCGATTTAATCATGATAAAATTATTAATCAATCATCCTATGACCAATCCCAAACCACCCCCAAAATCTGAGCAATATCGGGCAATATCTGAGCTGATCGTGAGGAATGTAATGGACGCTGTATTGTTGATCCGAATCCGAAGACGTGAAATTCATTAGGAACCTTCTAGGTTCTAACCTTGCCACCTTCCCAAACCCTAAAAGCCTATCAAAACCGGATCATAATATGTATAGTATTACTAGCTAAAATTTGTTGGGTCGCCCATCAGTCCAACACATTTTAGAGCTTCCAGACTGATTTTGGTTTATTATTTTCAATAATGAACCTTTGAAATCGATAAAAATTGTAATCCCCTCAAAATTTCATGGTTTACGTTTCAAGGCACGACAAATCCTAAAATCGAATCAAAAAAGGTACGCTTCACTTTGCTAGGTTCTCAAGGACCTATTTTGATGAAGGCTCCATTTGGGGTCTAATTGTGCCTCGAAACTTTGGGTTATTGTTAGTCACTTCTGAGGGAAAACATTTTCAAAACACCTGAGATAGAAAACTTGCACTATACATGTACTATTTTTTCATTAATTTAAAGTAGCGACGATTTTAAAGAATTTTTTGACACCACCCAGAGCTCTGGGAGCTGTGGGACCAACTGTTTGCCTGATGAGGATTAATTAATTACCTAATCAGTGAATGTTCATGACGTTTTTTCATACATTTAAGTTAGTGTTCAATTTCTAGAAACAAATAATACAACCCAGACGATCAAAAATACGACGAGTAGCTACTATTTAAAGTTTATCAGAACACTTGGGCGCCAACCAGACTAGTTCCCTAACCTGTAGGGTGCCCATATGCACTTCATCAGCCCCTGGTCCTTAGAAGGTAGTTGAAAGTAGTTTCAGTAACACGAGACTCACTAACACAGTTGTTCGGTGTTGGACGAATGAGGAGACAGAAACACGAGCGTGAACTGCACATGAACTTTCGCTCACGGAAGTGATCCAAATTTCATCTGATAAAATGTTATCTTTTTTCGTTTGTTCGGATAGAATTTCATTTCACAATAAACGCGAAACCGACTGTGCTTCCTCAACAACCCTAAAGCCTGTAAGATAGGTAGTGTTGTATTTTCTGCAATAACCGATAAGCTAGAATGATGACGAAATGTCGACCACTTCGTTCCAACTATCTACTAGTTTCAACCGAATGGGAAACACGTCCGGACCTTTTCTGCGAAGGACTGGTTTCCGTACGCATTTACCACGAGAGGCGATCAAAAACACTTTCATTCGCCCCATCGACTATCGACAGGGAAAACGCGTGTAGAATCGCGTTGCGTCCGCTCATACATGTGGGAACGCTAGTGACCCGGATTTTTTCTCTTTTATCCTGAAGGAACCACACACCCTCATCTATACGCAGTTCCGCGGAAATCACGCCTGTTAACATTTTCGTCACACTCGTAATAGTTAGGTATTCGTATAATAACGTATTGTTAATTATTGCGTGCATTCCAGGGGAATAAATTGAATACAAATTAGTTCAATTTTAACCAGTAGGCGAAAAACAAACATTTTAATTTACTTTTCTACTGCATACAATTATTTCACTCATTGTAATCAAGTTAATATTTTGAGTCAGGAATATTGGACTCCCTCTTACCCACCACTTATTTGTTCCATGGTGGCGCAAAGGCTAGTTCATGAAATTCCAAAGGTTCATTGATTATGATCCCTCAATTTTAAAGTTTGAATACCATTAGTAAGCCTTAATAGGAACCATAATATTGAAAAATCGTATATTTTGGGAATATTGTCTCCCACTCTATGCGAATTTGATTTTACATGATGGTTTGAGATATTCCTTGAACTAAATTTCGTGTCTTGCAATACAAAATAAATAGGTACTTGCTTGAATTAAAGATCATAACACTTCAAAGTTTATAGCTTCTAAAAACAAAACCAAGTCTCTTGTATGTTTCTGGAGCAACAATATGACATCACACGACCAGTCATCCCCTCGCAAAAAAAGAAAAAAATCAAATTATTCAAGCGTGTAATTAGCCTGTAATCATTTTTATGGAAGCAGGCTGCTGTATTTTTGATTAATAAAAAAAAACTCTATGCGAATTTCGATACTCTAGCGACGTAATGTTCAACTTGGAAGTCGAACAAAAAAAAAGAAACGGAAGTCGATTGAGAATAGAGGACTAGCTTCATTTTCAGTAAATAATCCATCTTCCTCCACCTTAACCCTTAATTTCCCACTTATCACAAAAATTGTTTTTTCGGATTTTTTCAAGATTTTTGTGTATTAGTAGACAAGATTTTGGCGTACCAACCAAATGGCTAGTTTTAACCGAGGTGTAGGTGAATTTTCTTAATTTGATGAAAACTGGATGGTATATTTTTGGACACCTGAAGAGTGAGGGGGAGGGGATGGCTACCTTTATATTAAAAGTGGATACTAAGAATACGTTTTATCCAAATTTAGATGGATGGAACCAGTAGCTTTTTATTCTAAAACAAATAAATAAACGAAATGACACAAATAAAATTTTTAGCCCAATTTTTTTTTTTTTTTGATGGAATATTGATGCAGAGGCCCCCAATATCGGTTTTGACTCAAGAGTAGTTGAACAGTGTTCAGAATGCTTAAAAAATCGGACTTCCGAAAAGATACTTCAGGATATTAAGGGTTAAACACAAATTTTGAAATTCCGGCGACGTAGTGCACAACTAGATAAATTTCTGTGTCGATTAAAAAAAAACCACGCAGATCGGTAGGAAATTGATTGAATGAGTATACTTCAGCCTGAAAAGGCCCATACTTGGTAGAGAATTCTCTCTTTGTTTTACTAGATTTCTTCAGCTACCTCAAAGAGGGCTGATGAAAAATGTAATTTTCGAGGATGTACCTACTCGTAGTAGTTAAATGTTTTGACATTATGAATTATCTTTTAAATTTTGGGGGAAGACAATCTTTAGGAAACCACTTCAAGTCTCATAAAATTCTTTTGCTCATCTGAGAAGTCTTGATAATTTTGTGTATCTGCGAGTAATGCAGGAGAGGTCACGAAGCACCTTCGAGTTTTCAGGGATGCACCCGCGAATCAGGCATAACTCAGGTGAACTGTAGCGTCTCGAGACCGCGAAATGTTCCATCTTTGTAGCCGATTCGCCACCCTGAAATCCGATCGACAGGAAGTGTATGAGTCGAAGGTTCTGATGTGGAACGCAGGGAGGGAGTTCGAACTGAGACGAGCTATTGTCGTTAAATATCACGACCTTTTTGCGCCTCCCAGACAAACACAACCTTCTTCGAAGACCTCAAAATCACCAGTCGGCAGGCGAGGGGAAACGAGATTGGAGCGTTGGTTTTATTGTATCGACACAAACGCCATAATGTTCCAGAAATATTCATTTTGGGTGACTGGAAGGTCATTTAGAATCACTTTGTACCTCCATAGTTCAGAATTGAGATCAATATTATGTCTCTATTTGGATACACTGTGTCCCTTCAACTATCATTACAAGTACCTATCTAGGGAAGACCCTACTCTTACTTTATTGATGCCTGTAATCAGCTTTGAAACCAGTAGCACTGCAGACAATATAGATGTTGTACCTTTGTAACCAATGCTGTATCCAATGTGCGACCGTAACATGGTTTACGAGTTTCATTATCGCTCAAATTATGGGGTCTTTACATTGCAGACTTTAAAAATTTATCAATAAATTCGATCCTCATTGGATCAGTGAAAATAAAAAGCGACAATTTGGGAAAATGGTCAATTCCATAGTTCCGTGCTGAAGATTTCTTGTAAAGATGGTACCTACAAGAAATGAAGCCCCGATTTGATATTTTCAGTCAAATTTTCTGTTGGGTCCTGAATTGTCTCATGTATTTTTCCGCCGTTGCACCAATGGTACCGCAGAACGAGTGATTTTCAAGATATTGGTACCAATTTGTAATCATCTCTCCTTACTGACTCAAATTTGGTGGATAGGGGATAGTGATCGGTCTGATAAAATGCTTTTCAAAGGACTTGACCTAGTAGGTACGCCATTTGCTATGACACTCAAGTGGTGCCTAACTCAAAGGGGTGGAATAGAGATTTTCTTTGCCCTGCTTTGCGCACATGGTATTTGGCCTGCCGAACTCTCTTTTCATGATCTCAGGATGTCTTGATTTGGGGAAAGGTGACCTTCTTGAGTATCACACTCATCAGTTGGAGAAGTAGTTTTCGGAGGTCCACTCTGGATGGCCACTGATGGCTTGGATGTCAACCGCTTACTACAGCCTATTAATTTAGTCTCGATCTCGATGCTCAACAGGTGAAACATTGGTACCTCCTTACTGAATGCCCTGACCTCTTGGAGCTTTAAGCGAGTTCTTCTTGTTGAGGTAGTCTTTCAGAACAAAAGATAAGGACATATTGAAGTTAAATATTCATCTGTCAAAGTATGGAATTGTGGTGAGTGCCTACAGAGCGAAACTTCTCAGCAAGTTGCGTCATTTCCTTTTTTTGCCTTCGTCTTCAGTCAATCCTGACAGATTGATTGCTGGATAACTTTATTTTATTTTCTGGGACAGCAGCATTTCTCTAATATACACGCTTTCCGTTCATTTGTTCTAGGTATTGTATAGGCGTAACTTCGGCTAACGATATATTTCAATTGTTGTAGGTTAACACCCCCCACACACAAAAATGGACGCGATCAAGAAGAAGATGCAAGCGATGAAGCTTGAGAAGGACAACGCGATGGACCGCTCCCTCATGTGCGAACAGCAGGCCAAAGATGCCAACTTGAGGGCAGAAAAGGCTGAAGAGGAGGCGAGATCGCTCCAAAAGAAGATCCAGACCATTGAAAACGAGCTCGACACCACCCAGGAGCAGCTCACAGCTGTCCTCAACAAGCTCGAAGAGAAGGACAAGGCCCTCCAGAACGTGAGTACTGAGTACCTATCTAACAGCTTAGTAACGTAGACGGGATAATATTTCTTTCGTATTACTACCCAATTATTTCCTGCTAAAAGAGTGCTTTTCTGAAGGCCCCTCCTGCAGTTGTTGAGACCAAGAATGCTTAAGTCAAGTGAGAATGAGCGAGTTCATATTTTTGAAAGGAAGTAGATCAAATTCTAGAAATTTTGACACCATTACACTTTTCTATACTGAGTAATTCTTTTGATAAGGTTTTTTAAAGTTGCATGCACCGATGACGTCAAAGTGGTCAACGGTTTCTCGTCCTGGGGGAGTCCAATGACGTCACTGGAGCCCGTAACAATTAAAAAGTGTAAAGTAAAAAATAATAAGTAAAAATCATTCAGTGAAAACTATTTATCGTGGAAAAAGTTGTAATTGGTGTCTATAGAATTTAATCTTCTTCAATTTTAAAATCGATCATACGGTTATAAGACTTGGCTCATTCTCTAGTCTCTACTAAACTAACGAATGATACCTTCATTTTCTTCGAAAATTTGCTGAAACAATTCTGAAAAATTCATCACAATTCACACTAAGCGTGGTTCTTTATGATATACCATTAATTACGTTTTTTGAATTTATTATATTGGCATCCGCATTACCATACAGCCATGAAATTATTACAAATCATGATAAAAAAAAAACTGGAGTATTAAAATATATGAATAACAAAATAGTGATATTGGATCTGCTCAACATAAAAATATTGTTACATTCTTTCATTTATGCTGCTCTGACAGTGTTCATACATCCATAAATATGTTATTTGTTTGAAATATGGTTTGATGGTTGAAGTCGGGAGATCGAGTTGAAAAATGGTTCATCTCTTCCTGTTGTGTTGATTTTTTTACCCTTCAGGAATATGTGGGACTACATTTTTGGTACTTGACCGTCATCACACAAGTCGCTGGCGCTTCCTATGACTGCCAGTTTTGTACAGATATGTTTTCGTGACGAGGTGCCCGGTTCGCATTCTGCTGTCTTATAGAAAGTTTTGGTCCAAACACAGTCTTCTTCAGAGGCCCTCAAATGCTTAAGACATGCTCCATTTCATCAGCTTTCCAACAAAACCCTAACTTTCAGGTTTAGTATGAAATTTGAGGGAGGAAATGGTGTTTTACGGTCTTTATAAAACATGTTATTTCAACGAAAATTGAGGGTTCAATAACCTTTCTAGGGTTATTGGTGGACTGCGATAACAAGGTGTTCTGATAACAATCAGCAATACTTCAGGAATCGATTCTACTACTGATTTGCAACAACTTGTCCCTCGTAGTACTTTTTTATCACGCGCTTAATATGCAAATTTTTCATTTAAATGATGGAAAGAAAAATTTTTTGCTAAAATAACACATTTAAAAAAATTCAAACACCATTATTCACTTTAAATTTTATAGTAAAACTAAAAAGTGGATTACCGATGGAAAGCTGATAAAATTTGGTATGTTTCAACTTCTGAGGGCCTCTGAAGAAGACCGAGTGTTAGCAAGAAAAACTCATCAAAACGTTTGAAAAAAAAAAAAAAAAAAAACGAAATTGACAAATTTTCCAAGTTTGTTGTACAGTTTTTCTGAACTGGTCAAGAGCTCATCATATGGGAAATTTACCGCTATTTCCAACGGTGTAATCAGATTTGAATTTGCATGGAAAATGAAGTTATGACTATTTTAGTGGCGCAAGGTCGAAAACAGGAACAAAAAATCAGAATACATAATACGGTCTTGACAGTGTTATGCTTAAACAAACATACTGATGGAAATTGAATTTTATTTTGGCTGTATATTTAATTAATATGGATGACAACAACGTGAATTTCACAGGAAATTGCAATGGCCTCAAAATTTTAAGAATGGACTTTCTCGAAAAATCCAGGCGATGAGTAAATTTCTCCCTTAGAGGGAAACTGATAGAAAGAGCGTGAAATTTCTTGTGTTCTTGATGGAAACTATTATTTTATTCAGTAAGTTACGATCAATTTCTCTCTTAGCGGGATAAAACAATAGATCATGGATATGTACCTACCTATTTAGGGACAGCGGTGTGGTTGCTGATTGCTTCCGAGTCTATCAAGGTAGCGGAAGCTTTTTTTTCACTTTTCAAGGTTGAAAAAAAAGTTTTCCAAAATCAAAATTTCCACTTGCGTTTTGCGTTTCAGACAGCCACACCTTCTTCATTTCCCATCTGTTTTCGATGAAAATTTTCAGGAATTATGTTTGGGGTGGAGATGGTCCACTATGAAGATCGTGGCCCCCAAAATGAAAGTATTTTGTGCGTATGCATCATCATTAATTACTATGCATCTGATCATCTATAAAATCGGGTTATGGATACGAGGAAGCTATGTGCCACACCCTCTTGGGAGACGTTTATAATTTTTGTAATTTTATCAGATATACCTACTTATCTACATACAAATAATCCATTGATCATCATAACTCCATAAAACTAACGAATTACAGGAATCGTATTGTTGAAAGGTTTTTCCGGATGGACTCTGGTGATTACACGAGTTTGGATGAGATTAGATCCAACATTCAAAATGCAACACAAATATTGTTCTACGATTAGATGTGAACGGTTTTTGACTACTAGTTGGTATTTTACAGTATCAGTGATAGTTCAAACACTATTTCTGTCTGTAGTCCCGACTGAAGTCTAGACTCTTTAAAATAATGAAAACAAGTCTTCTGTTCCAATGATCGACGACCTGATTCTTTGCAAGAACGGATTGTTGGCCCAGAAAAGATTAACTCAATCTTCAAAGTAGTTGGTATCCGATCAGCCCCCACATCAATTCCTCTAGGAGATTTCCAAGAGGAAGGGCGCCCTCCTCCCTTACTGCCTCATTATTTTAAGCAAATTTTACTAATGCCGATGAAGGTGTAATCAAATTTTAAATTCTGATAAGCGAATTGTGATTGTCATACCTTTCTTCAATATCCTATTTGTGGGTTTTTCAAAACATTGCCTCTAACCTGTTTTATTTAAATTAATATTACCTATTCAAAATTGATTTTAAAAATTTCAAATATAATTAACCAAAATTGTAATTACTTTTCAAATAAGTCTGTGCTAGCAGTTTTTTAATATTCCATTTTGTTTACAAGTGGGAAGCTACTTAAGTTTGTCCTCGAAAGTACAGCCATCTATCCAAAAAAAATCTTATTAAAATCGGGACACTTAGCCTCAGTCGGTCGCCGTTCGTTCCTCGTTCCGGGTCAGTATTTCGCGAAATTGAAGGCACAAAAACTTAAAATGTTGTACCTACATTTGAAATTTTAAAGGATTTTAGAAAGTCATTAGTGCACGGCCCTAGGGAGTTGGAAAACTGAACTATTGCCGCTGGAATCATCAAAATCGAACCATAATTTTCAGAGAAATATGGGGAAAACATGGCAAAAACCGTTTATTCGGTAGTTTAGAAACAAATAGGAAGTACAAAGAATCAGGTTTAAAAAATGCGACTGACGAATAGTGATTATCACAGAGTACCGGAGACAAGTGAATGGTGATTAGTGACGAAGGCAAACGACTGATAAAATGACAATGGCAGCACGAAATCCATTGGATATCACCGATTGATATCGATGTGGACATTTTGTGATGATTCCTTTCATTCTTATTCCTTTAATTCATTACTTTTGTAATCATCCCTTTTATTCCATTTTTGTAAACTTTCTTGATGCTCCGGGAGTAAATTAGCAGGGAAGTTGCCTACCGAAGGTAGTTTGTTGTCGATACTGTTTCGATACCTCATTATGTTTACTGATATTAGTAGGTTGTCGATCCCTCGGTTATTCGATACTAATATCGGAAGCTAGGTGTCGATACCAGTAAATATCGCAAATATCGAAACAACACTATTCATTAGTGCATCTGCCTAGGGAATTGAAAAATTAAAATATTGCCGGTGGATTCATCCAAATCGAACAACAAAGAAAACGCTGCAAATTATTACACAATGGTTTATTATTTTTCTATATAGATCACTCGTCTGCAAAGCCACCAACCATCCAACATGAATAAAAACATCGATTGCATTTCGGTCAGCTAACATTTGAACGGAGATTAGGCCTCTTTTGCGATTCACACTCGTGTTTCTGATTTATCGTACGTCCAAACTTTAAACTCTTGTAGTGAGCGAACGGTTTGTCCTACAGGGCTCCGGGTGGTCCCAAAAAATTCTAAAAATTCTATAGAATCTTAAATTGAAGGAAAAAATACCTTTATATCAAAATTATTTGAGTTAGGGCGTTTTTAAAATTTTAAAATTTATTTTCCAACCCTTAGAAGTGACTTAAATCAACCAAAATCTTCGGGGCACAACTAGACCCCAAAGGGAGCCTAAATACCAAATTTCATCAAAATCGGTCAATTAGTGAGGAAAGTGTCGCGTACGGCGGACGGACGGCCAAATTTTGGTTTACTATTTTCAATAATGAACCTTTGGAATCGTCCAAGAAATTTTTTTTTAACCCCCCTCAAAATTTGATGGTTTACGTTTCAAGGTACGTAGAATCCAAAAATCGAATAAAAATTTGGCCGTCCGTCCGCCGTACGCGGCACTTTCCCCACTTAGCATTGACCGATTTTGATGAAATTAAATACAAACTACCAAATTTTGGTATGTAGGCTCCATTTGGGGTCTAGTTGTGGCCCGAAGATTTTGGTTGATGTAGGTCAGTTCTAAGGGTTCAAAAATAAATTTTTGTAAACGGCCTGACTCAAAAAATTTTGATATAAAGGTATTGTTTTTTCTTCAATTTAAGATTCTATAGAATTTTTAGAATTTTTTGAGACCACCCGGAGCCCTGTAGGACAATTTGTTCGCTCGCTACGAGAATTTAAGGGTTAGGCGTACGATAAATCGGAAACACGAGTGTGAACCGCAAAAGAGGCCTAATCTCCGTTCAAATTTTAGCTGATCGAAATGCGATCGATGTTTTTCTTCATGTTGGATGATTGGTGGCTTTGCAGACAAGTGATCTATAGGTTTTCCAAGTCAGATTGAGAATTTTCCAAATCAAATTGAGAATTTTCCATTTCTAACGACGAAACTACGAACAGTGATTATCCGTTAGTATAGCACAATCCAAAAGTTGCTAAACAATTAAAAACAATTTTTTTTAATCCGTCATGCTGTTTAGGCCTTAACTTGGTACCCACATATAGGTTATCTATCCTATTGCACTTAGCCCGTCTGCAGCCCCTTCGCTCACATTGTCGCTTCCTACCTTCGTCCAGACGGCTGGAAACAATAAACAACATGTTCATTTTTGGAGGGGATTCGCAAACATCTTCGGTCGTTGACCCATTTATTAGTTGAGATCTGTATTTCAACGATGAACGATCCCGGGAGAGAAAATGAAAAAAAATTTCGTCTCTTCTACAAAATATTGTACCTGTGTCAAAAAATTCTGAGTCCTCAATTTGATTTGGAAAATTCTCAATCTGACTTGGAAAACCTATATATAGAAAAATAATAAACCATTGTGCAATAATTTGCAGCGTTTTTGTTTATTATTTTCAAGAATGAACCTTTGGAATCGAGCAAGGAAAAAAATGTAAATGAACCCCCCCCCCCCTCAAAATTTGATTTTTTACGTTTCAAGGTACGTACAATCCGAAAATCGAATTACAATTTTTTCGTCCGTCCGCCGTTTTTGCTCGGGAGAGCAAAATTTTCTTGAAAATGTAAGAAGGAAAAGTTACTTTTGCCGCGATTTGTCTTTCCCGCTGTAGTTTCAACTCTGAAGTCCTCGAGTTTGCGCAGCGCCATCTGCCTCCACCCTGTGAAGAAATCTCCTGTAAGAGATACCCTAAATTTAGCCAGCTTCATGTGGGGCTGCTATTCTTAGGGCCAGCGAGGGGGGCCTGGCTCCACGCCTAATAAGGCCAACGCAGGCTAGTCTATTCCCACCACCCAACACCTCCGCTTCTGCTTCCAAAATATGGAAACCTCGGTGTTTTTCCAGCCTGGAAAAACATTTTTGAGACTCGAGGGTTGGATTTTCGATTGAATGGATTAAAGGTCCATTTTTTAGATTTGCGTTTTTGGTTGGGTGGTGATTTTGGGTAAATTCCAGTGTTATGGAATTTTGGATTTTGATGCCCCTTACGCCGCTCTTCAGCTCAATATTCCGTTTATATTGATGTAAAACGGATGGGAAGTCTTTACGTTGTTTTTCGAAACGTTCATCTTGAGGGAGTTTTGAAGAGAAGGAGATTTTCAACGGTTGGCGGGACAGGGTGAAAGTAGTTGTCGTCGTGGCCGGCAGGTGGCAGGCAAATGCAGAGCGGGCGTTAGTGCGCAGAAGAGCCGCTAGGGGTCGGAGCGGTTGCTTTCGCCAGCTAGTCATCAAGATGGCAGCGTAAGCGACGGGTCGTCATAGCGATGGATCAAGAAGAATCGCCCAAGAAAGACGACCTCACAAGAAGAATCCTCGAACGAACGAAAAATCGACGTCGACTGTCGTCCAACTTGTACAAATCGTCGTCTCCGCCAGCTGACGCCGCGTCGAAACCGAGCAACGGGAATGGGGGCAGCGGCGACGGGATTTCGCGACTGGGGGAACGGTCGGCTGGCGACGGGATTTCGCGATCCGACGACGAAGACACGGAGGTGGAGGAGTTGTCGAGGCTGAGGTGCCCCAGCGTGGCGACGGAAGTCGTAGCGGCGGCCGAGCAGAGACGACGTCAACGGCAGCGACGATGCGCCGACTACCCCGGGCTCAGCTTGGGAACGTCGATCTTCTCGTCGGACACCATCATGAAGCTGAACATCATCAAGAACGAGCTGCACAACATCCTGAACTCTCAATTACGACGGGTTCGTAACGTAAAATTTACCTTTGAATCGAGTAGCTTACGTCAAAATACCCTCCGTGTTGTTTACAACGCTGATCAGCTGATCCGACCTTCCTCCCCCGTGACGTAACAGGTGTCAGGGAGGGGGTTGTCAACTTGACCCCCCCCCCCTCACCACCCACGTTCATCCTTTACTTTGGGCGTTTCCTATTCTCATTTCTCCATTAATTTGTGGTTTTCTCCATTATTCACCGATCACAGCTGGTTTGACTGCCCTACTTTGTCAACTTGAACATCCCAAAAATGAAAAGACATAAAGGAACCTATCTGAACCATATTTTTACCTCATAGGAAGGTCCCTGGACCCAGAGATGGGGGAATTCTTATTCATAAATAAGATTATGAATACAAATCATATCGGGCAGCTTTATGATTATGAATACGAATACAGGTATGAATATGAATAAGAATACAATCGTATTCACACTTTTCGATTTTTTTTTACGGTTTTTCCTGAAAATCGTACTTTTTAAAAATGATTTTCTCCCGAACTCTGGACATACCTATTTATGACCTAACATTGTCAAAATAATCAATCAAAATTCGAAACGCTCACCAATTCTTATAGGATTTTTCACGCAGAATCGAATGAGACCAACACCAGGTCGCTACGACCAACTGAATAGAAAGTACAACGAAATGTCCGGTAAAAATCATAATTTTTTACTGATTTCCAGCGTTAATCGTTTAAAAAAATACGATTTTCTGAGGAAATGTCGTCGTAGTTTCTATAAGGTTGGTCGTAGCGACCTGGGGTTGGTTTCATTCGATTCTGCATGAAAAATCCTATAAGAATTTGTGAGCGTTTCGAATTTTTATTAATTATTTTGGCAATTTTATGGAATAAATACGACCAGAATTGCGGTAAAAATCATAATTGTTTTTAATGATTTTCAGTGCAAATTGTAACAAAATACGATTTTCAGCGGAAATGTCGTCGTAGTTTCTATAAGGTTGGTCGTAGCGACCTGGGGTTGGTCTCATTCGATTCTGCTTGAAAAATCCTATAAGAATTTGTGAGCGTTTCGAATTTTTATTAATTATTTTGGCAATTTTATGGAATAAATACGACCAGAATTGCGGTTAAAATCATAATTGTTTCTAACGATTTTCAGTGCAAATTGTATGGGAATTTTGATTGATTATTTTGACAATGTTAGGTCATAAATATGTCCAGAGTTCGGGAGAAAATCATTTTTAAAAAGTACGATTTTCAGGAAAAACCGTAAAAAAAATCGAAAAGTGTGAATACGATTGTATTCTTATTCATATTCATACCTGTATTCGTATTCATAATTATAAAGTCGCAGGTATGATTTGTATTCATAATCGTATTTATTAATAAGAATTCGCCCATCTCTGCCTGGACAGATTTATAGTGTTATGTGCAACTGGACTGACTTATACAAAATTTTAGCAAATTGTAGGAGAAAATTTACCTTATAGGAAGGTCACTGGACTGACATGAACAGAATGTTACCAAATAGGAAGGTCACTGGACTGACTTCAACAGAATTTTACCTCATACGAAGGCACCTGGACTGACTTGTACAATATTTTAGCGAATATTCAAGAAAATGAAGCTATTTACGCCCTAGGTTGGTACCAGGACCGGTCTAAATAACATTCTAACTTGATAGGTTGAAGTACATGTAGTACCTGAACAATATTTCAGCTAATTTTTGAAGACAATGAAGTTATTTATCTCATAGGAATTGACCTATCTAATAATTATTAAGGGAACTAATAAAAAAGTGTTATATCATGACACACCAAGTAAAGATATCTTCCTCTCCTTGCTTTAAGTCGGTCAAAAATTGATCTAAAATACAGCTTAGACAGTGCTTATCTTGCCTACTCCGTCAAGCCTTCTATGGGTTGATACATAATATACCCACTTCCCTTGACTTTCAACTCTTGTTTTTGGTTTATTTTTAACAATAAACCTTGGGAATCCAGTAAGAAAACAAATTTATCCCCCCCCCCCACCCTCAAAATTTGTTGGTTTACGTTTCTAGGTACGTATAATCCGAAAATCGAATAAATTGTTTTCCGTCCGTCCTTTTCTTTAGATCCCATGGACCAATTTTGATGAATTTTGGGCTTCAATTGGGGTCTAGTTGTGCCATTAACCGTTTGATTTCTGTCAGTCTCTCCTAAAAACCGAAAAATAAGAGCTGAAATTGTCAAAATCCCCTAACTCAAAAACTTTCAATATAATGGTGTAGGTTTTTCAACTATTTAAAATAATACTGAATTTTCAGAATCGAATGAGACCACCCAGAGCTCTGTAGGACCAACCGTTCGCTCCCTGTAAGAACTTGAGGGTTGGACTATCGATAAATCAGAAACACGAGTGTTAATCGCAAAAGAGGTCTAATCTCCGTTCAAATGTTAGCTGACAAAAATGCGATCGCAGTTCATTTCTTCGATTTGTATTCAGTTTTGCGTCCTTTGGAAATAGCATTGGATTGAATTGGATTGGAAATAGCAACCAGCAAATTAATTGAATAGAATTGGAAATAGCAACCAGCAAATTTCCAATTGAAGGCCTCAACAATTCCTTTGAATTGAGCGTGAAGTTGCTTCAATATAAACTTGATTGTGAAGTAAATATGGTTGGTAGGAAGTGACAATGGCAAAGCTGTGTTCTTTGCAGGTGAGTGATCTATACAAAAAAATAAAAAATAAACCTTCGTGTAATAATTTGCTGCGTTTTTACTTTATAGGTGGAGATACATGTGAATTGTTTTTTTTAAAGGACGTAAGTCCACAAAAATGCCATTTTACTTTTTCTTCATTTTTCTGTTCTAAAACCTCAGGCGCTCAGTTTGCAATTTTATTCAATAGCGGCACACAGGAAGTTGTTTGCGAGGACTTACGCCCTTTAAAAAACCGATTCATGTAGTAACAAGAATATTTCAACGAATTTTCCAAGAAAATAGAGTTATTTACCTCTTATGATGGTACTTGGACCTGTCTAATCAGTGTTGTGGTTACCAGGAC